>CM036616.1:12896722-13479312 GCA_020745705.1 Hemiprocne comata | reverse complement strand
GGTGACTTTTGAAGGACCTTTTTGCTCTTAAGAAATTTAGCTGTGCAAGACACCAGCAAAGATTAAAACAAGAAGCATCCAGTTCTTCACTCCCATGAGGTTGCTTTAAGATGGCATCTGCTGCTGCCATGTTCCAGTGGGGGTTCTCCAGCCTCTCACTGTACCAGGAAGTTCTCTGTGGGGCTTTCTCTGGTCTCCCCACCCCGCTAGTTTGTTTCATTAGAAATGCTCCATCACTGTGAGGCAAGGTGGTGTTATTCTCTTAGTTGTATATGCAAGACCTTGAAAGACAAAATTTAAAGCTGACTTGTTAGGTCTCTCAAGAGATTTTTGTCAGGGAGCAACAGGCTGGCTGCTCCCTTGGGGCCGGCAGAGGCTATGGCATCCTACAGCATCACTGGGGCAGGGACTGATGGCAGGCTAGGCTGACGTGGGGTGCTGGGTGGAGGAGGCCCCAGGTGAGGGTGGGCAGGGATAGTAAGACCCATTTGTGCTCTCAGTTTTGGATCTCCCCACTGGAAACATTGAGAGCTGGGTCTCGTGAAACCTTCATGTTCTGGAATGCTTCAGATTCACAGCACAGCTCTCAACAGCTTTAACAGAAGCTTTTCCCACATCAGATCCCCTTCAGCTCAGGTCTCAACTGCTCTTTGAGGACCAGAAATAAGAACAGCACAAAACAGCCATGTCAGAAAAGCTGGTTCCAGGGTGAGAGAAGAGCTTTGCAGCAGAGGCAAAGCCGTGCCTCCAGCAGAGGTGACCTGCTGCCTGCAGGGTTTCCCTCCTGTGCTGCCCACTCCTGCTGCCCACACAGCACCTTGGCCCACACAGCACCGTGGCCCACACAACGCAGGGACAGTGATTGAAACCCAACCCAGACTGACTTGCAGGGCATGGGGTACCTTCTGCATTACATGAGAGAGTCTTGTAGCAAAGATGATGTAAAATCTCAACATCAAAATGGACCAAAAGCCCTTCACAGTAAGGCCGTGTTAACTCATAGGGAAAAGTTTCATCCTCTCGTTTCCTCATTTTTCACTGCTGGATTTTGTAGACTTATTTTTTTGATGGCATTTTATTGTGTGAATTCCCTACTCAGGAAAAATTCTCCCACTAAGAAGACTAAGCATAATGAAAAATAAACGTTTGAATCTATTATAATTCTATCTATTCTGCACTCCATCACCTGGGACATCAGAAGCTGCAGGTGATTCCTGTGTGAATTGTGCTCGTGAAGATACCCTGTAGGAGTGTACCTAGAGAAGTGCACAGTTTCCCAGTAGAATTCAGAGTTGTTAGTCTTTGGGTGTGTGTGAGGTGTAAGAAGTAGCCAGAACAATTCTTCACTCTGTGTCACTGACAGCCACACAAGTAACTGTGCAAGCACAGCAGGCAGCACAAGGGCAGGAAGGTATAAACGAGACAAGAGGGGAAGAGCTCCTTACGCAGCCTTGCCCCCAAACCAGAGGGAGCCGCGGCTCCTTTCTGGCTAAGCAGAGGGTGTGCTCACGTGGCTCTTGCACTTGGGGCCGGGACAGATCCCTTCCTGAGTGCTACCTGACAAACTGACCTTGAATTTTTAAAGAGCTTTCTGAAAGCTTGATGCCAGGTTTCCTGTGCAGAAACAATACACCGGACAAAACAGCCATTCTCTCCCTTTCCTCCTGGAAGGCAGCACATGGGATGAAGCCTTTGCAGGCAGCAGCACTAGCAGACCACATGCAAAGGGGCACGCTTGAGCATCTGACATAAAGGCTGCCTACATCTTTTGTCTGAGAATCGCTGCATGAAGTGCATAGATCTCACAGGGGACAGAGTCCCAGGCTCCCTCTGCTCTGGCAGAAGGTCCTCAGCATGGACTATGGGCTGCCTTTTGATTTGCTGTCTTGCTGACCCCACAACTCTGATGTTTTCTGCACAGCACCCCAGCTTCAGCCAGAGGGATACATGTCCTTTGCCAGGAATAGTGCCCTCAGCTACCCCTGCTTGGGGAGAAAGCCAAGACTTCTCTCATGAACCTGAAGAAGGTTCTAGACCCCAGGTGCTGGTTCCTTTGCAAGCGCTCCAGGCCCCAGGGAGTAGCACTCTGGCCACTTCTCAGACACGTAGAGCAAAGAGGCACAACTACAACACATTGTTTGCACACCTTGGTGCTGTGCTGCGTGCTCTGCTAGCCTCACCCATGGCTCAGCTGCACAGTGCCGGGCCAGTCAAGGGATTTCTGTAGGAGCCTGACTCATTCTCTCCCCCCCCAAAACATGATGGCAACAGACCCGAGGTTGGGCAGCAGCTGCAGAAGGCGGCCCCAGCACCGGTGCGAGAAGCTGGCCCCGGCTCAACCCCCAGCTGAGAAGCTGGCGCCCTCCCAGCCCGTCCTGCCTGCCTCGAAGATCCCAGCCCGCCGCCCGCGGGGCTCCGAGGCGGCCGGACAGCCCCTCCGACCCCCGAACGAAGGCCCTGGGCTGCCCCCCCGCAAACCCCGTCCGGCCGGGCCGGCAGCATCGCGCCGGGGCGGGACCGGGGGGTGCGGAACGGCCCCCGCCGCCCTCGCAGGGCCCCGGCCCTTGCTGCCCCCGCAGCGGGGCCGCACGGCCTCGCTCGGGCGCGGGGCGGTTTTCCGAGGAGAGGTTGCCCAGCAGCGGCGGGGAACGGGAGGCCGGGACAAAACGGGTCCACGGCAGGTGTGGGTGCCGGTGCGGAGCCGCGGCCGCGCATCGCCTCGGCTGGTGGCCGCGGCTGTCCCGGCCGCCAGACTCCGCGGGGCGGCGAGCTCCGGGTTGGACCCGGCGGCGCGGGGCTCCCGGAGGGCTCGCGCGCTCCTCCCGCATCCCCTGCGGCGGGGCTCGCTTGGGGCAGAGCCTTTCCCGGGAGCCGGGCCGGGCTCCTCCCGGCGGCGGGGCTTCCCGGGCAGCCCGGCACAGCGCACGGTTTGCGTGTTGCACTGCTGCACACAAGGACCAACATTCAGCCCAGGGCCTCACTTGGGCGCTGCGCGGGGCCCTGAGGCTGGTCCCTCAGCCCCGGGACGGGGGTCACGGTGCACGGAACCCCCAGGCTGGGGCTGCGGGTGCCGGTGCAGCTCTACCGGGGAGGTCCCGCGTTCCGAGCCGTGGCTGGGAGCTCTTGGGTAACGCGTTTTCTTCACTTTTGTGCAGGTAAAGCTGCTGGATACACCTCGGCGGACGCAGGCACACGCTCCAGCTGTTAGTACAAACGTGTGGGGTAGACACGGAAATATACAGACGCATCAAGGAGGCAGGAGGAGGCAGGTCTTGCTCACATGCTCAGGGAGCAGCCCATCGCCAGCTCTGCTGGGGTCAGGGAGGAATTTTCCCCCGGGCCAGATTGGCCCTGATCCACGTGGGTTTTTTGCCTTCCTCTGCAGCATTGAGCATGACTCCTTGTCAGGGCTCCTCTGGCCCCTTTTGGCTCTTTTCTCACGTGCTACTCTTGCCCCTCCAAAGCACCACTCATGTCCTGGTGCTCTCAGGCTTTTTTACCCATTGCCAGTTTGGAGCAGGAGAGAGCTCTGCTCTTCCCTTGGCTCCATTTCCCCAGGGCTTCTTGCTTGTGCAGAGCAGCCTGTGCTTGGAAGGGCTCCAGCCTTGCTGCACCATCCGGAGCTGCCACTTTTCAGCTCTCCCTGTGTGCAACACCAGCACAGGGTGGGCACAAGAGCACTGCTCATGTGCTACTGGCCAAGAAGGACAGCGGTGGAGCAAGCTTAGAAAGGCAGAAAGTATGCTCATCATCACTACATGTCATGCTTTTGAAGATACTCCATGGAACCACAAACCACCTCCTTCTCATCCTCCTCCTCCTTGTCCGTCTTCTTCATCTTCTTTGTCGTCTTTGTCATATTCATCGTCTTCTTCTTCATCTTTTTTTTGATGTGTGGTCAGTCGGCCCTGATGCTCATTCTTCACCTTCTTGCTCTTCAGGAAACAGGTGCTGCTTGGCCTGTGTGTCTGCTGGCACGTGCTGCAGCTCTGGGATTTGCTTTTGCCAGACTGCAAGGGATGTTGTTTCAAGCTGAACTGCAGAATGCAGCAGCTTGCTTCTGGCTACACATGTGCATTGTGTACATGTGTGAAATGCAGAGATGATGATTTATGTAGCTGTAGTCATCTGTTGTAAGATGCAATCCTAAGGAAGATGAAGGCATAAATAAGTTGTACTTTATGTTGCTGGGCTGTTTCTCAAAATCCTTCCTTAGCTTGAGGTAAGAGAAAGAAAGCAACTTGTCTGGATCAAGGGGTTTTCTTCTCAAAAGACAATGTTGTTTCAAGTATCCCAAGACTTACTGATCATGTCCTTCCCAGCAAGCAGGGCTTGTGTGCTGGACTTAATAGACATTTCTGGAAGTAGAAAGAGGAAAGCCAAACTTAATTGCTTCACTTTATTTTCATAAAGCTTGGTAATTTTCAGTGAGTGTCTTTATGCAAGCTCTCGGCCCAGTGTTTAGTTCTTTAGCAAACCATGTGAGCACATGCTTTGATCCACCCTATTCAGCAAAGCACTTAAGTATCTGCTTCTGTGCCACTTCAGCAAGTTGGAAGAGATGCTGAAGCGTTTGCTGAGCAGGGAACGATTGCTGAGACAGGCCCTTAAGAGGGAGGTGATTGAATCTAGTGATCAGAGTTACAGGTATCCAGTTGTCCAACCCTGTCTGCATTGCCAAGACCTGAGAGCAGAGCTGGTTACACAGCAATGAGAATGGCTTCCCCCTCGCCTCCCTTTGGGCAGATTTTGCACACAGTCTTCAGCTGGTTTTGCCCACGGGTTGATTCCTGTGTCTGTGCATGTGTGCAATTCCAGTGCCACCAGCCTGGCGTGCCTGGCCCTGCAGTCTTTTTCAGAAGCAATAAGCCATGCAGTCTGATGCAGGAACAAGTCTGCATGGGGCTAATGGGCTTTGGCTTTCTGCTCTGAGCTGATTTTTGTTTCTTGCAGTGATACTGCAGAACGGGGCTAATCTAACAGAACTATTGCTTGACAGACTAATGTCATGGAGTTGTCTTACCAGCTCTACCGTAGGGTAACTGCAATCTTCCTGTGCCAGAGGGCCAAAAGAGAACCAAGCTTTGTTAGTGGTTGGAATCATTTTTCGAACAAGCATAACTTGGCTGTTCCAATGCTTAACTAGTAAATGATTGTAGGAATTCTGGCCCAGGGACTCAGCTGCGGGCGCATCTCTGCCTTTGCTCTATGCTGCTCATCAGCAGCTCAGGCCTAGTTTTTTATGCTGCCCTGGAATACTCTGTGTCTTTTTATCAAGCCACTGAACTGGTGGCAGCAAGTCAAAAGAAGCCACACTCAGGTGATACTGGGCTTGCCTATCCACATTTTCTGCATGCAGTCCCAGTAGCCAAAGGCTATCTCTAGAGAGCAGCCCAAAGCAAAACCCACATGTGCTTTACCTGTTCCAGTGTTAATGTGCTTTTCACACAGCTGTATTGCTGTAGCAAATGTTGGGCATTCACCAGTTGCCAGAACCACCAGATCTTCATTTCCTGAAAGCCTCCAGCTGATGAGTCCAGTTCCAGATTTATATCTTGAAGCATTTACTTTCAAAGTACATTGAGACTTACTCATCCTTGAATGGATCGGTTTCTACTTTCAGTTCTATCCCTTCACTCTTTTGATTGAGTTGTGTGCTGAAAGGGAAAAGATGTGTGATATTGCTCCCCTTTCTAGTGATGTTTCAGTGAAGGGAAAATCCTGCAGTGAGAAAGATACGGGAAATGGGGCGGGGTTTATCGTTAAATGTTTTCTTTATTGTAAAGTACCAATTTGGGCTAAGTGAAACTTATACTTTGCTTTCCATATCCAACATACACCCTGAAAAATAACTTGAAGAGCTGGAATGCTTCATTTAAAAAAAAACACCTTAATTTTCTGTTTTGTTTTTTAAAATAGTTCTTTATTTTTGGAAAGAGCGGTGCTTCTCTCATTCAGGAACGCAGTGGGGTGATTGGAAAAATTGTGACACATCCTCAGGTGTTTGTAGAACAATGTTCTCATTTTCCCAAGAAACCCACACGTTTCTTCCTTTTAACCCAGACAGCAAGTGGAGAACAACAATATTTGTGCAGCTTTAGCTGGTATTAAACTGCTCCTGTTCCTTGAGGTGAGAGCTGTGCTCTGCAGCACGTTCATAGAAATCACCATTTGTGCCCCGTGTTTCCTTTTGTAACTCATTCTCTGCTAAGCAGAGAATTTGTTCTTTGAAATTTCCTGGTTGGCAGTTTTCCATGGAAAGGCAAATGTTTGCCAGAAACTATGGAATTACTAAATATGAAATGTCCTCTTCAACTCCTCTCCCTTTTTAGTCAGCTTTAGCCAGAGCTCAGGCTGCTTTCGATGGCAGTGGCACTGACCTGGCTGCAGTTGCTTAATATTATAGGTCATTAGACTGAATCAGAAACTTTCTGTTGGAAAAACTGAGATGTAAGCCATGACCAGCTACCAGCTTTTTTTATATTACTATTTGTTTCTTTGCTGTTGAGCTGCGAAAGGCAGAATATGTCCTATATTTATAAATTCAGAACCCAAGTGTTTTGATAGTTATATAGAAGGAAGATTGTGTAGTTAATAGATATTATTTATTTATTTGTTTGTTTGTTTGTTTATTTATGTGGAACAAAGCAAATCTGGTTTCAGTTCTTGTCTAGAACAGTCATTTCCACTGTGACTTGGGTCAGCTCAGTAAATCCTTCTGAGCTTAGTTCCAATCAGCTGTAATGGCAAGAGAAGAGTGTTTCTTTTCTTCCACCTGTTGTGCAGTTTATTACAAACTCTTAAGTTTTGCCCTTAAACTGGCTCGTGATTTCCTGTCTGTAGACGTGTGCGTATCCTGGCATGGCTCAAACTCTAAGATTATAAGCAGATACTGATGGCCACCAAGAGGCCTGCTTCACTGAGCAAGTGTTTGTCAATGGACCGAGGCAGTATTAGGAAGCACCTGAGTCCCTGTCAGGGGTGGGCTGCCTGCTGGTAGGGACTTCTGGCTGCCAACTGCAGCTATTCCATTGCCAAAGGGGTGTCTTAGGGTAAAGGCAAGGGTTCCACAGGCCTGCTGGAGATCAGGAGGGCTTCTGTTTAATGATATACAAGAGGTTTTTAAAAATACATTGGTTTTAGCATTTCAGTTAATATTGGTGGATTTTGTGCATGCTCAGTTTTGGATGTGTTGCCTTTTCATGTGTTGACTTTTAACCCATGCATGTATCCCTTGAAGTCAGAAATGCAACAAGCTCATTGCCCTATTAACACCAAAACTAAAGTCAAGATTTGCCAAAGCTGGCATTGCAGTAGTAACATCATTCCACTGGCCTGCACAAGACAGTGTGGCACAAGTGCAGCCAGAGACATAACCAAACCACTCAGCTGTAAGAGTGAGTATAAACGCCAACTCAAGTCAAGGGACCACGGCTCCAGCGGCTCTGAACGAGTGTAATCCCACCAAAAAACACTGGCATTGTGTCAGTTTATACATGTTGACCCCACAGGCTTGGCTCAGTTAAAAGATGGATGTGGGCACTTTCAGAGAGCAGCCCTGCAGCATGTGTGGCAAGTGAGTTGATAGAGAATTCCCTGATACAGAAAGACATCTTGGAAACGTGCTTGAATTGTGTTACTAATGAAAGTCATTCTGCGTGGGAGGCAATCTCTGTCTGAGCCCCACATTCACTTCTGAGCATAGGCCGTGTTTTTATGTAACTTTCATGACTGTTCTGAGGGAGATGTGTTTCAAAATGTGCATTTTCTCTGTTGCTCCTGAGGAGACGGGTACCTGTGCATGCGTATTCCTTGCTCTGAAATGGCGTTTCATGGCCTTGTATGACCTACACCTTGTATGAGAGGGTGTAGGGGAGGAAAAGTTGTTCTTATTGGGATCGTGTGTATGTACAGCAGGCAGTCTCGACAGCACATCTTTTTTTTCATGTGTTATGAGATCCAGGTACCAGGAATACCTTAAAGACTTGTTAACACCACTGGTCTGGAGCCTGCAGGCACTGGCAGGGTTGGAAGGGAATGCAGATCTTCCTGGCACATAGCAGGATCTAAACTTCTTCACGCTGTTTGAAAAGCAGGGCTCTGATGGCATGCAGGTCAGTAAAGATTTCCATCTGTCCCCTGCAGAAACTGTGTTAGACCCTTGGTTCTGGAGAAATCTCAGCTGGGTCATTGCATTTCTCAAGCTCTTCTGAGTTCTCCCTGCAGTTTCATGGGGAAAATCCTGTTTCAGTTGCCTATGGGATTTTTCAGGCTCCTTTGTTGTCTGTGCTGTTACGCTGCTGTTTTTTCTGGCACCATGGATAAGGTTGACTCTACCTCTCCTTGAATTTCTCTCAAAACTTTCCTGCCCAGCTTTCAGGAGCAGCCAGCCTTATAACATCCATCAATGAACTTTACCTTTGAGGGCCTGCACACCTATCCTTTGTTTCAAAGCTCCTGGAATAGAGCTGTGCTCCGTACAGTTTGTGAGGTGGCACGTAGCACATGAGGTTTATTGCCCTGTGGTTGCACTGACTTCACCATCAGAGCACATCACTGCACACTCCCATGAACAAGATGGTCAGGAGATACCAGCCTGAATGATTTTTCTTCTTTCTTTTCCCTTCTTCCTCTGTGCTAGCGTAGGGCTCGTGCATGCCCATGCTGTGGTCCAGCAGAAGCTTCATAATGTGCCCCACCAGAACCACCTTTAGATAAACAAAGCATCCTGAGGAGATTCCACGGAAACAGGCTAATTGGCTAGTTCTCACCTCCTGCTTTTCAGACAGAACTGCTGCAGCCCCACAGCAGTAAATCAAGTGGCTGCCTGCCATTCCTCTCACTCATCCAAAGGTGCTCTTCCCTGTGTTTGCCAATCAATCTGAAATGTGTTAATTCATTGCAAGAACAGCGAGGACTGCTGTACTCAGCAATAGTACTGCCACAGAATTGCCAAATATCACTGGTTCATTTTAAGAGGCTGAATGACACATGACACTTGATCTACCAAATTCAACCAGAAATCCCAGAGTTCCACGAAGAGAGCCCAGAATGCACGAGGCCCAGCAACAAATGGGCGTGTTGCTGCATGCATGTGTCCCGGTTTCAGCTGGGATGGTTTTAGGTGGGGAAGAACTGATTTTCTTCTTAGGAGCTAGAATAGCACTAGGTTTTGGCATTTGTGTGAGATTTGGAATGAGAAGACTCTTGATACTACGCTGATGTTTTCAGTTGTTGCTGTGAAATCAGGAACCCCCCCGTGCTTTGGGAGCATAACCAGAACAACAGATCCCAACTGGCCTATGGAATAGTCCATATCATGCAACTGTCATGCACAGCATACAGATGACAGCTGGCTGGGAAACCCCTCTCTTGCTCTTCCAGGGTTGTGGTTTCAGGGACTCTCTCCTCCAGGATTGCTAGCTGGGAATGAGATGGGCCTTGTTTGGTGGGTGGTGAGCAATTGCATTGTGCACCACTCATTTCTATATGCTCTATTATTGTCATTGTTGTTGCTATTACTTAACTTACTATTAGAATAATTATTTTGTTTTATTTCAATTATGAAGTTGTTTTTATCCAAACCTACGAGTCTCCTTACCCTTCCAATTCTCTTCCCCATCCCCAGGGTTGGGGAAGGGTGAGCAAGCTGCAGCATGGATTTAGGCACCCAACCTGGGGCACGAAGGGTTGAGATGATGACAGTTTTGACCAAAGCGTATTAAACCAAATCTGCTGGAAGCATTCCTTGTATTGCCTTGGACGTGGTTGCTCGGAATGTGGTTTTATTTACTTTCAAGCTGTTTTCAGAGATGGGCTGCGTCGCACCTGCTTTGCTGTACACACTGTTTGCCAGTGTCTCTCCACATTTCACCACCTTTAGGCGCTGGATTAGGATTCAGGATACGGCTTTGCTGGTTAAGGGCCCCGTTTTGCTGTGCTGTGTGGTGCTGGCTTTGGGTGTGATCAAATGGGTAGCAGGACTGTGAGAGACTGAAGGAGTTAATGTGTTGGTGTCTCAAACATTGTTTAGAAAGCCAAGGGGTCCAGTCTGAATCTGCCCGGGTTACCCGGTCTGGGTGGTGACAGGGATTGACTCTTTATCGATGCCCAGCGGCGGTGGGCGGGACGCAGAGAGGAGCGGCGGTGCCCGCTTCATCCCCGCGCTTCGGGAGCCACCCGCTGGGCATGATTACCAGTTACACCAGTTGCTCCCTCTCCTTGACGAGCCAATACATGGGGGGAAGACCTTTCTTCACTTTCCTCTTTTCCTCCAGACCATTTACGAAGCTCCTTGAGGATTTTGACCGTTCTTGGGATGTTCAAACCAGCATGATCCTCATGAAGCTGTTGCTCGGTCTCCTGAACTATGTCAGGCTTTGGTTTTGTTTAGGGTCAAACCCTCTGCTGCCAGTGTTATCCCAGCAGCTACTCCAAAAAGAGAGCACGCCGGGCTCCTCCAAGCGCTGCCACAGGCAGTGCAGCCCCTCCAGCCCCCGTAAGAGGCAGCGTGTCTGCCCCTAGGGCGCCTGCTGGCGTTTCTCCACCCGCATCAGCTGCTGATGCTCAGTGCAGCCATGGTGCCCTGCGGCTACCTCAGCCCTTGCGACAGACTCTGCAGCTACTCAAGCCCCCACAACAGGGAGTGTGGCTACTCACACCCCTTGAGAGGTGCCACAGATGGGCTAGAGGACCAACCTGTGCCAGTATCAGTTGCCCCAGTACAGAAGAAGACATGGACACGTAAGTCAGTACATTCAGGAAGGGATGAAGAAGGTCCTGCTTCTCATCTTCCTAAAGATGAGGGGGGCCAGGGATGGTAACCACCTGATCTGTATCTCTGAGGGAGATGCGGGATATGTGGAAGGATTTCAGCCGTCATCGAGACAAGCACCTAGTCATTTGGCTGTTCAGACGCTGATGATGGCAAAAGCACCCCCCTGTGACTGCCCCAGAAGCTCTCCTTCTTGGCATAGATTACCACAGGAGGGGCTATTTTAAGGACCCAAAATTGTGCCCGTGGACTTCTCCTAGAGCTGCTGTGGAGAAGGAGGAAATCAAACAGCTGTCTATCCTGCCAGAGGACCCTTCTGTTGTGAGGTTGCTGAAAGCTGAAGGAGATCAAGTGTCAGTCGCTACTGCAAAGGTGCACTGGCAGCAATATCACCCCAACCAAAACTGTAATTCCTACCAGAAACTGGACGAGAGCACCCAGGAGTGATCACCAAACTCGCTCCCCCTTTAACAGCTCCATATGGCCAGGGCAAAACTCTAATGGAGAGTGGAGAAGGACAGGAGACTACTGTGGCCTGGATGAAGTCACAACACCCTGACAGGTGTGACTTTAATTTTCCTTCTTTAAATGTCCCTGCTTCTTTGGGCAAAAAGGAGGAATGCACTCCAAGCTGTGCCTGGGTGTCCTCTCCCCTCGTGGAGTAACTGTCTAAGTATTGACAGCCCATCAGTGAGGTGGGCATCCCTCTGGTGGAAACAATTATTTTCTACATCTTCTTTTTCCTTCTTTTCTCCCCTTTCCCACATTCCCTCTGTTTGTTTTTACCATGAGGGGGTTAGGGAATTTTCAGAGCTTTTTTCATACATTTTCTCTAACTGTTGCTGTCTTCTTAGCCCATGGGTAATGTTTGCAAAGTATTTTGTATTTGCAGGATTTTATCAAGGTCTTGGCAAATTTGATGTTTCAGCCTGAGAACCTTCTTTCTAACCCCTAGCTTTGCCTACCTTGTCTTTTAGAAGAAAGTAATGTCAAGTTTCCCACACTTCAGGATGCATGTTTTCCTAAAATTCAAATAAGCTTGTTTTAAGAAGACAGAATTTACTGTAAAAGTGCTTTTAATTCCCATCTGGTAGATAAATTAGGCAAAGCAAATCACATCAGAAGTTCTAGGGATATAGAATAAAACCTCACTCACTTCTGTAACTGTAGATAGAGGCTTTTAAAATTCTAAAATTCCTATATCTCTGTACCTGCTTGTTATTTTCACAGTAAATGCAGTACAATCTGCCATGCACCAGCAAAGAACAGGACTAATGTTGTGGTTTTTTTGTTGTTGGTTTTTTTTAAAATCAGAGAATCTGTAAATCTACTGTAAAGATATTGTTTGTGATCTCAGTAATTACATGCTAAATTCAGGTGTAGTCTTAAACCCAAGTCTAGCACATTTTCTTCTGTGTCTTTTGGTTCTGGAGCCTACACCAGATCACAGAGAGATGATTCCTGATCTCTGTGGAAAGGTTTTTGAAGTGTTGTGAAGAATCCACAGCCTGCAGCTAGATGGCATTTCCTTGATGTTTGTCCTAAATCCATCCCTTCAAAATTTACTATAATGACTGCCAAGATATGTCAAATGTCCCTGGTTAGCAGAAGGGTGATGTGACCCTGTGCTGGTGTTTCCCACGTTACCAACACTCTGGAGCAGAAATGGGCCCTGCAATGCCTAAGCCAGGCAGACAGCCCATCACCAGCTGACTTCCTTGCTATGTTGATGCCTTGGTTGAGCAGACTGACTGGGAGAAAGAACTGAGTGGAACCTTCACCTCCTTAGGCAAATTAAATCGAGATTTCTTAGGCTGTGAAAACATTTGGTAAACTTTTCTTCTTTTTTTTTTTTTTTTTTTCCTTTTGTCTCTCTGCTTCCTCTTTTTGACCAAGGCAAGAAACAGAAATGAACTGCAAGAAGAGCTATCCCCTCCACTCCAAACCAGAGCGTAAATGTGACCCTTATCTACAAGAGATGCTCCATTATGAGCAGCTAATACTTTAACTCAGGCAGGTGCCCAGACTGGTTATAATCTATGGCTGAAGAAGACCTTTCTTTGTGAAAAAAGATTGTGTTCAGACGACACTCCTTGGAATCTTTACACATGGGTTGGAGCCAGGCCCACAGTCAGCTTGCATTCACTGGTGACTGGCAGTGACACTTTCTTCCTCTGGCACTCGGGGAGAGTCCCAGCAGCTCTCATTTCTCCTTTTGTCTAAGCCTGAGGTTTGTCTGATTAATTTTAAATTCTTTGACAATGCCTTGGCCTCAGAAAAAGGTCTGCAAACAGCAAAAGCCTCCCTGTGTGTGCTGTACTGCCTGTCTCTTTACTGCCTGTCTGTCTCCTGCATCTCCTGGTGACTGCTCCATAGGAGGAGAAATAAGCTCATGGCCCCTGTACAGCTCTAGGGCCTGTGCCATTGCTACACAGTTAAGAGATGTAAAGAACCTCCCTGGTTTTGCATCCGGATGAGCCGAGTCTGAAGTGTCTTTTGTGGATGACTGGAGGGCTGCTAATCAACTGAAATACAGGCTTAGGCTAAGCTGGAATTCTTCAAAGCTACAGGGTTTGAGCGAGCTAGAAAAGAGATGCTGGTGCCTCTAGAGCAGTCTGCAACGTACATTCCTTGACTCCAGAGCCATTCCTACAGCTTCCCACTGACTGAATACACACAGGAACCAGTACGCTCATGAACAGCACCATTTGTACAGTCACTTTTCTGATGGTCTCAGTAATACAAGGTCTGCTGTATCCAAATGTACCGGGAAGTTAATTTTCCATTGGCATGACTGTTGGTAACTAAAATGTTCCTCACGTAAATGCTCACATGTGAAACAAACTGACAGACCCCAGCAGCATATTACTCATTTTCATACAGAAAGCAACACACGTAAACATGAAGGGCATTAAAATGCTGTAAGAAGTACCCTGGGAATGGAGAAGAAAAAAGGTGACAGTTGGCAGACGATTTGTAGCCAGTAAAGGAATAAGCCAATCGTGTGACTGTCTACAGGAAGAGGTTTATCACACAGCAGATTTTTCTTCCCAATCACTTTTGTTTCAAAGAGGAATTGCAGGATTGGTTTTATTGTTTTGGCTTCAACAGGGCATGGATTTGTCCAACTTTTGGAAAGAAGCCAGCAACCCCTTTCTTCTGCCACCCTCATGGGGCTGTGTTTCCTTATTTGCCAAGAAAGCCGAGCCATGAAGGTGAAGTGTTTGGCTCAGTTAAGCTCTAGTGGCTGTAAAGAGACACAGGAAGAGGAAGCACAACTATATTGAGAGCTTCACACTAAGCTACATCTGGAGGCAGAGCTACCTTGGAGTGAGGGTGAAAACCACAGACAAAATGTTGGCTTTTCCAAATGATTTTTGGCTGCATTCTTCTTATCGCTTTGAATATTGCCAGGTTTGGAAGACCCTTTCTGGTTTTCCATCATGTTTCTGGTTTTCCATCATGCTAACTGTAGCACCTTGTTGGTCTGCAGTTAGAGCAGCAGAGCTGCTGACAGTCACAGACTTGCTTTAGATAAGTTTTCTCTAGGTTTGGTTTCATGCAAAAATAATGACAGTTTTGAAAAGATTCAGCATTTTTATCACAGGTCTCCTAGAATTCGGTGTCCTTTGGCAAGCTCAAGACTAGGAGGCTGTAGTCAGGAGAGACGCCTGTCAGCTTTCACTTTGAGTCATAGAATGCCAGGTTGGAAGGGACCTCAAGGTCCCAATCTTTCCAAGGAAGAGCAGGGTTCAGATGAGATGGCCAGCACCCTGTCAAGCGGGGTCTTCAAAATACCTAGTGCTGGGGAAAGCACCACTTCCCTGGGGAGATTATTGCAGTGTCTGATTTCTCATAGCGAACAGCTCACAACCTCTGTTGCAACAAACCTCAAGAATGTTGCAAAGATCAGAGCAAGGAGGGAGGGAGATTTTCAGACTCAAACGGATTTCATTCATTCACCTGCATGCTGCTGAGAGGTCATATCCACCTCTCTGCCAGCAGCTAAATGTGGAGCTCCACTGAGCCTGGACAGAATTGCAGCCTGGACAAGAGACACAACCTTTGCAAGTCGCTTTATAGCCCCTGGATGGTCCTGGCTTGGTGTTCCGAGAAGGAGCACGTACATGTGATCCTGATGAAGTGCTAGTGGGAGTGCCATCAACACCTGCCCCTCTCAGAGCCCTTATTCTGCCTGTCCTGAGGTTTTCATGCTCAGATGTTCCCCTTCAACCCTGGTCCTACCAGTCACCAAACCACAGAACCGCTTCTACTAGAAGGGGACTGAGGAGGTCTCTTGTCCAACCACTGGCTCATGGCAGGATCAAAAATGAACACAGACCTGGATGCTCTGGGTTGTGGCCACTCAGGTCTTGAAGGCAGACTTCCCCACAATCTCTCTGGGCAACCCACCTGCATGCTTCATGGTGTTCACAAGGATTTTGGTTTTGATTCTTTGTGTCCAGCCTGAACCTCTCTAGTTTCAGGAGATGCCACCACCTCTCTCCTTCCAACCAGGCAGTGCTGGGAAGAGCCTGTCCCCATCCCCTTGATGCCTTCCCCAGAGGCAGTGGGGTGTGCTCTGAGGTGCCCCGACGCCTTCTGGGCTGCACGCTGGGGTGCAGTGCTATTTGGGCAAGGACTGAGGGGGAGGATGGCCTGTCATGGAACCCTGAGAGGTGACTGGTGAAGCCCCCAAGCGACAGGTGCTCGAGCCACCCAACCAGTTTGGAGTCCCCGTTACCGGCACTCCAGCTGAGCCCTTAGTGAGGCTGGAGTGGTCAGTGTCCCTCGGAGCTGGGCTTGTGATTGTGGAGCTGTTCCTCAGAGCTCTTCACCCTTGACCCCAGAGCCAGTAAAGGATTCTCCCCAGCCCTGCCAGCTGCAGGCAGCCAGGGCACCCAGGAGGCACGCTCACAGCAGCAGAGGTGAGCTGGCAGGGGAAACCTCACCTTGGGGAGCTGGCAGGGTTTTCTTCTGCAGGGACATGGGCAGTTCTTCACCCCCTCCCCAGGCCAGCCCATGACTTGGGGGGCCTCTCTTCCTTTTCTAGCGTGACACCGGCTCCTGCAGAGCCATTGGGAGGGAGCAGCTCAACCTCCCCAGCTCCCCCTGGCCCACCACATTGCAGGGAGAGCATGGCCACGGAGCTGAACAACCGCTGTCCCATCTGCCTGGACAGCTGGGAGGAGGCCAGCTACGTGCTGCTGTGCCTGCACCAGTTCTGCTATGCCTGCATCCTGCGGTGGGCCCGCAGCAAGCCCGAGTGCCCCCTCTGCAAGAGGAGGATCCTCTCCATCCTGCACTCAGTGCAGGCGGACGACAACTTTGAGGAGCATGTCATCTCACCACCTGCAGCTCCATCAGTTGTCCGCCGCCAATCAGGAGGAGGTCCTGGCCGTCCAGCTGCCTACAGACCTGCAGCAAGAGGACAACAGCCTGTGGGGCAGGTGTCCAGGGCTCCTCCAGGTGGCCTGCAGCCCAGCATCTGGGCAGCTCTTTTCCAGGAACACCCAGCTCTCCTGCAGGCCCTTCTGCCCTGGATCCTTGAGGAGTTGCAATTGTCCATTCAGAACCAGCGTTCTGTGGCAGAGGTGGCAGAGGACCTTGCTGTGCCCCTTCTGGTCCTCTTCAGGCTGGATGAAGACATACTAAACCAGCTCCTGGGGGCCTCCCTCCAAAACGCCGTGGCGACATTTTTGCACCCAACTGTTGAGGCCGCCGTGCAACGGGGCATCAGGGAGGCCTGCCAGCTGCTGGGCCTGCAGGGCCAGGGGGTTGCCGAGACGTGGGAGCGTCCTGCTGCCTCCCAAAGGGGGCCTCCTGCCCCAGGTCCAGCCCCCTCCAGCAGCCCTGCTGCAGCCCCTGAAGAGGAGCACCCCACCACCTCAACTACTGCTCTTCAGGGGGGTCCCAGCAGCCCCCCCAGTGCCCCCATTCCCATCCACAGGGAGCAGGAGGAACATCTTGAGGAGCCAAGGGAAGCTGTGGCAGGGCTGCAGGGATGGGGGACTGGGTTCTCCATCCCCGTCAAGGAGCCAGGTCTGGGACAGTGCTCTGGCCACTGCTGTTGGAAGGCAGCTCCTTAGCCAAGTCACTGGTCTCCTGCCTCTGCTGCAGGAGCTGCTGGTTGTCCTGCAGCAGCAAGGACCGACGGAGGAGGGGATATTCCGCAGAGCTGCCAGCAGGACGGAGCTGCGGGAGCTGCGGGAAGCTCTGGACCGTGGCGAAGGCGTGGACCTGGGAAGCCAGCCTGCGCTGCTCTTGGCCGTCATCTTGAAGGTGAGCACTTCTGACCTGCAGCTGGAGGAGCTCCTGGCTGGGCTGGAGTGTGCGGGGAGCGGCGGGCTCGCAGGGGAGGGCAGTGGAACAAGCCTGCTAGGGCTCAGCCGGGCTGATCGGGCAAAGCCGGCCGGCAGGGGCGGTAGGTTTGCGCAGGGCACGGGTTGTGTTGCGATTTCTTGTTGTGTTTAGCCGCCCTGCCCGCCCCCCCGCCCTCCGCAGCGAGCGTTTCCGGGATCTCCCTCAGCGCGGGGGCAGGAGTTTGCGGGGGCCGAGTGCTGAGCCTGGAGTTCAGGCACCTGAGCAACCCGCGGCTGCCCCCAGCCTTCTGGTTTGGGAGAGAAAAGCCTGTTTGGAGGGAGCGGGGCTGCTGGTTCCGCCCCTTCCCGCGCCCGCCGTCCCCCCGTGGCGGGCTCGGAGTGAGGGGGTGCGTGGGGTGGGTCCGCGCTCTCCCTCCGCGGGTTGTTTTAGAGACACCTAAAGGGTGAAGGGAGGAGCAGGAACTGCCTGAACCCGAGGGGAGTGGACAGCGCGGGGGAACTTGAGGCTATTTTGCCGAGGTGCTGGATCGGGAGATTTTGTCCTGCTAGCGGCGGGTGGGAGAAACATCCTCCCTGTCTGGGGCGACAGGGCTGTTGGAGGGGTTGTTTTGGGTTTGGTGTTTTGTTTGGTTTTTGATTTCTCGCTTCAGCCGAAGGCTTGCTGGGCAGCTCCAGCCTGCCGGGGGGCGGGAGACCCCGGGCACGGGGCTTTGAGGGAATTTCCCCGAGGTTCAGGGCTGCTAAAGACCCCGGTGCTTGCACACAACTGCTTCACCAGGGTGCCCCGGCAGAAGGATGAGCCCGGGAAAGGAGGGTTTTGGAAGATGGATCCCCTGTGCACCGACCAGCTCCAGAAGGGTGCCTTCAGAAAGGGGAGGAGGTCCCCAGCACAGACCCACCCGGCCTTCCCAAAAACTGCCCAGCAGGAACCACGGTGTGATGCCAGCCCGGCCACTTCAGTTTGCACTCCCACTAACATCCTCAGGGTCAGCAGAGAGTCGCAGCAGCTGCTGGAAGAGTTTGAGGAAACCACCGGTAGTCAGACCTGGGATCCAGCTGATGGCCAAGCAGGACAGAAGCACCAGCAGCTCTCGCCCAACCGACTGGCCAAGGTGGCTTGGCTTTCCAACTCAGCCTTGCTGACCCAGGAAGAGCAAGAGGAGCTGGGATCCTTGAAAAGTGACTTGGACTGGGAAGCCATCTTGGACACAAACCAGAATGCAGACCTGTCCCCTTTTGGGGATCTGGACCTTCTGCCACCAAACAGCCCCATTATGCACGACCTGGACTTGATAGTCCACGGGCAGCACACCAAGGGTCCCCAGGGGCAGGAGCAGGTCCTCACCGAATCCCACCAGAACAACCTGGGCTGGGATGAAACCTTCATGGCCCCTGCTTTCCTGCAGAATCCCTGAGACGAAGGGACAAGCAGTTGCCTCACCAGCACTGTCACCATGGAGGAGGTGTTTGAATGCAATGACGCCCCTTTGCCAGAGGCAGGAAAAAGAAAGGGTCTATAAATTCAGCAAGTCGACCTCTTGAGGTGTTTTTATAGAATGTATTCTATATTGTGTATTCAAAGAAACCTAGATTTTTAGCATTAGAATTTCTTAGTAGTAGGGGGCTAGGGGAAATGCAGCTTTGGAGTTGTTAGATATTTTCACTGTTTAATTGCTTAACTGTTTAATATTTACACTGTTTAATGGTTTCACTGTTTTGCTGCATAATTGTTGAACTGTTTTACGTTTACACTGTTCAACTATATCACTGTTGGTTAAATGTTTCATGTTTATACTGTTCTATTGTTTCACCACTTCGCTGATTGTTTAAATGTTTCTATTTTCACTGTTGAATTGTTTGGATTTTCCACTGTTTCGTTGTTGAAATGTTTTATATTTACACTAAATTCCTTCACTGTTTCACTGTTTAATTTTTTAAATGCTTTATATTTACACTAATTGTTTTACTTGTTTGCTGTTTCATTGTTTAAATGTTTTATATTTTCAATGCTTATTTGTTTCACTGTTTTATTGTTGAAATATTTTATATTTACACTCTTTAATTGTTTGACCGTTTCACTGTTTAATTGTTGAAATGTTTGATATTCACACTGTTTAATTAAATCACTGTTTAATTGGTTAAATGTTTCAGATTTACACTCTTTTCACTGTGTCTGCTGTTCTGTAAACCAAGACGATGGGAGGGAGGATTCCTGAAGCAGCAGCAGCAATAGGTTTTGTTCAGGATCCAGCACTTGGGCTTGCAGGAGAGAGGCAGAGGAAACTGGGGTGCTCCCAGAACTGACCTGGCATTTGTATTTTTTGTACCCAAACCCCTTGTTTTGTGTCCGTGCGGTGGGGCTTGTGGGGGTGGGTGGCCCACAAGGGTGGCTCCTGTGAGAAGCTGCTGGAAGCTCCCCCGGCTCCAATTCCAGCCTGGCCTCTGGCCAAGGCCCAGCCAAGTAGGGAAGCTGGATGTGCCTCTGGGAGTGAGAGCTTCAAGACAGGGAAAAGGAACCTGCAAAAAGACCTGCAGGGCAGGAGTGGTGTGAGAAGCGCCGACTTGAAAGGCTCAGACAGACTCCTCAGGGAAGCACATTTTACTGAGGTTCTTGCAAGAGCGGGTGACCCACAAAGTAGGCACACTTGGGGGGGCACTCAGCCCACCTTTTGATTCCCTAATCCCGACCCAAGTCTCCCTCCCTGGTTTCCCCATTGGCTCGGTACCCCAAGTTTGACAGCCCATCCAGTACGCCTAAGATGACCACCTGATGTCCCACCCCCCTGCACCTGGTACCACACCCCGCCTATAAGGCTGGCTCCATCTTGTTTGTTACTGCCCTTTTATGGTGGGGTTGTACAACCTTCTTCCCTTGGGTTGGGTACTTGGCCAGCTTGCTAACCACTCTTCTGGTGAACTGCTTTTCTGTTGCCCAAGCACTGAAACATGGCCACACAAGCCTTTGGGTACATCTCACTTCCAAGAATCGTTTCCTTTGCAGTTATCCCTGGTGGAAAATAGCAACAGCTTTTACAAAAACAGTATCTATTTATAGCTTCTGCTAACACTATTTATTTATTTATTTATTGATTGATTGATTGATTTATTTATTTTCTATTTCCTATTTCCTACATGGGGAACACTTCCATCATCAAAATAAGCTGCTTCTGTGCCTCAAACCAGCCTATGGAAACACTGTTTGTTTGGACGGTGTTTTCTTCCAGCAGATGCAGAAACATTTCCTCATGTGTTATGTAGCCTGGCGATCACCCTTCTTAACCCAGTCTCTTCTGCAGACACACTCCCCAGAAACACACTTTTTGGCTTCCTTCCAAGTACTAAGTTGTCTGGCCTAAACCAGATGACACTTTTCCCAGGTAGATTTGGGCAGGGGGGAGAGAGGGCTAATACAGAAAGAAACAAGCTGTTCAGATGAGAAGATGGATGTCAAAAGACTGTCATTCTCCTCAGGTCCACGATGAAGCAACCTCTTCCTTCTCACACACTGGGGGTTAGGTTAGGACTCTTAGGCCAGCCTTTACCTTCAGTCCAGCCTTTAGGACCTTCAGTCCAGCCTTTCGGTTATTAAACCGACCTCTAACCAGCCTTGGGGGAGGTGCATCAGCTGTCTCACCTGCCCATTAGATGCAACCACTGCTGCAGTGAAAGAGCAGATGACAGCTGATGCCCTAGGAGTTACCCAGTCTTGCATGTATTGCAGTTGCAGGCTCATGCTTTGAATGTGTGGCTGCTCTGGAAGATACCAATGCAAATATTTTAAACACAAAAGGCTCTCCCCACAGGGGTTTCTGTACTTAAGAGCCTGCAGAGAATTGCTGTCCTGTGCATTCCCCTGCTAGTGAACAGGGCTCATGACCCAGACCCTCTCTAAAGGCACCAGAGGGCACTGCTCTGGTTTTCAGTCACTCTGCTAGCCAATGGTCTCACCTACTCCCTACAGTCACCATCAGGTTTGGCTTTAACTATGACTTCCCTGTGGCAAAGGTTTACAGTGGTAAAAAGCAAGTTGTACTATCATAAAGCCCACTCTGTCAAGTACAAGCCCTTCCTTCCAGCCATGATTCACTTTGGAACCATTCACATATCCAAAGAAATCCAGAGGCATTTGAAATACCTTCTAACTTACAGATCACCCAGAAACACAGAATCACAGAATCACCAAGGCTGGAAAAGACCTTTAAGATCATCAAGTCCAGCCTATGACCAACACCACCACACCATCTAGACCATGGCACTAAGTGCCACATCCAGCCTTTCCTTGAACACATCCAGGGACGGTGCCTCCACCACTTCCCTGGGAAGTCCATTCCAATGTCTAATCACCCTCTCCGTGAGGAAGTACTTCCTAATATCCACCTAAACCTCCCCTGGAGCAGCTTCAGGCTGTGCCCTCTTGTCCTGTCACTGGTTGCCTGGAAAAAGAGCCCAGCCCCCACCTGACTACAACCTCCCTTCAGGTAGTTGAATAAGGTCTGAGTCTCCTCTGAGTCTCCTCTTTTCCAGGTTAAACAACTCCAACATCCTCAACCTCTCCCTCTAGTCCTTTCACCAGCCTTGTTGCTCTCCTCTGGACCTGCTCCAGCACCTCAACGTCCTTCTTGAAGTGAGGGCCCCAGAACTGTACACAGTACTCGAGGTGAGGCCTCACCAGTGCTGTGTACAGGGGGAGAATTACATCCCTTCTCCTGCTGGCCACACTATTCCTGACCCAAGCCAGGATGCCATTGGCCTTCCGGGCCACCTGGGCACACTGCTGGCTCATGTTCAACCGGCTGTCCACCAGCACTCCCAGGTCCCTCTCCGCCAGGCTGCTCTCCAGCCACTCTTCCCCCAGCCTGTAGCGCTGCCTGGGGTTATTGTGGCCAAAGTGCAGGACCCTGCACTTGGTCTTGTTGAATTTCATGCCGTTGGCCTCAGCCCATCGATCCAGCCTGTCCAGGTCCTCCTGCAGCTTCTTCCTACCCTCTGGCAGATCAACACGTCCCCCCAGCTTGGTGTCATCTGTGAATTTACTGAGGGTGGACTCAATCCCCACATCCAGGTCATCAATGAAGATATTGAATAGGACTGGGCCCAGTACTTATCCCTGGGGGACACCGCTGGTCACCGGACACCAGCTGGATGCAGCTCCATTCACCATCACTCTCTGGGCCCAGTCATCCAACCAGTTTTTGACCCAGCGAAGGGTGCACCTGTCAAAGCCGTGGATTGCTAGCTTCTCCAGGAGGATGCTGTGGGAGACTGTGTCTTAAGATACCTTAAGTTAGACATTAACATTTCATTCAAGGCCCAGGAGAGGCTCCATCGAAACACAATAGTTATTGAAACAGGTTCTCCAAGCATAACCTCTTCATCATCAGTGACTCACATGAGTTAGTCCCTGCAAAACTAAAAGGTGTTGGTGTTTCAACAGTGCCCGCATAAACTCCTATTTCCTGTCTTTCTGACCATGGATCTGGATACGTCATGGTAAGTAAGGTAAAAAGGTAAAAGTCCTTATGTTGTGAGCCCATATTCCAATATTTCTTTAGGATGCTTATTGAAGTACGTGCTGCTCTGTACCAACAGAAGAAGTATGACTGTACCTGTACTAAAAGCTTTACAGCATAATTGCAACCGTAAAAGAGGAGTCAAACTTCTCACCAAAAGGTTGACTGAGTATACCCATATTAAGTAGAATTAGTGAGGAAGACAGATGTGTGGACAGACCTTCTCCTGAACAGTATCTTCAGTCCCATTTATCTGATGCTCCTGTAGCACTTAACAGCCAGCTCCAACATCCCTTCAGCTGTCAAGAATGAGAGCTGAAGGCCAGATGAGAGCAGAACCATCTGAGCTCCAGTACATACACACACACACGTGCCAGCTTTCCTACAGCTAATTGGTGCCATGCCACTTCTCTGTGCAACAGAACTCTCTCTCCTATCCCCAGGATGGGAAAGCAAACTCATACTGTCTGTGTTAGACCATCTCCTCAACTTCAGAGGAAAGAGGCTTAAATGCATGATGTAAAACACAAGCTTCAACCTTTCAGCTTTGAACTGACAGAAGCAATGTAGTAAGATGATGTCATTCAGCTTGGACTGCTCTGAAACCTTCCATGGAGAGTAAGACATGACAGAAGCTGGTTTGTGGCCAGACACAAAAGCTTTAATGAAATGAAAACATGGGAATAATACTGCCTTCAAAAACGTGTAAGAGAAAACCAGTTTTGCTCAAAGCGTTTTCAATGTCACTCCTTTTTGATTGAGAAAGCAATAGCACAACATCAACTCAAAAGTCTTTTATTGGAAAAAAACATGGGAGAGCAGTCCTCAGTCCTAACGATGCACATGGCAGTTTGCACCCGAGAAGAACCTCCTGCTTTGAGAAGTATCTTCTCTGTAATGTAAACCTATGTCAATGTGCTCCTCCTACAGCTCCCCATACAGCAACACATGCAAGAAACTGCTCAGGTGTTCTGCTGGCTCTGTTCTGCTGTCTTGCTCTGGTAAAAATGCAACCAGCATCAGCAGGCCAATAACTACACTTGCATTTACGAAAATAAGTTGGAACAAGAGTATCAACAATTCTAAGCGTCAACCTATGCAAATGAATGAAGTATGTGGGAGGTGAGCAGAAGAGAAATGAAGGCTGACAGCTCTGCTTGAACTTGGGTGACACACACCAATGGATGTTGTTAAAGAGCAGAATGGTGCCAATTCCCACTCTGGCACCTATGGCACACCCCTTTGTTCACGCAACACATGAGGCACAGTGACCTTGCAGAGCTCAGAGAAGTCAGCTGTCCCTTTCATCTCATCCCCCTCATTTAAGCAAGTGTAGGATCCTGCACCTGGGAAGGAAGAACCCCAAGCACCAATATAGGTTAGGGGCAGACCTGCTGCAAAGTGGTTCGGGGGAGAAGGATCTTGGAGTCCTGACAGTAAATTATCCATGAGCCAGCAGTGTGCCCTTGTTGCCAAGAAAGTCAACAGAATCCTGGGTTGCACAAAGAAGAGTGTGGCCAGTAGGTCGAGAGAGGTCATTCTCCCCTTCTACTCTGCCCTGGTGAGTCTGGAATTCTGCTGGAATTCTGCATCTAGTTCTGGGCTCCACAGCTGAAGAGAGACAGGGAACTACTGGTGAGAGTCCACAGGAGGGTGATGAAGATGGTCGGGGGATTGGAGCATCTCTCTTGTGAGGAAAGGCTGAGAGAGCTGGGACCCTTTAGCCTGGAGATGAGAAGGCTGAGGGGAGACCTTATCCATGTATACAAGTATCTAAAGGGTGGGTGCAAGGAAGATGGAGACAGGCTCTTCTCAGTCGTTCCCAGTGACAGGACGAGGGGCAACGGGTACAAGCTGGAACATAGGAAGTTCCATTTAAACATAGGAACAAACTTCTTTACAATGAGAGTGACAAGACACTGGAACAGGCTGCCCAGGGAGGTTGTGGAGTCTCCATCTCTGGAGATATTCAAAACCCACCTGGATGTGCTCTACGTTATCCTACTTCAGTGGGAGAGCTGGACTGGATGATCTCTAGAGGTCCTTTCCAACTCTAACAATTCTGTGATTCTGTGATTAGAAAAATATGCCAAAGTTCATGCAGATTGATTTATTTTGGTTTACTTTTTATGGCAGTTAAGGGACGGAGTCTTGACTCCAGAAGCTCACCACCTGCTATCATGTCCTTGGGGCAAAAGTGGGGGCTGCAAATAGCAAGAAATAGGCAGCTGCTCTGGAAACAAAGTGAAAAAATCATAGATACCTTTGGTGCCAAAGCCAAGGAAACATTATGCAAGATGCCCCTGGAAGTCACAGTCACTCTAGAGAGAAACAATAAGGGAAAAGAAAAAGGATGGTAGCGGCCTGACTTGATTTTAAGGCAGCAATTTCACCACCCCCAACCAGCTGTTTGTAGGGCAGAAGCCCCAGTCGTGCTGGTCCTGGGATAGCTACCAACTATTGTGCCAGAAACATCCATCAGCAGCAGCACTATCAGCTGTCAGTGCACATTTCCTAATGTGGTGACATTCCTTCTGCCCTCTTGCTTTCATCTGGGCTTTAAACTTGTAACTAGTGCCAGTCTTCCTCAGTGTTTTGTTAGGAGTCCACCCTCAAATCCCCTCCTGTCCTCTGCCAGGCAGCTTTCCCTAGCTTCTTCTCTGAGAGGCTCTTCAGGCAATACATTGTATTTCTAAATATACAATAAGGTCCAGGAAATGTATAACCCACTGGATGATCCTGTTGCGTAGGATCCAGGCATTTCTTTGGCACATGACTGGTAGTGAAATGTTCAAACCCATCAATACACTTGTGCAGAAAAGCAAACATCTTTAGCTCTCTGAAATTAACCACTTCTTTTCAAGCTTCCGTTCTCTATCACTAGGCTTGACTGTAAACCAGAGCCCCTGAAAGAAAACCTGCTGCATCAGATCCTTCTGTGCCATTTTAGGCTATCACCTCATCAAGAAAGAAATCCTCTTAAAATTAAAAATAGCCTCCAGGTTCAAGGGCAGGCAGCAAAATTATTTCCAATCAGATAAAAAAGAAAAATAATTTTCCAGCTGATCTATTAAAACAGGCAAAGCACATGCACAGTGAGATGGCAGCACACTTTGCTTTCATGAGGAGACCCATTCTGGACTCCTGCCTGTAGCTGTTCCTCCCAAATGCTGCCCTTCCTGGAGCTCCATGTTCTCCACTCCATCACTGTCTCATACACAGCTCATGGGAAGATAATGCAAAGCCCTAGTGGAAAAAAAAAACACCCATTTTTTTCCTTACCTCATACAGCCCTGTAATCTATGGGAGTTCAGAACCCCACAATCTTGTGTTCACACAAGGAACAACAAACCTGAGACAAAACCTGAAATCTCCCTGGTTGCCCAAAGGCACTGACCTGCTCTGCAATGATCTGCACGGAGCTACCCTAGCCCAGGTCTCCCCAAACATGTCCCCTTTTCCAGCTACTTGTCATTTGGAAATGCAATGCATTTCTGAAGTTCTTGCCCATAGCAGCTGTGATAGGACGAGGGGCAATGGCTTTACATTAAAAGAGGGTACATTTAGATTAGATAGAATATGGATGATTTGTAAGGTCCCTTCCAACCCAGACCATTCTATGATTCTATGATGAGGAAGAAATTTTTCCCAGTGAGGGTGGTGAGACACTGGCCCAAGCTGCCCAGATAAGCTGTGGCTGCCCCCTCCCTAGAAGTGTTCAAGGGCAGGTTGGATGGGGCTTGGAGCAACCTGGTCTCGTGGGAGGTGTCCCTGCCCATGGCAAGGGAGGTTGGACTAGATGGCCTTCAAAGGTCCCTTCCAACCCAAACCAACCTGTGATTCTAACTGTACATTCACTCACCCAAAGTCAGACACTGACTGAAAGCTTCAGATTTGCCACGAAGAGACTGTGTGGCTGATTCACACATTCCCAGTGAACCCAAAACACTCCCCAGCTGCCAAACTCATTGCACATGTACAGTAAATCCAGCACTTCCCAGAAGCTTCAGGCTCACTGCACGTGGTGTGCACAGGAAAAGCGAGGTGATTTCTGTCTGGGAAACCCCTGCACACAAGCAGAGTGGCACCTTCACTCGGCACCTAAAATGAAACCCCTCATGGCATCTGCATTGGTGGTGGGAAACACAAGGAGACCAAACCCTGTTCTGAAATGTAAGATGACCCAAAGCCAGCAATGATACCTCTCTTCCTCCTTCCTTCTCCAGGTGCTGTGCAGGAAGGTGCATTAAGTGAAATACCTTTTCCCTGGTGGTTGCAACTTGCCTTTGAGCAGCGATCCTTGAGGGAAGGCCCACCACCTGACTCATGCTTCTGTTGGTATTTCTAGCTGCCTTCCTAGGGGAAAGGATTCTCGGGGGCTGGCATCAAACTATTGACATTATATACTGCTCTTTCATTATGGCTGTTTCTTCCACTTGGTTATCGAGAATTCTATTCTCTCCTTCTAAACATTCATCTAGGGACTTTTATATTAATATAAGCCTTCATAGTCACAGAGTCACAGAGTGGTCGGGGTTGGAAGGGACCTCTGAAGAACATCTAGTCCAACACCCTGCTAGAGCAAGGCCACCGACAGCAGCTCACACAGGAACATGTCCAGATGGGTTTGGAATGTCTCCAGAGAAGGAGACTCCACCACCTCTCTGGGCAGCCTTGTCCCAGGGCTATGTCACCCTCATAGTAAAGAAGTTTTTCCTGATGTTTAGCTTGAACCTCCTGTGCTCCAGCTTGTGCCCATTGCCCCTTTTCCTGTCATTTGACACTGCAGAAAAGAGACTGGTCCCATCCTCCTTTAGGTATTTATAAGCATTTATGAGCCCCTCCCTCAGTCTCCTCTTCTCCAGGCCGAACAGCCCCAGCTCTCTCAGCCTTTCCTCATAGGGCAGACGTTCCATTTCTCTGATCATCTTTGTGGCCCTGCGCTGGGCTCTTTCCAGTAGTTCCTAGTCCTTTACCAACTGGGGAGCCTGCTCCCAGAGAGCTGTGGTCAGTGGTTCCGTGTCCAAGTGGAGGCAAGTGATGAGTGGTGCTCCTCAGGGGTCAGTATTGGGATCAGTGCTGTTCAACATCTTTGCTGGAGACATGAACAATGGGATTGAGTGTATCCTCAGCAAGTTTGCTGATGGTACCAAACTGTGTGGAGTAGTTGACACCCTCGAGGGAAGGGATGCCATCCAGAAGGACCTTGACAGGCTGGAGAGGTGGGCCAATGCCAACCTCATGAGGTTCAACAAGGCCAAGTGCAAGGTCCTGCACCTGCATCGGCGCAACGCCAGGCACAAGTCCAGGCTGGGGGGGAGAATGGCTAGAGAGCAGTCCTAAGGAAAAGGACTTGGGGGTGGTGGTAGATGAGAAGCTCATCATGAGCTGCCAATGTGCGCTGGAGCCCAGAGGGCCAGTTGTGTCCTGGGCTGCATCAAAAGAAGTGTGGCCAGCAGGGCCAGGGAGGGGGTTCTGCCCCTCTACTCCGCTCTGGTGAGACCCCACCTGGAGTACTGTGTACAGCTCTGGAGGCCTCAGCACAGGAAAGACGTGGAGCTGTTGGAAAGGGTCCAGAGAAGGGCCAGAAAGATGATCAAAGGGCTGGAGCACTTCTGCTCTGAAGACAGGCTGAGAGAGCTGGGGCTATTCAGCCTGGAGAGGAGAAGGCTCCCAGGAGACCTTAGAGCACCTTTCAGTGCCTGAAAGGGCTACAGGAAAGTTGGGGAGGGGCTTTTCCCCAGAGAGGGCAGTGATAGGACAAGGGGTAATGATTTTAAACTGAAAGAGAGGAGATTTTGGTTAGACATCAGGAGGAAACTCTTCACCATGAGGGTAGCAGGGCACTGGAATAGGTTGCCCCAGGAGGCTGTGGATGCCCCCTCCCTGGAGGTCTTCAAGGCCAGGCTGGATGAGGCCTTGTGCAACCTGGTCTAGTGGAAGGTGTCCCTACTCATGGCAGGGAGGTTGGAACCTGATGATCTTTAAGGCACCTTCCAGCCTTCACCGTTCTGTGATTCTATGTGGCCTCACCAGGGCACAATCTGCTCCTCCTGTTAATATAAAGGATTTCATTGTAACTAGTGGAAATGGCAGATCAGCAGACCATCGAGGTCTTGCTTGGGTTTGTGATTATCTGCTCAAGAAGTTCACCACACAGGATTAACTCTCTTCAATTAAGAAAACGACAGCTCAGCTTTCCTTTCCACTTCTGCAGTTACACAAAATCTGTATTTGATCATTTTGAATGTGTGCAGTTTCTTTTTTTTTTCTGCAAAATGCTAAAGGCTGCAAACTTGTCTCTATGATCTATCCAGCTGATAGATATTCCATTATACCTGCAGGGACAACGGTTCAAAAATTAGGCAACCTCTGCACAGAGCAGTTGTTCCAACTTAGCTGCTTGGTCCTACACTAGAGCAGCCAAACCTGCAGTAAAGAAAAATGTTCAGTGCTTCGTGTTTTGGCACAAATTATCTATGACCCAGGATAGCTGGAAAATGATTTCCATAATCAGTCTGCTTTTCTTCTTTCTTTTCATCATGCTTCCTCTAACTGCCGAGGCTCACCATAACCCATATGGACACCCCTTTATGTGTTCTGCTGGTGACACTTAGTTCCCTTTTGCTACTGGGTGTAATTTGTGGCTGTCTCAATTGCACATATTCAGCATTGCTAATTTGTAAGCATTTCATGCTTCATCCTATTCATGTTGGTAAAACTCTGCTGTATTTCCAAGAAGAACAGAACAAGTCCCTCAGAAATGAGCTCTGTCTAGCTTACCTAAACTTGAAGCTATTGTACTCTCCTGTATGTTATAATCTTTGAAAAAAGCTTTGTAAAGGGTGACTTTTCTACCTTTGAGAAATAAAAAACCCGGTACACCTGCAACACCCATACAATGATTTATTTTATCTAGAAAACAGCCACATGCTAAATAAAACCACCTCCAAACCCACATATATAATACTTCAAAATCTCCCAGTCTAACCCAACAGTTTGCATTCTGAGTCCACACCTCCGTAACACCACAGCTGCATCTGGACCATTGCAGTTAATAGCCCTCAGTGGGCCTGCCCCTCCTGAACCTTTAATACCTTTGGTCTCCACAAGTGCTGCATGTGTTCTACTGTTCTCTCACTGCAGTCCTAGGAGCCTGACTCAGCTGTACCAGCAGAAACCTGCAGGAAGTTTGAATAGAATCTTTGGAGGATTAAAATAGTCGATACCCCAGAGCAGAATAAAATGTCCCTCTAACAGAAAAAAAAAGGAAGAAAGCACTATCCAAAACAAAACAAAAAAAGGAATTTCTGTCTTTACAATTGCCATTAATAAGACATTTTGATCTATTGCAGGGAAAAAAACTGGAAAAAAAATCCCTGCACCTCCCTGTCTGTCTGATTCTACCCTTTCCTTCCAACTATTCGTGGCAAACTCCAAAGATAACAAAGAACAGACCTGAAGGCTGATCTCCATCAAATGTCCTCTATGTTGCTTTGAAGTTTGACTACATCTAGACAGTGTATAATATACAGCACCAAAGCTCAAGGAAAAGAAGAAAGTTCTACCTTAAACACAGACAGCGCCTGTATTACTTATTAGGAGACAGAAACTACATCCCAACTACACCCCTGATAGTAAAAGCATTTCCAGGACTATGCATTGACAAAGCCAACGGAAGGGTGCAAAATATAAAAATGCTTATTTAAATAATAAAAGGTAGCTCAGAAGAGAGGCTGACTCTGTATGAAAGCCTTAGCATTCATTAACTCTCATGTTTCACCGAGAACAAGGAGAGGCTGAGGGAGAGCAAGCTCAGAGCTGTGGGGATGTTAAGGAAACACCTGAACTCAGAGCAGTGGCTGAAACACAAACCCCTTAGGTAGAGAAGAGTCCCTGGGGTTCCTTCTCTTTGGGTGATTGTCCTTTGCCAAACTCTTCCTACCACAGGCCGCTGTGGACACAAACATTACCAGAAGGTTGATAAGAACTGAAGGGGATCTCAAACTTGTGGCTGTGAAAGCAATTCAGCTGTCTAAGCAATTCAGCTGCCTGTCCCTCCTCCAGAGCCTGGAACTTGCACCATGCACAGTCCCATGCCCAGAGCAAAGGCAGGTATGCTGGAGAATACTTTTGGACACCTACCCAAAAGCAGAAAGGCCACATCTTATTGCAAAGACCCAGGAATACTAAATCAACCAACAACCAGAGCCTCAGCCCAGACCCAAGTCTCCAGATGCTCTTCCTCTTCTAATTTCCTCTCTGAATGTCAAGGTTTGACTAAGAATTGAAAAATAAGCCAGTGACAACAATGCTCTCAATGCCCTCCCCCTCCCACCCAGGTAGGGAAGGAGAGAAAGAATTGGAAGAGAGACTTGGCTGGATTGAAAACTAAATTAGACAGCTTTTAATTATATGTACAATTATATACAAGTATGTTCAGGAATGTGCAAAAGCCTCTTGCCTCCCCCCACCCCCAGCAGCTCCCCCGGCATCTCCTGAGCTGTGAGCAGTCCTGAAATGTCTCGGACCACTGTCTGAGATAACAGCAGAGCAGACAGGGCTGTGGGGAGAGTTATGAGGGTCAGGGCTGAGCCTGGGGTCGATGGTGTTGGATGGATGGAGTCCTCCCCAGACACTGGACATGGACGGAAGGGAAGGGAAGAAGAAGCAGGAAGGAAGTTGTCTTCTGTGATCTCTGACCTTCCTTGGAGCTTATGTAGATCTATGGAATGGAATCCCCTTTGGTCAGTTCTGCTGTCTGTCTAGTCCAGCTCCCTGTGGGGGGGTCACAGATACAATTCTCCTGCCCCGGTAGCCTCTGTAGCAGCAGAGCTAAGAAGCAACCTTGGAGTCTCAGCAGAAACATAAACATTCCAGTGTTATCAGTCCACTAGCAGGAACACTTGCTGCTAGTTAAAAGACAGCTTACTGAAGGAAAAAAAAAATCAGTAAAAGGAAAATTAGCTTCATCCTGGCTCAACCCAGGACACTGAATTACCCTCTAACATGTGTTTCCTTTTCAATACCATGCTACAATCCAAAGGCATTTGTAAAATACATTTGTTTATGCCAGGGTAGAGTGCTAGCAGATAAAGAGAAGGGTTGTGTATATACAGACAGTACGACAGAGCAAACGTCCAGAAGGCAGCATCTCCTGTTCATGAGCCCTCCAGGCAGCATCTCCCAGCTCCTACACGTGCTCACCCCTGGGGGAAGTTTGCCTCGGTTGGTGCTGTTCCCTATTTCCCCACCTTCAGCTGTAAGGCAGCCTGGAGAGCAACACGTCTGCTGAGGAAACGAGGTTGTAAAAGCTTGCTATTCAGTTACAGCGTTCTTTTCAAATCAAGTCTCCTCACATTTAAATTCAAAGTAAGTGAGCTTTCAGTTGCATGCTTACATAGTGCTGAGCCCTCAGAAGACAGAATTAACCAGACAGACAACAACCAGGGGCTGTCCCAGCTACGTAACCATTCTAAAACCCAAGCAGAGAGACACAAAAGTCATGGAGGAACAGCCCAAGAGCCTGCTGTTCCTCCCTACAGCCGTGGCTCCTCCTACTCCCACCTCAGTCCTTGCTAGTTTTCCTGATCATAGAAACAGCTTTTTCTGCTGCTGAAAGGTATGGCGTTGTGCCATTTGCATATGCAAACTGCCATGCAAACAATGAACCAGTTGCAGAGCTCCTTAGAGAGCAACAATGTAGAGGATTTACGACATGGGAATGGCACCGGGCAGGGAGGGGAGTATGAAGAGGTGGACATCCAAAACAGCTCATGATGTTCTTGATGTAATTTTTCTGACCAATAATCTTTCATGTCTTTTCTTGAAACAAACTACTTAACACATCAGTGGATTCCTGACACTGGATTCAGGAGAAGAATAGAACTAAATATCTGTGCAACTTTGCTTTGCCTCCAGATGCATTCCTGTTTATCAGATTTTTATTGGATGATCTCCGATTACATGATCACACACTGTTCTTCAATGCAGAGAAGACAGTTTATTTAATGAACAGATACCTAGCATTTTGTTTTCTTCCTGTGACTCAAGGTATAATCCAAGACTTTCTGTTTATATGCTACTGAAACTCTAATGTCCAGAAGAAATAACTATCAGAATACTTGATGCATTTTTTATTATTTTGCCCCTAGCTTCAATGGCAGCCAGCATTATTACTGGCATTTGACAGACCACAGCTGAACCAGAGATGGATTAGGAGAAAAAAGAAAAAGTAATTTAAGATGCCAGGAGCCTGCTTTTTCAAAGTATATGACATGAGATAGGATCTCACAGATTTAAATCACAGCTCTCATCTCAACTTCACCTTGGAGTGTCTAGCTACCCCACAGATCTTATTTCACAAACATGAAACCAGTGATTGCCTGTGGAAGCTTCATCTTAAATAATCTGACCCTGAAAATGTAGAGCTCTGTAGCAATGGCAAGGGTAGGCTCCAGTTCTCCAGAGCATCGTTTGGCTCCTTAATCATGAAACAATGGTGTCATGGTTTGTCTCAGGATTGGTGACTAAACCAGGGAAAGGAAAGAGATGGGAAAGGAGACTTCCCGGATTGAAAACTGAGGAGGGACCTCATTGCAGCTCACTGCTTCCTCATTAGGGAAGGAAGAGGAGCAGGCGCTGACCTCTTCTCTCTGGTGACCAACGATAGGACCCGAGGAATGGTAGGAAGATGTGCAGGGGGAAGTTTGGGTTGGACATTAGGAGGAGATTCTTCACCCAGAGGGTGGTGGAGCTCTGCAATAGGCTCCCCAGGGAAGCAGGAATGGCACCAAGCCTGACAATACTCAAGAAGCATTTGGACAAGGCTGTCAGGGACATGGTGTGAACTTTGGGGTTGTCCTGTTCTGGGGAAGGAGTTGGACTTGGTGATCCAGGCTGTCCAGGGAGGTGGTTGAATCACCATCCCTGGAGACATCTAAAAAGACAGATGTGGTGCCAAGGAACAGGGTTTAGTGGTGGACGTGGCAGAGTTAGGGTAGTGTTGGACCGATGATCTTGAAGGTCTTTTCCAACCAGAGTGATACTGTGCCACTGTGCCACTGGAGTGCAACCATCTCCTCAGCTGACACCAAAACTGCTGCCCTTCCCATCTCTCTCTGCTGCTTTGAAGTGGCTTCAGGTGCTCAAGACACTTGGATTTGGGAGGGGGGCAAAACACCTGAGAGGTCTCATGGGCAGCACAACCCAGCTACAAGCTGCTTACTTCCAGCAGCCGGGAGCCAGGGTCTCTCCTGTCCATGTGGAGCACACTGCGGGCCACCTGCGGGTCATCGATGCTGGACTCTCACGGGGTCAATGGCTGCGAGGACCACACCTGTCCTCTCAGAGGGCTGGAGGTAATTTCCAACACCTACGGGCAGAAGGGACAGGGGGGAGGAGATGTCACACCAAGCGCCCTGATAGTGCTGCTAAGCTGGGCCCTGGCAAGAGGTTGCCCTCTGGCAAGGATGGAGGATGAGAAGGAAGGGCCCTGCCAGCGGTGGTGAGAGCTGGGTCAGGGATGACTGTGAGAACCCAGGCCAGGTAAGAACTCCTTGTAGCTGGGGGCCGAGATTAGTCAGTTTGCACCCAAGGGTGCTGAGCAAACTGACAGACGCCCTTGCAAGGCTGCTCGCTCTTCTTCAGGGAAGAGTCCCCACACCAACCTGCCCTGTCTAGGGAGGTGGCCATGCCGGAGCCCAGCACAGCAGCCAAACGCCCTGGCACTCACCCATCTGCAGCAGCTGGACCTGGCACACCTCATACAGGGGGGGGACATGCAGCTTTCTTCCTCTCCCACCCAGGGCAGATGGGGCTGGCTGGGGGGGGGGATCTCTGATCAGTCCTGGGCAGAGGCCATGGGGGTAGACATGGGTGGAGGCCATGCTGCTGGCCCCAAGGCTGTGGAGAGAGCCCGTGGGGCCAGGGGGGCTGCGTGGGAGCAGGGCGGGTGTGTGAGACCGGCTCTGCAAGGAGCAGTGAATCTCCTGGGGGTGGAGGACCACTGCATGTGATGGAGCCAGGTCCCAGGGGCCGCCTGGACATCTGCTTGCCACGGGAAGTGGGGAACGATCTCCTCATTTGGCTTTGCTTGCACACGCAGCTTTGCCTCACTGCCTTTCTCTCGACCCATGAGGTTAGCTCCCTTTATTGGAACTTACCACCTTTGGGAGGCATGTTTTGACAAAAATTAGCAGGACTTAATAAAAGGGCCTCAAATAATTGCCAAGAATTTGGAAGATTCCTGGAACAGGTCCAAGGGGGTGGGGGAGAGGCTACCAAGTGTGGACTCCAGAAGCGATGAAACCCCTCAGGTGGCACAACCAGGGCAGGACAGCCTGTAAAGGAGGCACCCAGCAGCTTCAACACTCATGGAAACACCATCTCTTTGCTCCTTGAAATACTGTCATTTGTGCTGCTTTCTCGTGATGCTCGAGTCCAGGTGAGCACAGCAGCCACAGGTGAGCAGCATTCCTGCACCCTGCTGCGCTAGTTCTGGCATCAGAGAAGTGTCCAAAATCCTGCTGTTTGGATTCCTTTGATTTGGTGAGCTGTGTGCTCGGTCAACCAGTCCTTGCTGCAAGCCCAAACTGTCTGGATCTTTTCAGCAATGTTGTTGTCCCAAAAATAGATTCTTTACCCGGTGTGCAAAGGCCAATCCACACACACAGAGATGAGGTATCAGGTTTATTACAATCCCGGGCAGGATCGGGTGCTAGCAGGCTCATGCCAAGAAACTAGCTCACCACAGGAGGAAAAGGCAAGCTGGGCTGCCCATCACCTCCCACGGGCAGACCCCACGAGTCCCCGGCCTGGCTCTTCCTCTGCAGATTTTGCAGTGCTGCTCTGTAGGAATCAGACACTACTCTGGATTATCAACACTGTTTTCAGCCCAAATCCAAAGCCCTGGGCAGGTTTCTCTTTGTTCTGCTGTGCAGCTCCAGGAAGAGGTGGTGGGAGCTCTGCTGGGGGGCGAACAGCCCCTCACCAGCAGCACCTGGGGAAGCCCAGTGCCTGCCGGCTGCAGGAGGTGACCCCTGGTTGCCACGGAACCCCCTGATGTTACAATGAGGGGACACGTTGCCACGCAACCCCGTGACGTCACAAAGGGGCAGTGATGCGGCAAGGGCGTGGCACCTGTGACGTCACGTGGCCAGGGTATAAAAGCCCGAGAAGCGGCACCAGCGACAGCCACTTGGGCTGAGCTCACCTTCGGGATAACTCGGCTCCTTCCCTGGCTACTCGTGTGCCTCGTTCGTTACGAGCATTCATTGTTTCCTGATCACTTCTCCTCAGCTTCCCTCCTCTTTTCAAGGTAATTCTGATTGGCCTTCCAGGGGAGATGATAGAGTAGGTTGATACGGGAGGAAAGGATGGGCTGGTCTCTACCTTCTGAGCTGTAGGCTGAGCTCTTCCACCTTTCCAGGCTGCCCAGGTCTATCAGTAGGGTTCCTCTTTGCTAAGGCTTATTTCTTGGCTGGGTAAGTAGGGCGGTGGCAGCATAGTCTGAGGTGCTGGGCTCAGGTGGGAATGACAAGAAGCCCGCCCTGGTGGATGTGGTAGGAAGGGAGACAGAAAAGGAGCACAGCCAAGGCAGCTGTGAAAGCAGCAGCCGGAAGCCGGTGGCTCCTGCGTGCAAGGTGGGCGAGTGTGGGCTGGAGAGCCAGAGGGCCCTGTGGCTAACATAGGCCAGCCAGCAGGTCCTCTGCAGAGAGGGGGAGACGCCAGGCAGTCTGTCCAAAGAGCCTTGGGAATTGCTGTCAGGTGGCGTCCTGGGACAGGGACAGGAGGGCCAGCACCACTGAAACGCTCCTGGTGGCGGGTGCTGATCTTGGCCTTGTGCCTTTTGACTGGGGAATTTTCTTATCATTTCATTGAGCTACAATTCTTTCTTTGCAATCAGGCGACAGGATTGGCGCTGACCTCCTCTTTCTGGAGCACGTCCTGACAGCCTTGGTCATCTTGGTCATCCAGAGATTTCCCCTCTGTCGCCAAGACCAGCAATGGCCGCAGTGTGCAACAACTCTGGTGAGTAACGGCTTCCCCAGCAGGTCTGGGCTTAGTGAGTGGCCAGAGGAAAGGGCTGGGGCTGAGGCTGCAGCCCCTGAGTGTTGAATGTGGGGGCGTTCCTGACAGCAGTCAGACTTACCCAGGGGGCTCGGATGAGATGCAGGAAAATGGGCTGTGTCACTTCTCTGCCACTCTGGACGAGACTTTGAAAGATGACATTGCTTGTAGGAAGATCTGCCATCAGTAGGGCTACCTTCTGTGCTCGGCACTGGCTTGTTTTCCTCCAGTGACAATCAGGAAAAGGGAAGGTTTGACCTGATAAGCCAGTTCCAGACTCTAGAGGAAAAGGAAGGTAGCCAGAGGCACACAAGTCCGAGTGTGGGTTTGTTGGACTTGGGGCAAAGCAAGCAGGGGAACAGGCTGTTATACAAAAGTGTTTCAGGACCAGCCCATTTCAGTGGCAGCATCAGGTTTCCCCTCATATTTCTGGCTTGGAGATTCGAGCTGGATGCCCTGGGTTGCTCCTGTAGAGAGAGAGCTGGGCTTTTAAAAGATGCTTTTAGGCAAGCAAATGGTCTCATCTCTTCTCCAATGTCATTTCCCTGCAGTCATTGCCACCGGAATGGCTCCACAAGGAAGCATGGCCTGGCAGCAAAGACCAAGCGTTGGAGCAGGCCTCCAGAACATGGGCAACACCTGCTTCCTCAACGCAGTGCTGCAGTGCCTCACCTACACTCGTCCCCTGGCCAACTACCTGCTCTCTCGGGAGCACAGCCAGTCCTGTGAGTACCTGGATGAACATCTCCTTGTAAACCCATTGGGTGCTTCCCAGGGATTCCCAGCATGTGGAATTGGAAGTAGGAGAAAAGCAGCCCTTCTTTGTCAAGTCCCAGCCCATGCTGGTGTTCTTTGAACACTCAAGCCTAGAAGCTGCTTGGCACATCTGCGTGTGCTCCTCTCCAGAAAGGCACCTCTTTCTAGCCCGTGGCCTTGGTCTCCACTCCTGCAAGTTCAACTCTCTTTGCTCATTGCACAGAAAACTTCTGTCGGTTCAGCATCCCTCTGGAGGAAGTTTTCTATGCACTACAGAGTGCTGGCCTTGTTGGGACATTGGCCCCTTGAGAGAAGAGGAGTGGAGACTGTTGTTACAACTTGCAGATCTCCACTAGGCTTCCCATTGCTGTGGCTATTTTGCTAACCTGACAAGCTTCCCTCCCTCCCTCCCTGTTCAGGTGCTCAGCCATACTCCTGTGTGACATGCAGAGTCCAAGATCACGTGGACAAGGTGCTGCGTCCCGGAGCCACTTCCATCCTGCCTTGGGATGTCCTCAGTGTTCTTCCCGGTAAGTCATTCATTGCAGGTGCTTTGACATGTTTTCTTCCCCTCTCATAGCAGCAAACTACTCACTTCACTTCTTCTTTCTTAGGCATTGGAGACCATTTCAAGCTGGGCCGTCAGGAAGACGCCCATGAGTTCTTACGGTGCACTCTTGAGGCCATGCAGAGAGCTTGTCTGCCTGTGAGCGGCGGGTAAGCACAAGCAGATGACTTCTCTCCCATGTTCCCCAGCCCTTTGGACTCTCGATGGGCTCTCCCAAAAAAGGAAAACCTAGGCCCAGGGTTTTCAGAGAAAGTTGCTGGAGGAGATAACTCTGCCTTACCATTTCTTTCCAGCTTGGACATGTCTTTTCAACCAACCGTCATCCAGCAGATATTTGGGAGCTACATGAGATCCAGAGGTACTTTTCCACAACTCTTGCTCTCCTTGGAACTGTCTGTGCCCTTCTGTCTGCCTGTGAGAAACAGCTGGTTGGGTGACTGGCACAGTCGCTCAACTTCCCCTGTCACTGAGCTTCCCCATTTGCCTTCCAGTCATGTGCCTGAGCTGCAAGGCGGTTTCTGAGTCCTTCGAGCCCTTCCTGGATGTCCTTCTGGACATAAAGGTATGAGGCTTTCTACTTGCGTTTCCAGATGTCCCAAGGCCCCTGTAGCTTTCCAGCATCAAGACAGTTGGCTGAAAAACTTCTCCTGGGCACACAAGAATGCTTGGTGGTGGGTGGAAAGTGGCACGGCCTGTGTCCTGCTGCAGAGCCCATGGCAGTAATCTCCTGGCAGGGCCTGGCTTTAAGCTGGACAAACGCACATTGGCCCCTTCTGCACCCTTGATGTACTCTCCTCCTTCTTCCCTTTGCCCCCTCTCCACACCCGTCTGGCTCCCAGGCTGATGAGTTGGGTTGTCTTCATTATTGGTGACCCTGCACACCACCGGGAGCTGAACTGAGTGGTGCCACAGGGAGGGAGCTCTTGACAGCCCCAGAAATGCCTGGGAAAGGAGGAAAGTGTGCAGCAGAATGCCCTCTGTCTGCCTCTTGCTGGGCACTGCTTGCAGGTTGACAGTGGGTCTCCTCAGCCACCTGGGTCTTCTTGTCAGCTCCTGGGAAGTGGCTAGGTGAGAGCACTTCCCTAAGCTCTGCGCTCTCCTTTCTCCCTTCTCCAGGCAGCCACATCTGTCACTGAAGCGCTGGAGAACTTTGTGAAGCCCGAGCACCTGGATGCCAGAAGTGGCTTCAGATGTCGCCAGTAAGATGATTCCTAAGCACATCTTAGATATTAGATCCTGCCGTAAGGTTTTGCACGTTTGAGAGGATCCAGTTGGCCTTTCACGGAGGGGACGTGCCCAGTGATGAGGCACAGCTTTATTTTAGTGCAGCCTTCTGGCAGCTGAATAGTCTTAAAGTAGCGTAAGGATGGGGGGGAGGTGAAAGCTTGTCTGGCCTTCTTGGGGCCAGAGAGGAGGGGGCATTTCAAGGGCTCATCTCAGCACTTGGCTCTCTGCTTGGTTTCCAGCTGTGGCCAGGTGGTTGGCGCCACCAAGACCTCAACCATCCACTGGGCACCCGAGGTTCTCACATTGGGTCTGAAGAGGTTTGAAGATTCCATCGGCGGGAAGATCACCAAGGTATGTAGGCAGCTGGAGTGCAACCTTCCCTGCCAGCAGCAGGAAGTTTCCCCAAAGCAGGACGCTCTCTCAAGGCTGGTTGTCGGTGAGTTTTTCCTGTTCCCTTCTGGGGAGAGGAGATTTCCCATGGGAGGACAAGCAGGGACTCTGCTCCGACAGAGCTGCTTTGGCCGAGAGCACTTTCCTGCCACCCAAACCCTGACATGGATGGAGCTTTAGGGAAAAGCAAGTGTTGATCCGGCCCAGAGATGTTTTTCTACACCTCTGGGCCTTGGTCTTGGAAGGCTGTTTCATGAGGCATTTCAGGATCAGTTGTGAGCCCTCTTGGTCTCTCCATAGGCTGTGCAGTATCCTGAGTTCCTGGATCTTGGGCCATACATGTCCCAGGCAGCAGGAGAACCACTTCTTTACTCTTTGTATGCCGTCCTGGTCCACAGTGGTGTCAGCTGTAACTCGGGACACTACTACTGCTACATCAAGGTAAAGAGCAACTTCCCTCCTGACAGGGGAACAGTGTGCCCTGGGGAAGACAAGCTCTCCCTGCACTGTTCCTGGCAGCCAAGGCTTTGGGGAGAAGGTCTCCAGAGGGGCTGGATTGGATTTGTTTTAGCGTGCTCTCGTGTCTGTAGTTTTCTGCTTGTGTTTTTGTGGAGAAGCCACGCAGCTGACCTCCCCATGTCGATGCCTTTTTTGCAGGCCAGCGATGGGCTGTGGCACAAGATGGACGATTCGTCTGTGACAAATTCTGACATCAGCACAGCTCTCAGCCAGGAAGCCTATCTACTGTTTTATCTCAGGTAATATAACAAGTGTTAAGATGTGTTCAGAACACATTTCCTCTTCCTGGTTTTGCTCTTTTTCTTCTCACCCCCCTGAGCATTCCTCTTTCTGTCAGAGGAGACAATTCCTGCCCGTGTCGTTCAGTGCTGTCAAACCCCAACTGCCCCATGTCAGTCCTTATCTTTCCTGGCTGGGCTTTGGGCTGCTGCCCTGCTGCCAACTTCTACTTAGGAGGCTGCAGAGGGTATCAGAGGGGCAGACCTGGTGGGAAGACCCCACTGGAAACTACCATTTGTAGTGTAGCCTTGGTTCTATCTTCACTCTGTTGTGATACAGCTCAAAGAAAGTGACGGAAGCCCTGAGGGGGCTGCAAGAACAGCCCTAAACTAAAAAGGGATTGCTCTCTTTCTCTCCAGGTACTCTGATCAGAAACCTGAAGAAAGGGCTTCATTCTCCCAGGGAACACCGTGTGCCCACGCCACTTTAGGACGAGCCAGCACTGGCCAGCAATCCCAGCATGGCACATCCTTCGGACCAGCCAGCACTGGCCAGATACTGCATGAGAGAATCTCCTCTGGACCGGCCAGCACTGGCCAACAGTTCCAGGATGGCAGCTCTGTTGGACCAGCCAGCACTGGCCAGGCATTGCCTAAGAGAGTCTCCTTTGCACCAGCCAGCACCGACCAACAGTTCCAGGATTGGCAACCTTATGTGCAACCTGAGGAAAGGGCTTCTTTCTCCCTTGGACCACCATGTGCCCACTCCACTTTTGCCCCAGCCGGCACAGGTCAGCAATCCCAGCATGGCACACCCTTTGGACCAGCCAGCACTGGCCAGCAGCTCCAGCATGGAAGCTCTTTTGGACCAGCCAGCACTGGCCAGATACCCCAGGATGGCAGTTCCTTCGGGCCAACGAGCACTGGCCAGATATTCCAGGATGGCAGATCTTTTGGACCAGCCAGCACTGGCCAGATACTTCAGGAGAGCATCTCCTCTGGACCGACCAGCACTGGCCAACAGTTCCCAGATCTGCAGCCTTATCTGCAACCTAGAGAAAGCTCTTCTTTCTCCCTGGGACCACCATGTGCCCACTCCACTTTTGGACCAGCTGGCACTGGCCAGTGGTTCCAGCATGGCACATCTTTTAGACCAGCCAGCACTGGCCAGCAACTCCAGCATGGAAGCTCTTTAGGAACAGCCAGCACTGGCCAGATACCCCAGGATGGCAGTTCCTTCAGGCCAACGAGCACTGGCCAGATATTCCAGGATGGCAGATCTTTTGGACCAGCCAGCACTGGCCAGATACTTCAGGAGAGCATCTCCTCTGGACCAACCAGCACTGGCCAACAGTTCCCAGATCTGCAGCCTTATCTGCAACCTAGAGAAAGCTCTTCTTTCTCCCTGGGACCACCATGTGCCCACTCCACTTTTGGACCAGCTGGCACTGGCCAGTGGTTCCAGCATGGCACATCTTTTAGACCAGCCAGCACTGGCCAGCAACTCCAGCATGGAAGCTCTTTTGGACCAGCCAGCACTGGCCAGATACCCCAGGATGGCAGTTCCTTCGGGCCAACGAGCACTGGCCAGATATTCCAGGATGGCAGATCTTTTAGACCAGCCAGCACTGGCCAGATACTGCAGGAGAGCATCTCCTCTGGACCGACCAGCACTGGCCAACAGTTCCCAGATCTGCAGCCTTATCTTCAACCTAGAGAAAGCTCTTCTTTCTCCCTGGGACCACCATGTGCCCACTCCACTTTTGGACCAGCTGGCACTGGCCAGTGGTTCCAGCATGGCACATCTTTTAGACCAGCCAGCACTGGCCAGCAACTCCAGCATGGAAGCTCTTTAGGAACAGCCAGCACTGGCCAGATACCCCAGGATGGCAGTTCCTTCAGGCCAACGAGCACTGGCCAGATATTCCAGGATGGCAGATCTTTTGGACCAGCCAGCACTGGCCAGATACTGCAGGAGAGCATCTCTGCTGGACCGACCAGCACTGGCCAACAGTTCCCAGATCTGCAGCCTTATCTGCAACCTAGAGAAAGCTCTTCTTTCTCCCTGGGACCACCATGTGCCCACTCCACTTTTGGACCAGCTGGCACTGGCCAGTGGTTCCAGCATGGCACATCTTTTAGACCAGCCAGCACTGGCCAGCAACTCCAGCATGGAAGCTCTTTTGGACCAGCCAGCACTGGCCAGATACCCCAGGATGGCAGTTCCTTCGGGCCAACGAGCACTGGCCAGATATTCCAGGATGGCAGATCTTTTGGACCAGCCAGCACTGGCCAGATACTTCAGGAGAGCATCTCCTCTGGACCGACCAGCACTGGCCAACAGTTCCCAGATCTGCAGCCTTATCTTCAACCTAGAGAAAGCTCTTCTTTCTCCCTGGGACCACCATGTGCCCACTCCACTTTTGCCCCAGCTGGCACTGGCCAGTGGTTCCAGCATGGCACATCTTTTAGACCAGCCAGCACTGGCCAGCAACTCCAGCATGGAAGCTCTTTTGGACCAGCCAGCACTGGCCAGATACCCCAGGATGGCAGTTCCTTCAGGCCAACGAGCACTGGCCAGATATTCCAGGATGGCAGATCTTTTGGACCAGCCAGCACTGGCCAGATACTGCAGGAGAGCATCTCCTCTGGACCGACCAGCACTGGCCAACAGTTCCCAGATCTGCAGCCTTATCTTCAACCTAGAGAAAGCTCTTCTTTCTCCCTGGGACCACCATGTGCCCACTCCACTTTTGCACCAGCCAGCACTGGCCAGGTATTGCGTAAGAGAGTCTCCTTTGCACCAGCCGTCACTATCCAAGAGTTCCAGGATTGGCAACCTTATCTGCAACCTGAAGAAAGGGCTTCTTTCTCCCTGGGACCACCATGTGCCCACTCCACTTTTGCACCAGCCAGCACTGGCCAGGTATTGCATGAGAGAGTCTCTTTTGCACCGGCCAGCACAGGCCAACAGTTCCAGAATGGCAGCTCCCTTGGACCAGCCAGCACAGGACAGCAATCCCAGGACAGCAGCTCCCTTGGACCAGCCAGTACAGGGCAGCAATCCCAGGATGGCAGCTCTCTTGGACCTGCCAGCACAGGGCAGCAATCCCAGGACAGCAGCTCCCTTGGACCAGCCAGTACAGGGCAGCAATCCCAGGACAGCAGCTCCCTTGGACCAGCCAGCACAGGGCAGCAATCCCAGGACAGCAGCTCCCTTGGACCAGCCAGCACAGAGCAGCAATCCCAGGATGGCAGCTCTCTTGGACCTGTCAGCATAGGGCAGCAATCCCAGGATGGCAGCTCTCTTGGACCTGTCAGCATAGGGCAGCAATCCCAGGATGGCAGCTCTCTTGGACCTGCCAGCACAGGGCAGTCAGCCTGGGCAAGGGCATGGGAGGCATTTGCAGTCTGGCAAAGCCCCAGCTGCCCAGGCAGGTTCTGCATGGCCTGCGGTGTGGCCGGAAGGGAACGTGCCTACCTAGTGCACATACAGTCCCACCTCCACATGCAGCACACCGGGCATGAAGTCAACAGGAAAGCCTGGCAGGGATTTGTCCCTTCTGCCCAGTGCCAGAAGAACAGCACCAGGGAGAGGGCCCGGAGCAGATCCCCACAGCGGGGCAGCGATCACGACAGCTCAGCAGGGAGGAGCATGAGGCGCGATCCTCCCCTTCGTGACGCTGCTCCCAGGGATGGGGCAGCTCCAGGGCCCTCCAACAGCAGGTCCCTGAGGGCTCCGACAGCCCGTGCTGCTCAGGAGCAAACCCGGCCGAGGAAGAGGGAGCGGAGCAGGTCCCCGCAGCGGGGCCAGGGCCGTGATCTCCACAGCACGTCTGTGCGTTCCACGGCCTCTGCTGGGAAAAGGAGGAGGAGGAATTCAGTGCCCTAGAGAAAGAGACCAGCAGTGATGGGGGTGGTGCCAAGGAGAACAGGACGCTGCCAACTGCCTGCTGACACCTGGCAAACAGGCAGAAAAAACAGAGCTGGAATAAAAACACTTGTTGGCTGGCATGTGGAATTGATGGGGAGGTTTCTTCTGGGCAGGTGGGGAGGGTTCTGTGGTGGTAGTTGGAAAGCTGTGTGCTGGTGAGTGCCCGTCTTGCAGGCTCTTCTCTTGAAAGAAGAGACTCGAAAGGAACTGGGCTGGGGGAGCCGACAGCCTGTAGGGCTGAAAGGGGCTGAATGGTCGGGTCCAGAGGGTGCTGCTCAGTGGCACCAAATCTAGTTGGAGGCCAGGAACTAGCACTGGCACCCAGGGGTCAGGCCTGGTTCCCATCCTGTTCACCATCTTCCTTAACTAATGGTCCAGGTGATGGGCAGAGTGCACCCTCAGCAAGTTGGCAGATGACACCAGGCTGGGAGGAGCTGCACTTAGGCCATAAACAGCTGGGTTTTTTTTAAATTATATTTTGATATATTCATTTTTAAGATATAATTAATGTATTAATTAATATAATTAATATAACTAATTAATAATAATTAGCAGAAAAAAGGGTGCATCTCTTCTTTCTAAGTTTCTGCTGTGCCATCAGGAACTAAAACGTTTAGGATTCCTGCTAAAAGAAGAACAAAAATCAATAGACCCAGAACGGGTCCAGGCTACTGTAGAATTAGCTCGACTTTGTCTTGCTAATACAGCAGCTGACTCTAATCTGGATAGTGCTGCCCGTGTGCAGCTCTTTCTCCCCCATGTTATATGCATTCCTATTGGAGTATTTTAAAGAGCTGGCAGGATGCTGTGGGAGCCTCCCCTTTCCCCTGCCCTGTTGGGGCTCCCAGGCACTATGGATCCTGTTCTGAGGCAGGCTGCCTTGCCTGCAAGATCCACAGGGCTTAACTTTCCGTTTGAAACAGTGCTGCTCCCTGTGGAGAAGACAGCTGGCATGCTGGGCTGCAAATTATCTGGGGAGTCATCGGTTAATACACACTTCCTGAATAAAAAAAATTAAAAACCCCCGCCCTCCTTCCCAAGTTTCATTCAGATTCCTGGGAATGGCTGATCTTTGTCATCTTTAGAGAGAGGCTCATGGCGCTTTAAAAGTGGAAAAAAAGTTTCTGTAAATTAATTCTTCCTTTTCAATAAAGCAGAGGGGAACATTGCCAGATTTTTTTACTCTTGAGGTGGATAGCTTTGGAATCAGATGGGAAACCATGGGAAATGCTTCCTCACCAGAACTGGCTGCTGTATGGCTTGAGGAGTGCCTGACTGCCTCTGGGCTGCAGCCCTTTTCCTGGCAGAAATCGGCCTGGAAAGGCTGGAGAAGGTTTTACTTTCTGCACAAACCCAGACGATAATACCACCAGTAGTTATCTACTGACAAGATTAATTTAGATAGATAATCAAACTTTGGACAGTAGAATTGCTTGTTTAAAACAGAAAAGATAAAGAATTTCTAATCGGTATACATAAAATCTTGGTAGAAAAAAACCAAAACCCACCAGTATTAATCCAAAAAAAGGTTGTTACTGAAAGTGTAAGCCCCCACGTCCAAGACAGTGTTAACACCAGTGGGAACGTCTCACCAACTCCCCAGTGATGGAATTATTTTGATGGTCTGCCACTGCTTTCCAGCAAGGTGTGCTCTCCAGGGGAACACATCTGAGCTCAGCTCCAGCGAGCATTACATCTCCTTCAACAGGGTAAAAAGGACAGTTGCCCCAACAGGCCTCCATGTCCTCTTTAAACTCTGGTAACAGGGAAGAAGAGCAGATCATGGAGGCTAATAAGATGACACATCTCAAGGAAGCACATCTACCCCCTCAAAAAATAACAGAGCATTTTGACAGTGCTGATGTACATTCCTCTGCTGCTGACCAGGAAGTAGTCGTCAGCAGGCCTTAAAGTGGGAAAACAAACTCACACTTGAAAAATGGCTGCAAGATCCAAAGAGCAAAGATGTCAAACGTTTAGTAATTTCTCTAGAAAAAAACACTTTTTACATATGGAGTTGAGCTTATATTTAAGGTGTAAACAAAGCAATATGAGCCTAGTGCAAACTAAATGCTGATGGTACAATCCCACAGAAGTTAGCAGCAAAACTTGCGTCTGTTTCTGAGTTTGTTTCTGTGGATAAACTTTGGAAGATGTGTCTCAGATGTCAGCTAAAGGGGAGGAAATAAAGAGCAGCTTCACTGGCCCAAAGAATTACATCTGTGTACTAATGTGCTAAATCAGCTCAAAATCAGCTTTGGGAGATTGTTCCCATGACACAGCAGCCATTTTGCTATGCTTTGCTGCCATCCTGAGGCTTGTTTCTCAAGCAAATACAAGTGAATCTTTTTGCTCCTTGGTACCATACCAAGGGTTGTCCAGGAAAGATTATGTCAGACAGAGCACAAAGCAAAATGTTAACAAGATAAATTTCTTGGGGAAAAAAATGACGTTTCAATCCAGGAACAGGGGGAAAACTCCAGTTCTAGAAACTTAGGCACACAAATCTCTGTTTGGCACATATTGCCTTCAGATATGAAAGCAAAACGGGGAGAAAGTAAGATTTCAAAAGCGAATTAATTGAGTCTCAAGGCTTGTACACAGGCTAACCAGTCCTGTTCCTTTGCTTTGATGTCAGCGCTAGAGCAAATACTCATGCAAGTGAACAAGAGCTCTTAACAGTAATATTTTAGCAACCACACCAGGAATATTTTTCTGTACAAGAATATTAATCAATGCAGCCTACTTCTTAACAAGTTTCTGGGAGGTAAATTTTCTTAGCAAAGATGAGCTTTCCTAACAGTTTTTCAAACTGGTAGTGTGAAGGGATGAACATGACCCACCTTATCTAGACCAGATTTGGTGACGTGTACTCTCCTGGTTAGACTCAGCACTTTTCAAAGTCGTGTACTCCTTAAGATGCCTCATTATATATGACTAAATTTAAATGCTCATATTTCAAAACTTTGGCCTTCAAATCCACAGAAAGTGAATTCCCTTTTTTTTTTTTTTCCCCAAAACATCTGATTTTTCTTCAGTGTTCCATGCTGCAATGTCAGCAGCTGGAAGAAAGCTATATATTACATTTCTAACAGAGTGACGTTGAAATACTCACATCTTCCTACAGGAAAGTATTGTCCTATTCTAAAGGGATTTTGCCTTCAGTAAGGATACAGCGAGGATCAAGAATCTAAGGATTCTAGAATTAATGGCATCTGTAAATGCCATTAACCACAATTCAGTTACCTGTCCTGCAAATTTCTTTCACATATATGCCCATTAGTTCCATCCAAAAAGGCCGTATAACCCCAAAAAGTGTCCTTTGAACATCTGACTCCTCATGTCTTTGGTCATTCAGCTTTGGAACACTTAATTTTCCACGTCTTACTACAAAAAAAAGAAGACCACTACACTGTTTGGTTGAGGCAAAATGAATGTCCACTGTGCATTTCTATTTTAGCCTCTGTAATCAATCACAATAGCAGTAAACTACTTTTTATCCACTCCTGCCCCCAGCCTGGTCTGTTTGGTGCACTGGTCTGTAAGGGAGGCAACGGGACAGAACATTGATAGGCAGGACACTCGCTCAGTTAGGCCTCAGCCTGGATTTGCATCGGCTTAAGCTACTTGTGAAACTGCATTGAAGAGCCCTGTCATATTTCAATCAACAGATTCCCATCCATGCAGGTCACCACTCTTCACAGGGAAGTCCTCTTAACTGTTCAGCTGAGCAGTCATACTCTTGTCTCTTTTCCATTAATGGGTGCTTGAACCCCTCCAAATGAAGAAGAAATTTAATCTGTAATGGACCTTCACTGTCATGCAGTGATGTTTTCAGGAGTTCTTCAAACACTGCAAGACTTAAGTCTACACTAAAAATGGCACAGATAATAGTTTCTTTTCCCTCTGCCTGCTTCTGTGGGAAAGACAATCTCTCAGGCACTCTCTGAAGTGTTCATCCAAACGGGCACTGCTGACAAAAACAGATAGAAAAACGTGTAGCCCCTGAAGCCCAGCAGTGGCTTCATACCACTGTATGAAGCCCATATAGTGCTGAGCACCTCCGAAAAGAGATAAATTAACGTTGTTGCCAAAAGTAGATGATAGCGGTTTTAGTGTATAACATCTGCATAAAGAACCTCCAGAACTGGATTATTAAATGTGCTTTTGAAGAAAAAGTGTAGGTAGGTAAAGGCCTTCCAAACTCCCAAAGTCTGAACTTTCCATTAGGGCATAAAGGGTTCCCTGATTCTGCCATTAGTCATTGTTATATATATTGTTTTACAAAGTTATAACATCAGAAGCTGAGTAACTGGAATATTTGACTTTCTGGAGAAGGTTGAATAGCTGTGAAAAAGTGTACTGCAAAGCTCTGAGCAGGAGAGACCTGCACCATGTTCAGCTTCCTTTTACACCTGTAATCTCCCTCCCAGACATGGAATCATCAGGAGTGGATCCAAATTCAGCCTGAGGAGCCTCATGAGCACTTACAACAACTTTTGCAAGCTCTCTGGATTCCGACAGACAGACTGTGATGTGAAGGCACTAGTCCACTTCAGGAACTGCGATACAAATACTCCAACAGATCAAACAGAAATTGCCAGAGCTTTGAACCAGTAACAACCACTTAGCTCCTCCAGCTGTCTGAGCTGGGAATCTCCAAGTTCCTCCAGGCTGCATATGTAACCTTTTTCAATATGACAAAGTCCCATGACATTGATTTGATGCCACGTGTTTTAAATTTCAAGCAGTGAAAGGCTGCCAGTCAATAAATACAATTTACCAAGATAAAGCTACACTTTTAGAGGTATGTATTTTTTAAAATAGGATGAAGCAGCTTGTGAGTTGAGACAAAGTCAGGGAGATGGCTTACCACCAAGGGCAAAACACAGTTGACACTGTGAAAATTCATTTACTTTCTTGCCACTTAAAATAGATTTGAGTATTGAGAAACAAAGACAACAAAAATTAAAGCAACTCCCTACCCTTTCCACAGGCTCAACTTCACTCCTTCATTTATAACTCCTCTACCTTCTCCCCTTCACGCCTTCGTTCTGAACTCCTCTACCTCCTTCCCCATGAGTGGCAGAGGAGGATGGGAAACGGAGGTTGTGATGAGTCTGTAACAGCTCCTCTCTGCCACTCCTTCCAGCTCACACTTTTCCCCTTCTCCTGCATGGGGTCATTCCCGTGGGACACAGTTCTTCAAGAACTGCTGCAGTGTGGGTTCATTTCATGAGGTACAGTCCTTCAGGAACAGACTGCTCCAGTGCCAGATCCTCTCCACAGGCTGCAATCCTTCAGGATACACCTGCTCTGGGGGGAGCTCTCCCACCAGCTGCATCTTCCTTTAGGACATGTGCCTCTGCTACAGTCTTGGGTCCTCCGTTGGCTGTAGTGTGGATTTCTGCTCCACCATGGTCCTCCATGGGTTGCAGGAGAATCTCTGCTGGAGCACCTTGAGTACCTCCTCCCCTTCCTATCCTGACTCTGCTGTTCACACTGCTGCTTCTCACAATTTTTTTTCCTTTCCTCCTTTGTTTTTGAGGCATTTTTCAGTTTTCTTAAATACGCTTTCCCTGAGGCACAGGGCAGCACTGGCCTCTCCTCAAAGAGGTCCTCCTGCGTCCAACCCTTGAAGAACACATAAACCCAATAGAATACCACTCATTGAAGTGCATGCAATAGAAGGCACATAAGCTGCATGCAACAATTATATCCATGGTGCTCGTATGAAGAAGGGAAAATATCAAGTAAGTCTATTTAATATATTCAAGATTTCAAGCAGGCTTTCCAATCCACTAGGCCAACACAAAAATTGTAAATCTCCTAGGGACAACATGAGAGAGGAATTTAGGATGCAGTCTCTGTGGATATCACTGGAATAAGCCTGAACCTGCCAGATTTGGCAATCTGGGTGACAGATTAACATTCTCAGATGCTTGTAAACTCTCTACAGAGTTGAGCCTCTGTGTACATATTTGTGCAGATGATGATGACTTTGATGTTCAGAATCTCAGGTTGAGCATATGTAGAGTCCCAAAAAGAGTAATTGTCTCAAAAGAGCCACCCTGACAAACTGGACATTGTGCTCAGGAGGGGGCCTTATTCAATGACCACCTGGACCCTGTTCTCGCAAGGAGAGCCCCTCGTTTGGTAACCACCCCGATTAACTGGACACTGTCCTTGAAAGGGGAGCCCCTCCTTTGGCAGCCACCCTGATAAACGGGACACTGTCCTTACTTGGTAAGGAGCAGTGGCCGGCAAGAGGAGCCCCGTGGAGGCACAGCCATCCTGGAAAGACCACTGTCCTGTGGAAGGACAGAGCACAGGTGTGACAATAAAGGTCATTGCTCGGTCAACCCAGATGGGGGGGCCAAGTGATCACGTGGACTCCCGTGCCCCACTGACTCATTTCCAGAACATTCCCGCATCCAACACTGAGTCTGCACAAAGTAGATTAAGCCTCACCAGGAGAGGTGGGGCCAGATGCCATCAAAGAGGCAACTCGAAATGCTCGGGGCGCACGCCCGCCATCCAAAGACCACAACGTCATGCCGAGATCGTCGCTGGATCCAAGGGTGGTGGTATCTTTCCTATGCCCTCTTTCTTCATCTCTGTGTCTTTCTCTCTCTCTCTCTGTCTCTCTTCATCTCTCTCTATCTCTCTGTTTCTAACCTTATTCTAGGCACATAGGAGTAACATCATTTCTAACTTTGCTAAGTTTTTCCAGTTGTAACCTGTTGTTTTGAGAGGACCATTTTGCTAAGTTCTGCTAGTTGTAATCTGTTGCTTTGAGAGCGATACTGTTGTGGTTTTCCTTTTGACAAGCTTTATAATCTTACTCAATTGTAAGTAAAGGTGTGTTTTGTGAAAGCCTCCTGGGTCATGGTCTTCCTCTTAGAGTACCACGCAGAGAATTCCTGAGCCTAATCTCGCCGAATTAGTTGTTGAAAGGGATAATTATATTTAGTTTGGGCCACCAGCTCTGGGGAGCCGTGACCACTTTGTGGGACGTGATAGTGCTGTACCCACCTTGTGGGACGTAGCAGCATATATACCAGGCTTACCCCTGGAGGCTGTTTGCTGATCTCCCAATCATAAAACTCAAGATTAATTTTCCTCTAGTAGTCATGTAAACTAGAGGGTAGAGAAAGAAGCATTTTTCACTTGATTTTGGACAAAAAAGGGAAACACATTCAAAAAAACCCCAACCTCTGAAAGCACAGTAGCACAGAGATCCCACAAACAGCAGAAAGTAAACTCACTAATTATATATTTTAAAACATTAGCCCACTGCTAGAATGTTCTGGCGAGAGAAAGCCTCCATATCATACAAAAAGTTCAGTGTTTCAAATGTGTAGCACTACAGCTTCATGGACAAATGGAAAAAAGGGCTTTGAATGCATCTATTGTCATGAGGATGACAGAGACCGTTACTGGTCCACTGTCCCTTTATCACACACAGACTACAGAAAAGCTCCCAGCAGACAGCACCAGGTCATCCTCATTCAGACCTCAGCAGGCAATATTCCTTACTAGCCCAGTGGTTCACCATCAGTTTTTAAATAACCACTTGCGGAACATTTGTCCCCAACTTTTAGACTATAAATGCAGCAGGTCCCATTGCAGATCTTTTAAACCCTACTAAAATCTTTAACATACTAAGGGTTCCACACTTACAGGTTGCTGTCTCTTCCTTGTTCTGTCTTGTAGTTCTGTGTTATGCACAAACCTGAAGGCACCTGGGTTTGTTGCTGTGTGTTTGGAAGCCAGACAAACCAGCCTTTCCCTTGGCTTGCTGGCATTATTGAGAGCACTAGATAGCTCCTCATTTGAATATCTGTCACTCCTCCTGTTCTCACTCATGGCTGACTAAGGGATATCCCATACCCTATAGCCTCACACTCAGCAATAAAAGCTGGGGGAAAGAAGGAGAAGAGGTGTCGGGGGGTGGGGGGCGGCATTTGGAGTCCTGGTGTTTTTCTCTGCAAGTAACCAATGAGGAAGCCCTGCTTTCCTGTTCCTGGCTGAACATTTGCCTGCCGATGGGAAGCAGTGAATTAATTTCTCATTTTGCTTTGCTTGTATGCACAGCTTTTGCTTTCTCTCTTAAGCTGTCTTTATTTCAACCCCTGAGTTTTCTCCCTTTTACCCTTTTGACTCCCACATCCCGCTGCAAGGGCTGTGTGGCTCAGCTGCCTGCTAGGGCTAACCCACCATGATAGTTCAAACACTTTTGCTCTTTAACTTGGCATCAGCTAAAAGTCAAATCTTTCTTCTGTCTTCAGGCAGATGAAATCTGTGATTGTAGATCTTCCAATTCCATCTCTTCTGACTACAGAGAGCTCCCTCACAGCCCAGTCCAGAGGAAACAATGATCTGAGAGAGAGGTGGGCAGAGAGTCTTGATTAAAAGGGTGAATAGCTGACTCAAATACAATACCCAAGAAGAGCAGTAAAATCAAAGAAACACAGCTGACAGTTGTTGTCAGCACATCAGGAAGAAAGTGGAAGAATAAAGTGGGGTTTTTTTGTGTTTTTTTTTTTTATTTTATTTTAAATCTTAAATTAAGATTTCTTAATATTTGAGAAAGGCTGTAAGGCTGGCAGTGGAAGTAGCTTTCTCAGAGTGAGGAGTATAGAGCCAGCCTGAAGCCTCCTGGTGTTCAGGATGGAATTCAGAGCACTTGTGGTTTGATTTTCTCTGAGTGATGATAAAAGCAATTTGAAGGACCTGCAGGTGGATAAGACTTCACTTCAAGTTATCTGTCACAAGAGGAAGAGCAGTGGTCTGGTGAGGATTCAGGGGATTTGGCTGCCAAGACTGTACACTGGCCATTAATTCCTCCAAATGCATGATACTATGGAGAGCCAAATATTCTGATAGACTTCCCACCCTTAATACAGATAATTCCTCTAATGGTTCTAGTCTCTAGGTGTACTTTTGTCCCACATGATTTTATCACTCCCATCCAGGCACTTAGATATATAATTAAGAACGTAACACCCCCACATGGGAAGGGATAACCCCGTGGTCACTTCTTAAGAAAAAGGACAGCAAGGTACAAATAGAGCCAAACTACTTGTCTAAAACAGTTAAAAGACCTTTGCCTGAGCAAGAATCTGAAGAAGGTACTCCAGCTTCTCATTTCAGTGTGTTAACCATACAAATTTTCTTATTTTGGAGACGATAACAGGACAAACAGATCAACAGACAGAGCACGGGGATGCTGTGTGTGATATAGAAAATGGCGAGAACGTGTTGGAAGCTTAGTAACAACTTTGGCATATTCACCCCAAGTGTGCATATTTGCATCCTGGGTAGCACTGCTTCCTACAGAGGCACCCAGAGTGAATATTTTAAGAAGACAGCTAAGAATTTCCTTCCAAATCATCAGTCAGATGGAACTAGCCAGGCCTGAAGAGTGGTGAGAAAAATAAGAAGAAATGACTGTGTCACAATCTGATATTCAGATACGTGGCAATTTTTTATGCTCTCGCCAGGACAAAACAAAGGAACACAAAGAGGCACTGGCGCTGGTCTCACGGGAGATGGGGCAGAGCCCCCTTGCTGTCTAACACTCCTCACTGCAGTGGGAGGAAGGTGAGGCTGGACTCCGCCTTCCCTCTCCTGGTACAAGCCGCACAGCAGCCGCACCCTTTTTGTCCGGCAGGACCTGTGAAAAGGTTTAAAGGTGATCCCAAATGGTGAAATTAAGACACAGACGAGGTCAGATGTCACGTGCACACTGGACTTTATTGGAGTTACACAGCAAAGTCTCTAGAGCAGAGAGGACAGGGAGGAAAACAGAAACAGAGAAGAAAGAAGAAAGCAGAATTACAGAGATTAGCAAGATAATAGTTACGACCACGGTCCAGCGACGTCGTCGGTGTGGAAGCGCTTCACTGTGCCCATAGTGTCCCAAACTTTTAAACAGTTCTTGCCCACTGCCCCTCCCCCGCCCCCCTTTTCCTCCCAATACAGGGGAGGAAATTCCTCTGTCTTCTCCGTGCTCCTCCGAGATGGGAGGGAGAGAGAGGGCATGGTGCCGGGCTATACCTTACAGACGGTCCTTTGTCAGGCTAATTAACAAGATAAGCCATTGATTGGGCCAGCAACGGGGTCCTTGAACAGGACGAGACAACTTGGCACCTCAGGATGGTTTATCAGATGGAGCTCAGCTTGCCCTTTACTTTCCTGGCCAAGTCAGTGATTTACAAGAAGTCTCAAGGCCTGGTTATCACTGGATATCCTGCTCCCAGCACCAGCTGTAGAGCTCCTTTGTCCCACATCGAAAACCCCCAGTTTGCAGGCGTGAAGAGGGCAGTAAAAGGGATCCTGAGACATTGTCCAGCAACAAATCCTGCTTAACTCTTAGATGTCTGAGGACAAACACCAGACATCCTGAGTGTCCAAATACACTGATTATTTCTTGGATTGTTCGAGACAGACGCTATATATCCGGAATGTCACACCAGGTTAGCTGTTCTAAAGCCCTCAAGCAAGCTTTGCTCCCTCTGCATGATGAGTATCAGCTTCTAAAGCACATGGGCAACATCTCGTGTTAGCTGAAGAACACTGCATGTTCTGGTAGCTTCGTGAATGGCTGAAATCTGAATCACTCCTATTCAATGACTATAAAAGTTCCATGAAAACCAGGTCTTCTTACCTCAGGTATCGCAGGGAAGCATTACTTCAGAAGACACACGTTGTGTATTTGCTTGCTTTTTCTCAATGTCTGAATGCTGTTAGTGGTCAGTTCTCTTGGTATCCTGTTTAGACTTAGTAATAAACAAATAATCAGGAGCCTTGGGAAAGCAAGTTAAAGAAACAGTCTTAACTGCGAAGTTGTGTTTGACACAAACAAGTTTCTTAACCAGATGAGCAGTGCTGTGTTGGACTAGCTAAACTGAATAGCAAAGGTCCCACCATCATTTAATCTGCCAAGTATATGTGGAGGCATGCAGAGCATCTTTCTCCAATAGGTAATGTCACAGAAATAAAGGCATGACAAAAAAGGCACTTGCACGTGGACAACTGTGTGTCTTCCCATACACTGTGGCGGCGCCTCCTTGAGCACCAACACTCGTGTTTTGACACGTCCGTTGTGCCAATGCAGGGAGGCATTTCCCTAAGCAAAGTCATGCATCAGTTGTGTTGGTTTTTGGAGGCTTCTGGCTTTAGAAGTCAGGTGTGGGTTTCGGGAACTACACTGACTACAGTCTTAGTTGTTAGGGGTGTTTTTCTGATGTTATTGAGTGGGAGTGTTCAGGATTATAGGGATTTTATGATTAACTTACAATCAAAGTGTTGGGATGAACATTTGTGAGGAAGTTTGTCCTAACTCTGAGTATAAGCAACAGTTGTCTTCATAGCAGTTATCAAGGCTGAGTCTGTGCAGAGAGTAGAAGAGATGAAACGGGAAAAATTACTCTTGTTGGCATTTACTCATTTGTGCTAGATGAGGCACTTAACTAGTTTGGTTTGGCACTTGAGTTTGCACTGGGCCCCTTCCTTCTGCTGACAACTACCAGAGTATAATCTAGTAAAATGAGAACATGTACTTAGAATTCTTGCTGTCTGATGGATTTTGATAGTTTTAGATAAGCTTTTTCTTGTGTTTAATTTTTGTTCCTGCTTTTTACAGTACTTCCTGATACACACACAACTCCAAGAATGTAAACTGCTACTGGCATCATTCGGGACACCCTGCAGTGGCAGAAGGTTTTCCATTAGGAAGCTGTTTCACTGTTTCCTTTTCTTAAGTCCAAAAACGGGTGTTTAAAATAAATCTAAAAGCAAAATTTAATCTTAAATTAAGAGAATGCATTTCCATGCTGAAAGCTGGTTGTTGCCTCTTGTGAGGATTGAGAAATCCAGGGAACTGTGGTTCAAAGACAAGATTAGACTGTACCATCTGTACCATTTGTTCCTCCTCCTTAAACACACGTGCTCTGTCACATACAGAGTCTCAGTTTAGCGTAATGGAACGTGTAGCCTGGCTTATCTCTGAAGCTCTTCTAGCCCACAGAGATTTGCTTGCTAGCACAGGGCTACTTCTTCATTGCCAGCTGAGGGAAATGGAACATGCAGCACCCAAGGAAAACAGAGGTTGCAGGCTGTCTGGCCCAGCCTGCTTCCCTAAAGAAGGGAAGGGAGCGGTGTCTAGGAGGAAGGTAGGGCAGGATTAGGAAACTGAACAGCAGTGTAGGACTGTTACGTGATTTCTTAGTCTGTGTTGACATTATGACAATTAAAAGGAATAAACTTCACTTTGCTAAAGTCAGAAGATAGAATTTGCTGACTTTTCAACATTTCATTTTGTGTGAATATTGCAGATAAAAATAACTACCAGACTTAGCTTTTCCAGGAATACCAGTACAAGTATATTTGGAAGCTAATGTACTTCATCAAAGAAGAAAATGAATGTTTTTTAGTGTGTAGTAGGTGAAAAGCACAAGTTAACTGTCACTGGATGAGTTTGGGAGAAAGAGGGAAGGTGAGGGACAGCCTCAGAAACTTCAGGATGTTTAGCTCAAAGTGGTCCCTTGATCTTATTTCTCTTGATTCTTATTATTCAGTAATATTTTAATCAGGAAGGTTGACTTAGAAATACGCAAGAGTATTACAAAATGGAGGAGCACTGCTGTACATCTGTATGTAGTTTGCTCAGATCTACCTGTTTTCTGCCTGCTTGTCTCAGTCTTGCTGTGTAAAACTTTCCACTATAAACTTAGTTTGCATTTTCATTAAGCTATTCAGTAACGTGGCACTTAGATTCTCTTACTCATATAAGAGTTTTCCATTTTTTAAAAGAATAGGAAGAATATTTAAAAACTACTTGTCAGCGTTGATAATCTCCTTAGGTTATTACTGTTTTTATGGGGTTTTTTTCACTTTTTGACAAGCTTTTCTGCATTGTGTAGGAAATTATTATACTCTAGTGTAAGTGCCAGCATTACAGGCAAAGCAGACTGTTTTGGGAATTTTCGTTAGTTTTGTTTTTCCGGTGACTAAAGCCAGCTGTAGTCCACCCGGAAAAGAGGGAGAGTTTTCCTGATTCTGTTGTGGGGGTCACACAGGCTGTTTCAGCACCCTCACCGTATTTTTGCCTCTCATAGAAATAGTGAGACTCACTATTTTTGGCTGGGTACATTTCTTCTGTCCTCTTTCTCATTTAGTTTCTGGGAGAGGGGGGAGATGCATAAACATACAGAAATGAGAAAAGAAATGCCCACTTATCTTTCTAGCCCATACAATGGAACCTGCTGTGCACAAGTGCCTTAAGCTTTCAGCACAGAGATCACTTGATGCCAAAAAGAATGGCAGTGGGTTGCCCTGAGCTGGGTGACAGAGCAAGTTTAGAAGGTTTGAGGATCACCTGTCTCAGTAGAGCCTCAGTTACTGCCTCAGTGAAGGCAGAAGGATTCATTTGCCAGGACAAAGCTGAACTGAACCAATGCCACTTTAATTCTGAACACCAGCATCCTGTGGGAAGATCACGTGTGTTTTAGAAGCATTTTCATATTGAACAATGTGTCTTGGCACGTTGGCAGTTTCATTTTCAGAGAGTCCATTCTGACATGAGAGATGTTGTTACAACATCCTTCATTGTGGAGGAGGAGAACATCCGGGCTTTGCAACAAGTGCCCAGAATCCCAAATGTGGAGGAAGGAAATAAAGGAAGAGGGATCAGCACAAGAGTGAGCTTTGAAAGATGGTGTCTGGTCTTCAGTTGTGGGCCAGAACTTTTAATTTTTCATTTTTTATGAACAGTAAGAATACTGGATCCCAGATTATTTAGGGTTTTCCTGGTAGCCAAAAAAAGGGCAATACACACTAAACAGCTAGAGAGTGCTTGCTTGGAAAATTACAGGAAAGGAAGCTACCCCTTTATGTTTATTTCATAGAACACTTTTGAAGTTGGATTTTTGGGGCTGCCAAGATGTTGATTAACAGTGGTGTTTTTTTTCCTGGGAACCAGCTGCTGCAAATCTAATTTTGCCTGATGCTACTGACCAAAGTACAACATTGGAATTGATTGAGGAAAATGATCTACTGAGTGTTGGACCTGTCAGAAAACAAAGCGATTGCAAGGCTTTCCTGTTAGATGTTCAGGTATGTTGTGATCTGGATGAGGTTAAGGCATTTACCTTGGCATACTTTGGTTTTCAATGTGTTTTAACTACAGCTGTTTTATTTGGTGTCTTTTTAAATTACAGTTCTAGTTCTTGGGATTAGTAGTAGTTTATAGTACATATTTGCCTGAAGGATTGCACAGAAAATGTAGCTAGAAACCTATAGATCTAAAAATTACCCAGTCTCAAGAAAGATGAAAGTGGGAAGAACAGAACATGGAAATACTTGTTGCATCTTCACTGTTTATGTACTTGTTGCCTGCTTGGATTTTTGTGACAGCTGTGTGTCCAAAAGTGCTAGCTAAAAGGAAAAAGGAAGAGGAGTGTGGAGGAGACTAGGAGGCAATCAGAAGGGAACAGATGAGAGAGAGGTGAGACTCACAAGGGGTGGAGAGAGGATGGAGAGAAGGGGGTCTGAGAGACTGCCAAGAGCGGGAGGGAGAAAGTGGCCTTAGGAAAGGCACTGTGTCGGTCACTTTGTGTGCTATCAACTTTCTTTTTCTTTTACATGGAGAGAGACAGATCTTTCTCAAATCACATCACTGTATGGTAGAGCCTTGCTGGTAGCAGTTTTCTCAGCTTCTTGATTTCATTTGATATGTGGAGCTAAAACACAGCTTCTTTCTCAAGACTGAAAGAAATCTCTCTGGGTTCTTGTATCACATGTATTTCCAGATCTCTGGCACACACTTCCGAACCAGAAGAACTTCTGGGGATTTTGCCATTCCATAACTTTTTAAGTTGGTGATGAGACGTTAATTAACTGCAGTATCAGCCCTTTATATGATCTAAATGAAGCTTCGTATTCAATGCTAATTGTTAACTACAAAAAAAGAAATACGTAGGACTAGCATATGTGTATTACCTTTTTAATTATCATTTGCCCCATTTTGCATCTCTGTGACACTACAGTCACGTCAGGTACAGTATGCTTGAAGTGGCAGTACCTGCAGGAATAGTCTGGAGAGAGGGTCAGGCAAAATATAAACTCTCATCTTGCTCCTGTTTAGCACCGGGTTTCTCAGTCAAAGATTTGTCAAAGAGTACTTTGACTTTCTTAAAACATGATTTACAAACATTTCAGTGTATACCCTGTCCATCACTAGATAGACTAGATTCCCTGTGAAGTGAGTGGGAGCCACCTGGGTATGTCAAAGGCAGGATGTTGCCTTTTGTGGAGTGAAGTTGCTGTGAAGGGACATGCACATCTTGGGGTTTGTTATGAAGAACATCTTGTGCCTAAGCATGTTTCATGATCCATTACAGCTTGAACTAAGTGTCTACAGTGTCTTCCAGCAGTATGTTTACTGGGAATTTTAGTGCAGTTGTAGATTTGGTCATGGACTGAGTACATTTTTAAGAAGGTAATAGCAAATTTGCTATCTTTTTCTAATGATGTGATTCTCTCAAATGCACCCTTTCTTTCCAGGCTTGGGGTATTTGCAAATGAGCATGTCCCCAGGCTCAGTACATTAATGTTGTAAAGTTGCCTTTACTGAAGTCAGTCACCTCTCAGGAATTGTAGGCAGAGCAGTAAAAGCACTTGGCCATAAGCACTCAGGATCTGTTATGGAAAGTCTCTGTCTTTCGTTTGTGTCTATGTTGCAGTCAGTGTAAAGTCAGTGGCTGAAGCACATGAATGTCACCTAAAACAGCTACTGCTGCTCCTGATGGAAGAGCTTTGTATAAATGTGTGCATATGTGTAGTTTGTGTCCTATGTTATACCATTGATCCAGCCTCTTGTTACTGCTGTCAACTAATGCCATTTTACTGTTCACTAACTGCATTATTCACTGTTTAATGGATTCATCTGGAAAAGGTACTTGAACAAAAACAGTAAGATTTTAAAGTAACGTATTGCCCTGAAACAGAACCCTTCAATGCAGGGAAAGACTCAAGAATGATAGATCAGTCCTTGCTTTTCTCAGCTGTCTCACAGTAAGAGACAAGGTAATATTACTGTTACTGACAGTTACATTTTGTAGGCAAATGTCGCCTCATCTGTGGTGTCTTTTTGGTGTAAGTACAGTGTAAATTTGCCTCATCTTGCAATTTCATATATGAAGATGCCAAAGGCTGGATTATTACATGGGCTAATGGACATGGCTTGTACACCTAGTGAGCTGACCTTGTGTAGCCAACTTGAGTTTGAAGTGGTGGCCTCTGTTCTGTAGGAGAAGTACAGTATTTGAGGAATACTCACTTCCAATTAATTATGAGTAATGTGAGACTATTGCAATTGTTTAGAGGAAGAACCTCTCATGAACTCTGACTAACAAAACAATATCCTCCCCAGCCCCATCTGCCCCTGTCATTCCTGAATGGGATATTAGTTGTGGCAGAAGTTTAACACTTGAGAACTAGCTAAACCAGTGAATTTGGATCTAAATTGGGTTCTTAAGTTCAGGATGAAGAGTAAGGGAAGGGACAGATGGTTCTGTCTTACTTGAAAGGGAAAGGAGCTCAGCTGAGGGGAGTGTTCAGGAATCTTCATTCCTATGAAAATCTGTTAGGACTAAGGCAGATTGTGCACTTACAGCTTTGGTGTGATAGTATTTCTCAGAATATTAATTCAGCTGACTTTCATGAGTTACTATTGAGTAACGTTGATGCAGGAGAAAGAACGAAGGTGAAAGGTTTTCGAGTACATCCTTGCAGGGTAAGAAGCTTTGCACATTTGTATCCCTGGAGGGTTTCCATTGATAGAGTTTCAGACTCAGCGTTGCATTTGTTGGATATGTAACTTTTCTTTTTCACTGCTACAGAAACTTTCTCGAGCCTTGCTTTCAGTTCTCTGTCACTGGAAAAGGGGATGTAAAACTTTTATCTTTCATTCTGTGTAAATAAGTTGTATGCTTGTGTAGTATCTCCTTATGTAAATCTATACCTTAAGTTTGATTTATTGGAAATTCATAACATGAATGATCTTCCTGATACGAAAACATTATCCAAGGCAGGATTAAATGACAGCTGGACCACTAGGAGTAGCCTCATGTTCACATGCTCTGGGCCTCAGTGGGGACCTCAGCCATCCTGAGACCAGCAGGAGGGACAACACAGCATGGCTTAAGCAATCTAGAAGGTTTCTGGAGAGCATTGGTGACAACTCCCTGACCCAAATAATAGAGGAACCAACAAAGAGAAGTGTGCTCTGCTGGACCTCATACTCGCAAACAAGGAAGGACATGTTGGTGATTTGAAAGCAGAATGCCCTTGCCTGCAGTGACCATGGAGCAGAGCTCAGGATCCTGAGTGGAGGAAGCAGGGCAAAAAATCAAGATCACGACCCTGGACATCAGGAGAGCAGAATTTGGCCTCTTCAGGGATCTGCTTGAAAGAGGGACATGGGATAAGGCCCTGAAGGGAAGAGAGGTACAAGAAAACTAGTTGATGCACAAGGATCACCTCCTTCAAGTTCAAGAGCGGTCCATCCCAACAAGCAGGAAGTCAAGCAACAAGCTAGAAGGCCTGCATAGATGGACAAGGAGCTCCTGGCAAAACTGAAATGTAAAAGGAGACTATATACAACGTGGACGAAGGAACTGGTAACCAGGGAGGTATATGTAGATGCTGTCTGAGAATGCAGGGATGAGGTTAGGAAAACCAAAGCCCAAGTGGAGCTGGATCTAACAATGGATGTCAAAGGCAACAATAAAGCAAAAGGAAGACTAGGGAAAATGTGGCCCATTGCTGAATGAGGCAGAAGCCCTGGTGACAAAGGATATGGAAAAGGCTGAGGTACTGGATGCCTTCTTTGCCTCAGTCTTTACTAGCAAAGACATCAGAGAAAGTCTTCCGAAATCTAGGGACCTGGAGACCAGGCAGAAAGTGGGGAGCAAGGAAGACATACCCTTTGTGGAAGAGGATCAGGTTAGAGAATAAGTAAGCAAACTGCACTTACAGAGGTTCATGGGCCCTGCTGGGGCACTCATGAGTACTGAGGGAGTTGGCTGATGGCATTGCGAGCCCACTCTCAATAGTGTTTCACCAGTTGTGGCAACTGGGAGAAGTGCCTGAGGACTGGAGAAAAGCAGATGTCACCCCCATCTTCAAGAAGGGCAACAACCCAGAGAACTACAGGACAGTCAGCCTCCCCTTGATCCCTGGGGAGGTGGTGGAGCAAGTAACCCCAGAAACCATTTGCACATTAAGGACAAAAAATCAACCAAGGTGAAGGAATTCTCGACCAATGTGATAACTTTCAACGATCAGCTTACTTGCTTGGTAGATGAAGGGTGAGCCATGGATATTGTCTACCTAGACTTCAGAGTAAGGTTTTTGACACCATCAGCCGTAAGACCTTTAGAGAGAAGCTGGTAGAGTATGGACTGGAATTGCAGGCAGTAAGGTGGATTGACAACTGGGTGGCCAGGCCCAGAGGGTGGTGATCGGTGACACAAAAGTCTAGTGGGAGTCCAGTAACTAGCGATATACCCCAGGGGTCAATACTGGGTCCACTCCTGTGAAACATCTTCATTGTGCCATGTTTCTGTTTCTTTCACCCCCCCCCATAACCTGAGATACAGTCCTGTCTGGCTGTTACTGGGGCACTCGCCCTCTCCCATCCCCAGAAGGAAGTTGAGCAGTGAGAGGCTGCACTGCCACTCCACAGCTGAGTTTGCACTCTGCCATTTAGTCGTGTCATGTGTGCCCACCCCCCAGAAAAAAAGGCACTGTGTCCTAAGAGATCCCACACCTGGGCAGGGACAGCTGAAAGGCTGGATTTTCCAGAAAATCCATACTTAAAATAACACCCGCAACAGCAACGTGTTACTTAAGAGTAGTAACTACCCATCTGGTTCAGCACTTTGTGAAGAACCTGAGCCACATGAAGGCACAGGATGCAGTCACTGGCTCACCAGGGCCACAGGGCCAGACTGGGGACCCATCCCCACTAGGGTCCCTGAATGTAACCTGGACTCCCCAGACTTCCAGCAGCTCTCTGCACTTCACAGGACACCAAACAGGAATGGGGAAGGGAAAGGGGAGAGAGGCAAAACAAAGTGGTCACACAAGGAGATGCATCATGGAAGACTGTCACAGTTATCCTGGTGTGAAGGGAGCCCTAGTGAGCATATCCTGTCCATACAACAAAGAGAGAACCAATAGCAGTTGAAAGGTGTCGACTCTCCTCCCATCTGTGTCTCATGTCAGGACACACCATGATTATTGAAGAAACATCTTTGGCCCATATTAAGCAGTGAGGAGGAAAAAGATGAGTTCTGAAAGTGCAAGATTCCTAAAGAATTTTTTTTTTTTTCATTTTCCTTGGCTTCTCCCATGGGCCCTTCAGGAGAAATGACAGGCTGAGCAACTCTGCACCACATCTCAGTCGTTTCTCAGAAATAGGAACTCCCCATAGGTGCTCCAAAGACTCACATGCAGGTGGCCACAGGGAGGCCCTGACTCCTGCTGCTGCTTCCAGCAGCAGTGGGACCAGAGAGAATTCCTCATGCAGTCCCACCTCGGCTAGTCACCTGACACCCTCAGGTCTCTCAACTCAAGACCTGCCTCTGGCTTCAGCCAGCAAATCATCTCGTTCCACAACTTCCTCTCTTCCCTGAAGATTTCATCTGCAGCCACGTGGAGCAGAAAGCAAAGCTCGGAAACAGCACAGAACTGCAGCTGCTGTAGCACTGCCACAGACCAAGGGAAATAAATCACACTGTGACTGATTGGAGTGGCTTCACAAGTTACCTTTGGACATCTGGGCTGTCTGGGCTCAGAGGCACTAGAAAAAAACTGTTTCTAACTTAGCTTTACACTGCGAGGCAGAAAGAGTGAACAGGGGCCTTTCTTACCAGCTGTTGCTGCTGAGCAACGTGAATACACTGAGCAGCATCTCCTGGGGATGAGAGAAGGGCCTGGCTTCCTGGGCATCCCCAAACCCTGTCTCCTCTCCACACTCCAGGGGCTCCAGAGAAATGGTCGGTGACGAGTTCTCTGTAAGGAGAGGGTCAGCTATCAGCATCACACACCCTGGGGCAAGGCACCCTGCCACTAAGCAGACTGCAACCCAGTCTCCCAGCCGAGATCACCCATGGGTGCAAACCAGCATTGGTTCAGAGACTTTGCTGCTGTCTGGCTCCTTGCTTCCCCCAGCACCCAGCCACCTCCCAGTCACCCCCAGCTCGACACCAACTTCTTGCGTAAACCTGAAAACTGGACACAGAGGGCCAGCTCCCAGGTCCATTGATGTACCACAGCCAGCTTGCAGATTCATAGTGCCACAGGGCTCCTGCTCACTGGGAGCCAGTGCCACCCAGCAGGACTTGCTATCCCAGGAGTAAGCTCCTGTGAGGGGCACATACATGAGAAGAAAAAGGCCCACATCTCGAGCACCACGTCCTCTCTGTGCCTGCATTCTCAGGGTCAATACTCTGTCTAGGGAGCAGCAAGAGCTTTTCTTCCTCTCTCTGCAAAAGCTCCATTCGCTTCTGGACTATTTTCTTCCGAACAAACTTGGACAAGGGAACATGGATCTAGTTGCAACAAAAATACATCAGGGGGCATGAGGAGAGATACTCAAACAATGCACATCACTTCATCAGGAATATGGTGGTAGAGTGTCATAGTCTTTAATGCAGCTCCATATATATATATATATATCCTAAGAGTTTCAGAACCATTCCTCCTTTCCTCACCTTAGCACACAATTACACCCAGTGGCATGTAACGCTCCATTGCCATAACCTTCCAAGATACTGTTTCTCAATCTATGTCAAAAAGCCCTCCTTGAACCAACACGGTCATAGGAGTGCTCCAAGGCCTACAGAGAGCTCACATTACCAGTGAACAAGCAGTTCTGTTCCTACAGGCCAGGCCAGGGGAAGAAAACCCATCTGCAACAACCAGCAAGGAGAGTAATTTGCTGTTTCTGAACAGTCGGGGCCAGTACTTGCACCTGCTTCTCACTCCCTTGCTTCTGAAGGACTCAGGTGCTCTCTGAGAACGTGGGTCCAGAAAAGGAGTCCTGTGAGAACAAGTTTGAGAAACATTAGTCTTAATGGATGGAAAAACCGAGAACAAGAGGGCTCTGAGATACAGCAGGAAAGGTAACCAAGGAAAAGCAAGCTCTCCCTTTCTATTTTGCAGCCTTGCTTACACTTGACAAAATGATCTTTGCATCTGTGCTTCCAAGGACACATTGCTGGTTCATGAGCAACTTGGTGTCCACCAGGGCCCCTCCTTCTCTGCAAAGCTGCTTTCCAGGTGGGTGGCCCCCAGTGGGAACTTGTGCCTGGGATTGTTCATTCCCCTGCAGGACTGCCCCTTGTGGAACTGCAGCAAATTCCTATAAGCCCACTTCTCCAGCCTGTCGAGGTTCTGGCAGCACCGGCCTCTCCTCCCAGTTTTGTGTCCCCAGCAGACTTGCTGCGGGTACACTCTGCCCCATCATCCAGGGTTTACTCAGCAGAGGAGTGGCTGAATGCTTCATCCCAAGATGCCTGTACACAGAAATACTCTTGTAGATACACAAGCAAGTGCTGTGTATAGACCATACCAAAGCAGAACTAGCATGAAGGTTAAGAAAGTGCAAGTAGCCATTGTGGAAAAGTCTGTATGTGGCTCCTGCCCAATTGTTCCCAGGTGTCTAGCTGATAGGTGTTTGTTTAGCAAGCTTCTGTGGTGATTGAGGGTGATCTTGCCTCCAGCTGCTTGCTGTTGTGTTCCACTCAGAAGGAAAGAGGTTGCCTTTTCACCTCTGTCTACAGGCAAGCTTTCCCTGATGGGCTTTCCTTCTTAAAGTGATGGACTGGATTCAGCCTGAAGCAGAAGGAAGTACTCAAAAACAATGCACAGGCTGGAGGTAGGAGCTTGAGATAACCCTTCTTCTGTAGCTGGTGCCCAGCTGGCTGCACCTGGTATTCTCAGAGCTGGGTGCTTACCCTGTTTTATTGGTGTTTGGTTTTTGGCACTGAAGAGTGTGCTGAATGCAGTCAGCTCTTTGTTACCAGCTTTCCCCATCTTTTCTGTTATCACAACCATCTCTTGTTTCTCATCTCACATTTAAATCACAGGCTACCTTGCTAAGTCTGTACAGAGCCTGCTGCAAAAGGCAGCGAGTGTTCCACTTGTGTTGTACAGTTAGAGGCTTTTCCTTACACAAGCCTAACCTGTAACTGGAGGAAAAATGGGTATTTATAATATTACTGGCCTACCACTAATTAGTGGCAGGACAACTACCCTTTCAGGAGTAAGAGGTAAATAGGCAATGAATACTGAGGTGTCTAAGGAAAGGTAGTGCAACATTTCCACAAATTGCAGGACTGAAATTGGCTGTTACGTTTTATCAACAGAATCAAGAGGCAGATAAGAAAAGAATCACCTGTGCAGTATATGAGCTGGAAAGCGTAGGTTAATTTTATGTTTCAGCACCAGGCTTTTAAAAACACGGATTTCTGTGTTTGCAGATAACTCTAAATAGTGTTATGTTCATGCAGGGTATGAATTTTAACAAGATTACTTTTGACACTGAAAATATTAATTGTCTAAGAAAAATGTTTCATAAATGATGTGAAATAACTGGGTGCATTTCTTTGTTCTGTCTCTGGGTATCACTGTTAGGCCATGTATATACTTTTTTGTCTGGCTAGTTTCTACTCACAAGATTTTTAAGTGACTAATTGAAAACCAGTCGTCTTCCTCATCGCAGAGACTGGAGCTTTCCTTGCCTGTTGCTGTACACTTCAAGTGGGAGTGCTCTATTGCACACATATAGTTGAGTAAGTACATCTATAAAATACAACTGGTAGGCTATTTAAAACATATAACTAGCTTTGGAATACAAACCTTGTTTGTTTCCAGAGGAACTGGGATTGGAACTACTTGGGAAAAATCTGCCTTCCTTTTTTGTTTATACAGAAAACAAACAAACAAAATAACAACAACAAAACCCCTTAATTGTGTTGTAATACTTAATTTTCATTCACCAAGGAACAATTCCAGAGAAGAATTGTCCTCCTTGTTCCAAATGAGGGTAAAATGGGAGAGAAAGAAATATTTTTACTTATGTAAGAGTCAGAGAGGGACAATGGAAGTGCCTTGTTCATCGCAGGTAACAGAACCTCTTAGAGTACTCTCTCCTCCCACCTGGGAATGGCTCCCTGAGCTATCCCTGGAAACCTGTTGTGTGTCTTGGTCAGGGCAAACCACAAACCAGAGGGCAGAATTGCTCTCTGTTACCCCCCTCCAGCCTCCCAAGGGAAGATAAAAGGGGAATAACGAAGAGAGACTTAAAGGTTGGAAATTAAAACTGGAACAGAATTACTGGAACACGGGAAGGGGAGGAACAGATAGATACACTTGTATAGACATCTATACAAAAGCAATCTCGATGATTGCAGAAATAGGTGGCTGAGGGTCCCTTGTGGCAAGACCCACTTAGGAGAGGGCTCCACGCCTCTTCACAGCACCTGGTGGATTTGGATTCTGTAGAGCATGTGGCTGAGCTTGGAATTTTCCCCCGGGCCAGACTGGCCCTGGTCCCCGGGGCTTTTTGGCTTCCTCTGCAGCACAGAGCATGGCCCCTGCCAGGGCTCCTTTGGGCCCTTTTGGCCAGGTGCCTGCAGCTCCTTGCCCCACAGCCGGGGGGAGGAGGCTTTCTTAGACTCCCAAGGTGGTCCCTGGGGGTTGCTGCTTGTCCTCTGTGGCATTGAGCAGAGCCCATGTCAGGGCTCCCCTGGGAGAGCCCACAGTCTGGCAGTTTTCCATAATTGGGAAATGTAATGTCTGGCCTCCTGTCTTTACAGAAAGAACTACTTGTTTTAGTCCTAATCCGGGTGAGATTATTACTGCATGCCCAATTCTGAGTGGCACAGACAGAGACAAAAAGGTACTACTGCTCCACTGAACAGATATGCTGATAGTTGCTGCATAAATAGCAGCCCTTGCTAATGGTCAGGGACAGGTAAAATCTCATACCCTCTGCGTTTTGACCTGTATTTTTTTTTCTGGTAGAGGTATGACTGGACCAAGGTGTATCCTTGACACACATAATGGGCTGGGGTTTTTTTGTTATAGAAGAGACTGTAGAAAGAAAGGAGCCACCCCCATTTCCATTTTTCTTTCCTCTGGTGCCTAAAATGCCCTACCCTTTCTTTCCAGTCCTTGCCTTCACTCTCACCTGAATCCCGTAGTCAAAGAACCGTGTACTGCATTTTAGAATTCATGGTGGAATACCACCCTGCATGCTGGGATTGTTGTCTCAGTTTTTGTATGGAGTTTCTCTGCATCCTGATAGGTGTGAAGGGTATGGGACTGATGGATCTGTAAGGCTGGATAACTCCAGGAGGGGACCTGCTGTTAGATTCAGGCCTAACAACTCCTCAACTATTAAGTCTACTGTTAGTAGAGGTGCAGAGGGCCTGTGGCGGACAATCTGGTCCATCTTACGGTTCTGTTCATTTTGTCATTAGGCTAAAATAAGCAGACACATGCACTGGACTTTCCAGTGATCCAGTCTAGGCCTTTTGCCAGATTCATCTCACTGATTGTGGCTGCCTCAAAATTAGGTGTCTGATCTGAGCTAGCTCTCTAAGCTTCCTTAATATTCAGGCAAGAGAAAGGCACTTCTTGAGGGAGATTTGCCTGGCTTATTATTTTACCCGAGTGTGTGTTGCAGAAAACACAACCATCAAATGGTTGTAATGTGCAGCTGCACTACTACCTGCAGCAAGTCTGAAGTTTCCCCATCATCCCTAACCATTAGGGAGTCCTACAAGGGAGATTCATCATCTCACTGTATCTAGAGTAAGCAGACCTGGAGTTTTCTTCTTTACCACTTCTCATAATTTGTGTGTTTATTTTTGTTAGCGTTGCAATCAAACCACTGAGAGAGTTCTGGGCCAGACCAGACCCTGTTTTCTTGGGCTGATCCATTCAGGGTCTAAACAGAAGCAAAAACATTTTCTGTGTCAATCAGACTTACGGATCCTGGATGAAATAAAAGCCAAAATTAATCAAAACAAGATGCCACACAAAAGTCTTCTGGTTTTACCGGTACAGGCGATGGGTATGTGCAGCACTGGTATTGGAAATTAAATTCTTGGTGATGTCTAGCTCAGTGAATGGAGAGGTATGGGTGCCAGTTTTTCCACTTGCATTATGACATGGAGTTCAACTTCCCAATATTTGCGGTGGGATTTCCAGGAGAGTTTACTCACACGTACACATTTGCAAGTAGGTAACTCACTACAACGCTTATTCCTAACCATGCCTTGCTGTTGGCTCCAGGCAGAGAGGTTCTGGAACCTCTGCATTTTCATGGATTTTGCCAAGATACTTGCTATGAAACAGTTTTGTTGACTTGCAATTTTTTGTGCAACAAAAACCCCAGCATTCAATATTAATTAAGTGAGAGTTCCTTTTTTCAATCAATAAACCCATGGGTAAATACTGCGTCTTGAAGTGCAATTCCCAAAACTTCTGCATCCTCTGAGGGTTTCCATCTGCAAGGGTAATGCTCTGATTTCCATACCTTAGACTATTCTGGAGAGAAGTATTCCCAGTTTTATCTCTTTAGGTTTCCCCCTCATGATATGTATTAAACACCCACTGGAATACAGGCTGGACTTCAAGGCCCCACTTGCTAGAGACCGCTCCTGGGGCTCCATTTCCATAACCAGTGCATCATCTCAATGGAATTCTGTCCAACTGAATGGGTATTTACATTTCTTATGGAAACCCACGGGGTTAGCACAGCTTCATTAGGATCTGCCTAAAGTAGATTAACTCTGAAAAGGTAAATTAAGCATCTTTAGATATAGAACATGTCTCACTTTTTTTCAAAGTGGGACTATTAAATTCACTTACATTCCATGTTAGTACCATAATTACTTAGTTAGTGGAGAAAAGAGTGGAAGGTACAATTAATCTCCTCCTGGAGATGCTCTTTAAATTCAATCTTCTATTGTCTCACTTTTAGCAAAAAAGGAAAAAAAAAAAGAGAAGGGATGAGGGGAAAAGAGAAAAAAAACACACACCCCACTGTTTCATGAGGAAAACTTTTGCTCACAAAAATAAAGATTCTAATTTTATATTTTACAAAAAAAAAACCAAAACACACACACAACCCCCCCCCCCCGAAACAAACGAACAAAACATAAAACCCCACCAAACACTATGCAACTATTAGTAAGTGTAATCGTGTTCTGAAGAACCAGTCTTGCCTCTGCATTTATTCCCAGACACGGAGAAGGAATCCAATAGAAATTTCTCAAAAATTAATCCAACACTCAAAAGAAAACCCAAACTTGCTACAAATGCTACACACACACAAACAACCAGGGGGATTATCCAAATCAGACATGACACTTTTAAAACCAGAAGCCAGTCATGTGCACCTAAATGCCATTACATTTCTCTTTGATGAAGGTACACTGAGTAACAGATTTTATAGAAAAATTACTACTGATTCTGTTGAAGGAAAATAAAACATGATACAATCCAGGTTCCCAACTCAGTGTCCTTCTCAAGATGCAGTGGGGCAGCTATGTCAGCTGTACCCCCCAGTCTTATGTCGTGCCAGGCTGCTTTACCCAAGCAGTTTATGACAGTTCTTTTCATTCAATGAAAGCATTAGAGCACCTATGAAATCACACAGGCAAAGCTTTACTAAAACACAATACTTTATACCCCTTCTCCACAGCAAAGTTAAGAAAAGATCCATGGACATGAAGAAGAATGTAGGATTAATGTGCACGAAGCTCTGCTTATCGTCTTGATATCCACAGCACGTGGCAATCAAGATACCAACCTGATCTGCTGTGTTTGCACGTTGCCATAGACCCTCATCAGTGAGAAACAGACCAAAAAAATAAAAACAGGGTCACAGAACTGACAGAATAAATGAAGTTGGAGGGATAGACTTATCTAGTGAAGCACCTAGGACTCGTCAGTCACCCCGAGTCCTTAGGACTTCTTCAATCAAGAAGGAAAGGAGAGTAATTGTGGTGGGTGACTCCCTTCTGAGGGGGACAGAAGGGCCCATCTGTCGACCGGACCCATCCCACAGGGAGGTCTGTTGCCTCCCTGGGGCTCGGATTAGAGATGTTAAAAGGAAACTCCCTAATCTTGTGGGTTCCTCTGATTACTATCCACTGCTGATTTTTCAGGTTGGCAGTGACGAAATTACCACAAGGAATGTAAGGGCAATGAAGAGTGACTTCAGGGCCCTAGGACGGCTAGTTAGGGGGTCTGGAGCGCAAGTAGTGTTTGCCTCCATCCCTCCTGCAAGAATGGGTGGGGAGGTATATAGGAAGAGTTTACAGGTCAATGAATGGCTAAGAGATTGGTGTCAAAGACAGGGTTTTGGGTTTTTTGATCATGGGATGCTATATGAGACACCTGGCCTGGTGGTGGCAGGTGGGATGCACCTGTCCCAGAGGGGGAAGAGGCTTTTGGGGCAGGACTTAGCAGGGCTCATTGAGAGAGCTTTAAACTGGATGTGAAGGGGGAAGGGGAGAAAACTGGGTCTGTTAGGGACAAGCACAAGAGGAACATACCAGGGCCTGAAAGCAGGTGGTCTAGGGAGGATTTAGTCCCACCAGTGGGCTCTGTTTGTTTCCTGAAATGCCTGTATGCTAATGCACGCAGCATGGGGAATAAGCAGGAAGAGTTAGAGGTCAGTGTGCGGGCTAAGGGTTATGATCTGGTAGCAATAACAGAGACGTGGTGGGACAGGTCACATGACTGGAATGTGGCCATGGATGGTTATGTGCTTTTTAGGAAAGATAGGGCGGGGAAGCGAGGTGGTGGAGTTGCTCTTTATGTGAGAGAGCAACTAGAATGTATTGAGTTTTGTGCAGGGGCTGATGAGGGGCAAGTTGAAAGTCTGTGGGTAAGAATTAAGGGGCAGGCTGGTGTGGGTGATACAGTCGTGGGGGTCTACTACAGACCTCCTGATCAAGGCGAGGAAGTTGATGAGGCTTTCTACAGGCAGCTGAAAGTAGCCTCACAACTGCAGTCCCTAGTCCTCATGGGAGATTTTAACTACCCCGATATGTGCTAGAAGACTCACACAGCCAGCCTTTCACAGTCTAGGAGGTTCCTCCAGTGCATAGATGATAACTTCTTGATGCAAATGGTGGACAAGCCGACTAGAAGAGGAGCGCTGCTGGATCTTGTACTAACCAACAAGGAGGGCCTTGTTGAAGCAGTGGTGGTCAGTGGCAGCCTTGGCTGCAGTGATCACGAGATGGTGGAGTTCAGGATCCTGTGTGGAAGGAACAGAATACCCAGTAGGACCAGAACCCTAGACTTCCACAGGGCAAACTTTGGCCTCCTCAGTCAAGTGTTAAGGGAAGTCCCATGGGACAGGGTGCTAGAAGGTAAAGGGGCTCAAGATAGCTGGTCAACATTCAAGGACCACTTCTTGCAAGCACAGGATCAGAGCATCCCAATGGTTAGGAAACCTAGTAAGGGAGCTAGGAGACCAGCATGGTTAAAAAAGGAACTGCTGGGCAAACTTAAATGGAAAAGGAAAATCTACAGATCATGGAAGGAGGGGCTGGTCACTTGGGAGGAATATAGGGCTGTTGTCAGAGGATGTAGGGAGGCAATTAGGAAAGCTAAGGCCTCCTTGGAACTTAACCTTGCAAGTCAGGTTAAGGATAATAGAAAGGGCTTTTTCAAATACATAGCTAACAAAGCTAACACTAGAGGCAATATTGGCCCACTGTTGAATGAGGTGGGAGCCCTGGTGACAGAGGATATAAAGAAGGCAGCGGTGCTAAATGCCTTCTTTGCCTCTGTCTTTACTCCTGCAGGATTTCCCCATGAGCTCCAGACTCATATAGCCCCAGAAGTAGTCAAGATAGATGAGGAGTTTGACATAGTAGATGAGGATTGGGTTAGGGATCAGTTGAGTAATCTGGACATCCATAAATCGATGGGTCCAGATGGAATGCATCCAAGGGTGCTGAGGGAGCTGGCGGAGGTCATTGCTAGGCCACTCTCCATCATCTTAGGTAAGTCATGGGTAACAGGAGAGGTGCCTGAGGACTGGAGGATAGCAAATGTCACACCAGTCTACAAGAAGGGCAAGAAGGAGGACCTGGGTAACTATAGACCGGTCAGCCTCACCTCCATCCCTGGAAAGGTGATGGAACAACTTGTTCTTGTCTCTATCTCTAGGCATATCAAGGACATGGGGGTCATCAAGAGCAGTCAGCATGGTTTTATCAAGGGTAAATCATGTTTGACTAACCTCATAGCCTTCTATGAGGAAATTACTAGGTGGATAGATGATGGTAGAGCAGTAGATGTGGTTTATCTGGATTTCAGTAAGGCATTTGACACCGTCTCCCACAGCATCCTTGTAGATAAGTTGATCAGGTATGGGTTTGGTGATCAGGTAGTGAGGTGGATCAGGAACTGGTTGATGGGAAGGAGTCAGAGAGTTGTAGTCAATGGGGCAGAATCTGGTTGGAAGTGTGTGACTAGTGGAGTCCCTCAGGGGTCGGTACTGGGACCGATGTTGTTCAACATCTTCATCAACGACCTGGATGAGGGTACAGAATGTACCCTCAGCAAGTTTGCTGATGACACTAAGCTGGGAGGAGTGGCTGACACACCAGAAGGCTGTGCTGCCATTCAGAGAGACTTAGACAGGCTGGAGAGTTGGGCGGGGAGAAACATGATGAAATTCAACAAGGGGAAGTGTAGAGTTTTGCATTTGGGGAAGAACAACACGATGTCCCAGTATAGGTTGGGGGCTGACCTACTGGAGAGTAGTGTAGGTGAAAGAGACCTGGGGGTCCTGGTAGACAAGAGGATGACCATGAGCCAGCAATGTGCCCTTGTGGCCAAGAAGGCCAATGGCATCCTGGGGTGCATTAGAAAGGGTGTGGTTAGTAGGTCAAGAGAGGTTCTCCTCCCCTTCTATTCTGCCTTGGTGAGGCCGCATCTGGAGTATTGTGTCCAGTTCTGGGCCCCTCAGTTCAAGAAGGACAGGGAACTGCTTGAAAGAGTCCAACACAGAGCTACAAAGATGATTAAGGGAGTGGAACATCTCCATTATGAGGAAAGGCTGAAGGAGCTGGGTCTCTTTAGCTTGGAAAAAAGGAGGCTGAGGGGTGACCTCATCAATGTTTACAAATATGTAAGGGGTGAGTGTCAGGGAGATGGAGTTAGGCTCTTCTCAGTGATGACCAGTGATAGGACAAGGACTAATGGGTGTAAATTGGAGCATAGGAGGTTCAAGGTGAATATCCGAAAAAATTTTTTTACTGTAAGAGTGACAGAGCACTGGAACAGGCTGCCCAGGGAGGTTGTGGAGTCTCCTTCACTGGAGACATTCAAAACCCGCCTGGATGCGTTCCTATGTGATGTACTCTAGGTGACCCTGCTCTGGCAGGGGGGTTGGACTAAATGATCTTTCGAGGTCCCTTCCAACCCCTAGGATTCTATGATTCTATGATACCTCTACTTTCACATTCCTTCTTACTCTCAGCCTCTCAATAAAGACCAAGACATGGGGGAAGGAAGAATAGTAAAAAACAAAACCAAAACAAACCATCTCTGTTCCTTCCTTCTCCTTCTGCTAGTAACTGCAGTTTCACTCCAGTGCTGTTGAGGTGAAACACCAGTGGTTCACAGTAGAGTTGTTTGCACTGCAGCTTTGGCTCAGCTAATAAGCCAGTTACCTAGTCACATCATTTGATTAACCACCACCATCACAGGCATCCAACAGCTTTTCTAATGGCAACACCTAAAGCAGCCGTACAGCAAACATGCAGATTGTTGATGGACACGAGGACTCTGAGGTTGCTGCAGATCAGCACCAAGATTCCTGAGCAAGAGCGAGCTAATCCATTCTGATCAGCCAGATCTTGTCCCAGCATCCCCGTGAAGAGGCATGTGCCCATTTAGAGGTGACATTTTAGGCTTCCTTTCAGACGCAGCAATTGGAAACCTCCCACTTCAAAGATTCTTCCTCCTTCACTGTACTAGTGCTGTTAAAGTGACCAGTAGGGCAGTGGCAGACATACTATGTTCAAATGTCTTGCTAAGGACCAATTTCAGAGTAGAACAAACGTTTTCTATCCCAAAAGACAACTTCACATATACACAATTATTCTGGCAAACAATTTGCCCGTTTTGCTTCTTTACGAAGGCACATTTCTCAAACAAATATTTCCATTTGAAATACATAATTTAGTAGCCTAAGTAGAAACGGGAAACCATAAATTTGAGTGTTTATTGAATCCCAAATAATTCTTCATTTTGCTTAGTGTGACATAATTTATTCCATGTTCTGTAAATCAGAAACACGATGTTCACCCAGTTGTACTCATCATCATGGAATAGAACATCTGTCCACCCTTGCTCTGTGAATAGCTTTGTTTCTGCAGATGGTCTAGCAAAGCCAATGAGTGCACTGTCTACACAGGCACACGCAGACAGACATCAAGTACATAAACAGCTCTACCAGAACGTTAGGTAATGAAGTTTGGGTTCACTAAAATACTGCAAAAAATAGAGGAAGCCAATTGTGTTCAGAGATGAGCAGCTTTATACCTGAGCACACACCTTCCAACTTCCTATGAACACTACTTAGTGCAAATGTGATGATGCAGACATGGACCCTGCCAAGCCTCACTCACCTCACCAATACCCTTCAGGACATTTCCAGTCCAATCGTAACCAGCAAGTTCAGTCAACCAAGCTAAGCTCTTCTGACCAACAGAAAAACATGCTTTTGTCATCATGTGTGTCTAGAGAACACATTTCTTATGAGGCAACTTCCTGTGGATCAAAGAGATCGGTAGGTCTGATCAGTTTATCTGTGCAAGTTTTAAGTTTACTTTGCAGGATTGGGTGAAGTGTTCTCACTCACTCAAGTCATGTAAAGTTCTCACTCATCTAACTGTTTTTGAAGAGTTTTTGTTCGCAGAACTCAACACACTTGGAAAGCTTTGTTGACTCTACCTTGGACTTCACCAGCAAATTTAATTGACAGGTTTAAAGACACAATTGGTCAAGTGCTTCTGCTTTTCCCAGCTGTATTTTCCAATTCTGATAAATGCAGGAAATTCTTGAAGATCAGGGGGTTTTGTTGTTGTTGGGGTTTTTTGTTTGTTTTTTTAAGTATTTGTCAGATTTTTTTCCATTTCTTTTTACAGCTCAGGGAAAACAGGCATCAGCTCCATCCCTGGAGGAGCACAGCCTCCACCCCAGTCAGCTGTGCCCTCACAGCCCTCGGAGGACACTGAACCTATCACACACCGGTACACACTCCTCAAATACCAGGAAATATGAGGCACGTGCACAAAGATCGAGCTAACTCCATTAATTGCTGAGCAGTAGTAGGAACTCAGTTTAAAACACCCCTGAGCTTCCAGCCACATGCCTGTTTCCAACATCACTGCATGTGACTCGACACCAGCAGTTTGCTAAATGCAACCAGCGCCCATCCAGAGAGCTCCTTATGGCTCCAATGAGCTCTTCCCACACCAGCAACCACTGGTGCACGAGTCTGCCACGGCTGACTGCCACACCGCTGTGCCCCGCTCACCCTGTGCAACACTCACTTGTCAGATCTACCTCTGTTCCATGCAGTTTTTCCAAAGATTCACAGGACTTGAATATTCGGAAACTGAAGAACACGTAAGCCACAAGCATTCCTTTTAAAGTCACTGAAATTAAAGAAAGGCCGGCACGGAGCTCCCCCAGCCCCCTCAGCTGAGAGCCCTGGGGTCTTTACATAGAGGTTAAAAACAAAACTTGGCTTGCCACTAGGAAACGGGAGAGAAGTAACACTCTTTCATGCAGTAGCTTGATGCCAATAAAATAGTGGATAAAGTCATGAAGGCGACTAAGAAGCAAAACATGAATAACCTTCGGCTGATTTCTTGTTCCAGGTCAGCCCATGGGAAATAAGATAATTACATCGTACGGAAGCTAGGAGGTAAGCTTGAACTGTTCACCATCAAACCCCTCACTTACTGAGAGCACATCCCCCTCCACTCCAGCCCCTATCGTGACACTGGGGGTAGAAAAACCAGGGCAAAGAGCCTGGTCAGCAGCCACGGAAAAGAAATCTGAAGAAGTTTCAACGGAAGTCGCTGAAAACAAAGCTGCTGACTGGCATCGTTACTCTGCTTGCAAACAATGGTACAAATTGACAAGGAAAGATAAACAAGAACAAGATCCTCCAAAATAGTGAGGGATGTAGGCAAATGTTTAACTCATCTACTTCCCTAAACTTGCTATAATGATATCTGTTATAACTTGAGAGTAAGCCATATTTTAAAAACAATTTAATCCAAAGATACATTTCTAAATTATGTCCACTTAACATAAGAAACATGGTTTGAAACTTGTCAGACTAAACTGAGACAGCCTCACTGTTAATACAACAGAGTCCATCCAGGCAGCTGCAGTTAAGAGCAGTAGGGAAGTCCTTTTATGCTGGAGCATGGAAGTGTTCTGTAGTTTGATGGCAGGACAAAAAGGTACAACAAAAACTGAGCTCAATAGCTGAATAGGAGAGATGGCTTTGCCATTGTTACCTGGACATTAAAAGTAACACATTGCTGTTATAAAAGGTCAGTGCTACAGGACCACAAATGATCCTGAGATGAGGGGTGGGTCTATACAGACATTATTCTTTTGTTAAATAGCCTTTATCTCCTCTCAGATGAAAAGATTGTTTAAACTAGGAGGAGCTGCGTTTGAATAAAAAGGGCTTTCCTACATGCTGGAATACAGGCCAACCATGTAACATTTTAAGTCTGGAAAAACAACTGGGAAAGACCAAATAGAAATAAGGATCCATGAACAGCTCTGCCTGTTCACTATGTTTTTCCTTTCCACTGAATTGCTGAGTTAAAGCAAATTGTGACCAGTCATCCCCAACCCCTGGGGGACTCATTTCATCCCCTCTGATGCCCCCCCTTGCTGCAGACTCCTAACTTGCTATTGCTAATCACTCCAGTGTCTCCTGGACTCCAGAATCGTCTTTCCCTGATGGTGCTCAGTGGATCCCCAGCCACCTGCACCAGCCACCTGCCAACAGAACTCAGTTTATAATAGGAACATGCAAGTAAAATCATCCCTCAGAGTTGGCATTAGCTGACACTAACATAAATAACAGAGTAGCTCAGCAGAGGCTGATGGCAATAGAGCCATAGGCCTAAACCAGGCATCATTGTAGTTAGCCAGGAATGGGTATGATTTGTAAACAGAATACACACACCTGGGAGAGATTTGGAGCTTGTAGGCCCACTTTCTAAACCATTACATTAAACTAGGTGAAATTAGGTCTGGAGCTGCACCACACACATGCTCATCTGCTTTAAAGACAACATAACTGCTCAGTCTCACATGAAATATAGATTATGATTTTCAGGAATACTTCCAAGGAAATGAGTTATAGCTATTACAACAGTACATGGGACAGCACATTTCCAGCCTGTTTTAACAATTTGAAGAGACTCAGGAAAGTGGAGGATCATTGCAAAACAAAAAAAATACAGGCTAAGTGGAAGTGCTAATAGTAGCACAAAAACAATTAACCCTCGATACAAACTAAGCAGGTACTGGTTCCTGTAGGTTTGGCACAACAAAAGCCAGTTCTGCAGATCTTAATTCTCTACCTCAATGCTTTTCCAGAGGATACTGTGCTATGCAAACAATTATATACATTTGTTTTAACTGACCATATTGTATCTGAATGTACATCTCTGACAACAGGACAAAATTTCATGGGAATGGATTTAAGGAATGTTTAATGTCATATGAGTAATGTAACTGCCAGCCTTCATTATTCTGAGTTCCCAGATGACAGTAATATACAAATTAACATGGTACCTACATTGCACAATTACTTCAGAAAAAGCTCAATTTTTTTTCACCAGAAAATTATAAAGAAGAAAACCTGGATTATAAGAAACTTGTTAAGGGTTATTTTACCATTCCAGCTACTCACTTTAATTTGTTATAAAAACACCTCTCTTCTAGCGAACAATTTACCACCTCTTTATACCACTCCTACAGGTTCATGACAGTTTCTCAGCTCCTCTCAGAAACTGAAGCTGAGTTGCTTTTGGTATTCTTTTTCTTTCTTTCTCTCCTTGCTGGCCTTCTTAAAATTCAGCTTAAGTTCTTGCAGTAACAGATTTTGAAAAGAAAATGCTTGTCCCAAGAAGGAGCATGGAAAAAACAGGAACTCTTTATCCTGTGCAGCATTTGAGCTGTGGCCATTTTCCCCCTCCTGGGCTCAAGGACTCGGCCACTTCCAGCTCTTGGGCACTGGCCCTCTCAAGAGTTGCTCTCCCACGGCTGGTGTGAGCAGACAGGAACTCTGCAAATAGCAGCCGATATCCCCACCTAAAGCTCTTACTACCTCGAGCCTGGGGACTGTTTCGCTGAGCACTCCCTTCTGCTTCAGGCAGAATCCTACCTGCCCCTTCCAAAGGGAAGGCCCCTTAGGGAACGCTTAAATGGAGACAGAGGTGAAAGGCAATAGCACACAATAGCAGCAGCTGGAGGCAAGATCCCCTAAATCACCGCGGGCCCTTGCTAAACAATCAGCCACACACCTGGCATGACACATGAGGAAAGGCTGAGAGAGCTAATGAGGAACATCAACACAACCAACGAGCAGATGAGGCTGCCCAAGTGTTTACAATAGACTTAGACTGGGAACACAAAGGTGAGCTGTTTTTAGCTTGATGGGCCCATGACACCTCAGGTCATCAGGGCAGAGATGCGACATACAGATGGGCTTGTGACCATGGGGTGGACATAACCATGGACACTCTTTCACAGGTGATCCATGAGTGTGAAACGTGTGCAATCAAGCAGGCTAAAAGGTTAAAACCTTTATGGTATGAGGGGAGGTGGTCAAAGTACAGGTATGGGGAGGCCTGGCAAGTTGATTACATCACACTGCCTCAGACCCACCAGGGTAAGTGCTATGTGCTTACAATGGTGGAAACAAGTACAGGATGGTTGGAAACATATCCTGTACCTCATGCCACAGCCTGGAACACCATCCTGGGCCTTGAGAAGCAGGTCTTGTGGTGACATGGTACCCCAGAGAGAATTGAGACAGACATTGGGACTCATTTCAAGAACAATCTTGTAACTGACTGGGCCAAAGAACATGGTATTGCGTGGATCTACCATATCCAGTACCATGCTCCAGCCTCAGGGAAGACTGAAAAGTACAATGGTCTGTTGAAAGCTAGCCTGAAGGCAATGGGAGGTGGAACCTTTAAGAATTGGGACAAATGTCTAGCAAGGGCCACTAGTTCATACCAGGAGATCCATCAGTAGAGCTGGTCCTGCTCAGTCAGACCTTTTGCAAACAGTGGATGGGGATAAAGTCCCAGTGGGTATGTGAAAGAAATCTGTTGGGGAAAAGTGTTTGGGTTTATCCTGCTTCAGGCAAGGGCAAACCTGTCCGGGGTGTTGCTTTTGCTCAGGGACCTGGGCATACTTGGTGTGTAATGATGGAAGATGGTGAAGTTCAGTACATACCTCAAGGAAATCTAACACTGGGAGACAATTCTTAAATTGATAACTTATAGACTCTGTGTAAAATATTATGAGAATGGAATAGGGGTGGAATGTTTTGGTTTGAGCAAGCTCCTTGCTGATTCTTTTTTTTCTTCCCTTCAGTGAACTTATTAGCAGTGCCAGTGGACTGATAATAACCAAGGTCACTTCTGACTGTCTGCAGCCTCCCCCCCTACAGGGGAGAAGATTAGACTGAAGGCAGGATCAGCAAATCAGAATATTCCCTTCTCATCATATTTTCTCTATTTGGCTTTCAGTATAGGTTAAGACATCATGGAAGTCAAGCCTTTCATTTCCTTTTTCTCTCACTTTTCTGCTTACTGTCACTTCTATCACCCTCTCTTTGGCTCTCTCTCTCTTTTTTTTTCCCATGTTTCTTCCCAGCCGACACCCGAGGGCCCCGTCCGTGCGCCCGGACACTCCCCTCTTCAGCTGGGAGACGGTGAGAGTGGTTAGAGGGAGGAGGGAGGGGATCGGGTGTTGCACATCCCTTTGCAAATATATATATTCCCTTGTCACCAATAATTAAAACCAATCTGTTTCACTTTTCAACCCAGAGAGCCTTTCTTTCTTGTTTTTCTCTCTCTTTCCCTGCCTTGAGGGAGGAGGGGGGGAGGGGTGAATCGAGAGACTGCCAACTCGGTGCCAAACCGACACATTACTTAATTCAGTGGCAGCAGAAATACTTGCAACTCCATTTTGTTCTAATGTGTAACAGCTGCATATCAAGCGATTCTTCAATGCATTATATGTTTCTAGCAATTATTTAGTTTGCAATCACTACTTGAGAAAACATATTTAGGTAGTCAAATATCCAGGAGTCATTTTAAAGTGGCTTAAAGGGCCAATTATTCAGATATATTTTAAAACAAAGCGTCAGACTCAACAGGCCTATGTCCTACTGGTAGCAATCACTTCAGCAACAACAATCTCTAACATGCAAGCTAGCTAGTCATAAAATGGCAACACTGTTTACCTGGAAATCTTCCAGCAGCAGTTTCAAAGTGATTCCACAACAATTAGACTTACAGTTCCCTTTGACTTCTTTGGTTTTCCACCTTCAGAGGCAAGATTTTTCAGATACAGAATTAATTCCAGATCGTTTTGTTACCTGAAACCAGTAGTGGAGTCCAAAGCTGGATGTGGCAGCTCTGTTACGTAAAGGGCATGAAAGTACAATCTGAGCAGAGGTATCTATCTCAATGAAGAGCTACCCCACCTCACCGTATTATTCAAGCTAAATGAGAAAAAGGTATGATACAGGAGGGCACCAGTGATATCAGGGGGTAGTCCTCAAAAATTCTTCAGCATAACCAGAGATGGTAGACTCTGGCCTCTGATTGCCATGGGCCAGTTCCTATACAGACATTTTTCCGCACTGAGTAAAAAATGTTAATTTTTGGTTCCATCAATTCTGTGTACATGCAGATCGCACACAGAACTGAGGAATGTTGTTGTTATGGGAAAGTTAAAGTCAAAGTTTAAAGTTTGTTCATTGTATAGATACACACATTAGTGGAAAAACTACTAGGGGAATGTAATGTGGGATGTGGGTGCAACAGGGTGTAACTATGTAACCACTGTGGTATGCTGAAAATGTTGTGAAACTTAGCAGATAAGGAAACATCGTAAATTAACACATTCGGAGCTGCCTTAAGCAACGCAGATAAGGAAACATCGTAAATTAACACATTCGGAGCTGCCTTAAGCAACGCAGATAAGGGAATATCGTAAATCAGCACATTCGGAGCAACAAAACGCACCTACGCAGAAAAGAAGAAAAGCTGATGCCATAAAGGAAGTAAAAAGGACTATAAATATGAGGGACTAGGGGCTATACGGCACGGCAGTTGTAGGAGCGGTGACTCCCCTGCCGTCCAGCGCTGTACTTTGCTTTTGTCTCTCCAATAAATTTGTAAACCTGATTTGCCGTGTTGGCTTATTCATAACAATTTGGTGCCGTGACTCGGATAAGGGACTCCGCGGCGTAGGGAGTTCTCGGGGAGGCGCCCCACCTTTTCGGTGGCCTCGGGAGCTTTCTCTGTCCGGCTAACCCTTACCGACGAACCCGGAGAGATTCATAAAAAGCAAAGGAAAAACAAGACATCAGGCCTGCAACACCCCTTAGTCCGGACGAAGACGTGTGGGACGCGTAAGTATATTGCGGAATCCGTTCGGGTCGGGTGGGGTGGGGATCCTGGAAGCGCGACTGTGTGGTGTGTGAATGAGAGGGGGGCCGGTAGCCGGCACTAACCCAAGCGAGTGCGGACCCTTCGGTAGTGCGGTTCCCACAGACCCGCGAGGGCTTGGGCCACGAAAAAGGGGAAGCGAATGATCCTGCGTGAAAGAAGGCGCTCCAGATGATATAAGATAGCTGGTGGGAACCCCGGGAAGATTAAGTTGTCCCCCATACCTTGAAACGTGAAAGAAGGCACTTAAGACGACAATGGGACAGGGTAGGAGTAAGAACCCTGATAAGGTTAAGTTGCCCCCCATACCTCCCGATAGTCCCCTGGGGGTCATGTTAAATAATTGGAACCAGCATCCTAGCGCTAGGAATAAGAAAAAAAGTAAAAATGATCCATTATTGTGTTGAAGTATGGGGAGGAAGAGAAATTGATAGACAAGTATACTGGCCAATCTTTGGGTCATCGAAAGATTGGGTAAAGCAGAAGTTAAACTTGTGGGTAAATGACAAAAGTCCAGTGAACCCCGAGGAAGTTGCTTTTGCAGCTGTATGGCTAGATACCCCGGGAGTTTCAATTTATAAGTTAAAGACGGAAACAATCCGACTCCCGGAGGACAAGTCCCAAAAGAAAAAGAGGTCACCAGAAGAAGTTTTACCACCACCACCATATGTGCTCCCGCCGGCAGCCGGTCCGGCTCCTGGTCCAAGCGCGCCACCTAGCGATTTGTCCGAGGACTCGGACGGGGATACCGGACCAATGACTAGAGGGCGGGCCAGACAAAGGCAGGGTCTCTATCCCTTAAGGGAAATGCCAGTGGGGGGACCACAACCAGGTATCGCCTTTGTTTCCGTCCCTCTTAGTTCAGGAGAGGTGAGAGAATTTAAGAAGGAAATGAGACATTTGGTAGAAGATCCCCTGGGGGTAGCTAAAAGGGTAGACCAATTCCTGGGACCTAGTTTGTATACCTGGGAAGAATTACAATCAATTGTGGGGATTCTTTTCACTCCTGAAGAGAAAAATATGATCAGGAGGGAGGGCATGCGAATCTGGGATAACCAACATGCCCAGGGTCCTGCAGCTGATATTAAATGGCCACTCCAGAACCCGAATTGGGACCACCAAAACCCCGCTCATCGGGTTCACATGCAGGACCTAAGGACTATTTTAATTCAAGGAATCAGAGAGTCCGTCCCTCGGTCCCAAAATTTCAACAAGGCATTTAATGAGAGACAAAAGAAAGATGAAAGCCCCACAGATTGGCTTGAAAGGTTACGTAAAAATTTTCAGTTGTATTCTGGAGTGGATCCAAATGATCAGGTGGGGCAGGCCTTGTTAAAAGTACAATTTGTGTCTCAATCGTGGGATGACATTAGGAAAAAGTTACAGAAGTTGGAAGACTGGCAGCATATGGGTTTAGATGATTTAGTGAGGGAAGCCCATAAGGTATATGTACGAAGGGAAGAGGAAGATAGAAAACGGCAAGTGCAAATGATGGTAGCAGCGATACAAGGAAAGGGAGATCGTGATGGTTGGCAAGGAAGGGAGCGCAGAAGGGATTGGAAAGCGGAAAAGAGTGAGGGGAAAGGAGACAGACAAGGGGAACAAGGGAAGTGTTTCTATTGTGGAAAGAAGGGGCATTTTAAGAGGGAATGTCGGGTCCGAATGAGGGATGAGAAGGAATTTCTGGCGGAATAGGGAAGTCAGGGGCTCTATTTATTGGGGACCTCGAATAATCAAAAGGAGCCCTTGATAAAATTGAAAATAGGTCCCCACCGTGAGGAAGTAACCTTTCTCGTAGACACAGGAGCAGAAAGATCGACACTCCTGCAAATACCTCACGAATGTAAATTATCAAAGGATACGACCTCGGTAATTGGGGCGAAAGGAGAACCTTTTAAAGTTAAAATTATTAAAGAGGTCGTAGTAGAATCAGAATCAAAAATAACTATTGGCGATTTTTTATGGGTTCCCGAGGCTGAATTTAACCTATTGGGGCGGGACCTTATCATTGAATTAGGAATAAAAATTGAGGTAGTAGAAAATGAGATTGCAATTCGATTATGCCCTCTCAGAATGGAGGATGAAAGCAAAATTAATCCCGAGGTTTGGTATCAGCCTGGGAAAGTTGGGAAATTAAACATTACCCCCTTTGTAGTACAAATCAAGAATCCTGAGGTCCCGGTAAGAATAAAACAGTATCCCCTCTCCCTGGAAGGCCGCAGGGGCCTTAAACCTGAAATAGAAAGATTGGTGGCTCAGGGGTTGCTGGAGCCCTGTATGTCACCATTTAATACCCCAATTTTACCGGTAAAGCAAAGGAGAATCAGGACCACTTGACTGTTCTTGGTCAGCACAAGCCTGTGAATTATATGCAATATTTCGGGCCTTAAAAATATTGGAGGGAAAAATAGACACTATATACACGGACTCAAAGTATGGGTTTGGGGTGGTGCATACCTTTGGAAAAATTTGGGACCACAATGACATTTGGGTCGGGGATGATTGGCTCCTACAAAAGACTCTAATAGGACACTCAGAAGCCCCGGGGTATTGTGCGTATTTAGAGAACTTAAGTAAGCAACCGTATTATAGAGGTATTAGACTTTTGGATAATAAAGGAAAATTATATAACAAGGATCGTAAAGAAGCCCATGAGAATATTAGAGTGGCCTGCAGTTGGCTGGACTGCGGTTGTTATCCCTTTGTAAAGTTCTGCTGTAAAATTTGTAACGAACACTGGTGGGTTCATTGTAGAAAGGGAAGAGCCCCACACAAAGTGTGTAAGCCCTGCTGGGAAAAACAGCGGAAATTGACAACCTATTGGATTGCTATCAAAAGGGTTCCATTAGGATCTGTGGAGTGGTGGCGAACCTATTTCCAGGGAATAAATCCAGACTACTACTGCAAATTGGTTTACGAACCATCAGGCACTTTTGACACCGACATCCTTGAGGTAAAGTGCCGAAAGGAAACAAAAGATGTACGGTGTGATGTCCCACCCCAGAAGGGGAAAGCCTGGAAGCCAGATCCTAATTGGACGAGAGGGGTTGAGAGGGATCCTGAAGAATATCCTTGCTGTCGAGAAGATGGATTACCCCGCAGCTAGATGCAACCTAGTTGGCGGAGGCAGACAGAGGGATAATACGGTGGAACCCATGTCTCCCCCTGATAGGAACGGGAACCCTGGGGAAATTAATAAATTGTATCAAAAGGACAGGGCCCCTGCTACTGGACCCCCCCGTGTGCGTTACCTCTATATAATGATGTTTGCCATATTTTGTAATACTGGAACTGTTAGGGCGAATCTCAGGAGCCACGAACCTTTCCACGATTGTGGGGCCATTAATCCTCTTTATTGTAACCCTAACCTTTGGACCATGTATTTTCAATAAAGTAGTAGGACTTGTCAAGAATCGACTGGAGGCCGCCCATCTCCTGATACTGCGACAACGATACCAAGTGATTGGAGATGACGAACTCGAACTAGCAGAACGAGAACTGGGCCGCTACAATGAACAAAAAGAAAAGGGGGGAATGTTATGGGAAAGTTAAAGTCAAAGTTTAAAGTTTGTTCATTGTATAGATACACACATTAGTGGAAAAACTACTAGGGGAATGTAATGTGGGATGTGGGTGCAACAGGGTGTAACTATGTAACCACTGTGGTATGCTGAAAATGTTGTGAAACTTAGCAGATAAGGAAACATCGTAAATTAACACATTCGGAGCTGCCTTAAGCAACGCAGATAAGGAAACATCGTAAATTAACACATTCGGAGCTGCCTTAAGCAACGCAGATAAGGGAATATCGTAAATCAGCACATTCGGAGCAACAAAACGCACCTACGCAGAAAAGAAGAAAAGCTGATGCCATAAAGGAAGTAAAAAGGACTATAAATATGAGGGACTAGGGGCTATACGGCACGGCAGTTGTAGGAGCGGTGACTCCCCTGCCGTCCAGCGCTGTACTTTGCTTTTGTCTCTCCAATAAATTTGTAAACCTGATTTGCCGTGTTGGCTTATTCATAACAGTTGTCCTTTTAATCTACAAACCATAGACCCATATGTCTATTGACATTCTTTGAAACCTCAGTTGAGGAGTATTACCACTGCATTTGCTGCTTCCTCTCTGGTTATGGGTTACTCTTCTCACTCTGGAAGAGAACTGTCTGGCAAGAGATGCATGAAGTGTGTACTAGGACTATACCACCCACGTACAAAGATGTTATATTTAAACCACAGGTACTGGGGAAGGTTAATTTTGGTCTCCACAGTGTGAGATTGTAAACCCACAGGTAAGAGCTCTTAGTTAATGAGAAAAAATGGCACTTTTTGCACTAACTATGACTTCTATTATTGTTTCTAACATATTCAGTAGTCAGGGTGGTTACTGTCATTATGATAATAAATTACTTCAATGCAACCATAAAAGTGTAAACACAGCATTTATTTGTAAAGTACAGGGCAGGGGGAGGGGAGGGGGAAGGGGGGGCTGGGGCTTGTGTGGGTGTGTGTCCAAATTAGCTCAGAGCAATGCAACAGTTGAATGGCTTTATTCTGAACACTTAATTTCATACCTGGCTTTTTAACTCGTCATGGCAGAATTATATGAGCAGGCTACTGCTGCCCTTCAGTGGGGATTATTGATACAACACTGGAACAGCATGCAGAAAAGGGTGCCAGCAGAGCCAAGTAGGAAGAGTATCTGTGAGAGAAGTCTGTATCTATTTTAGGGTCTTGAAGAAGGTTTAAAAAATAATCAAGTGTGTGATAAGGGTCTACCATGACAATTGCAAGCAAATAAAGTCCTAGCATCAAAAGGTTTTCCCTTCCCCAAGCATTCTGTGCCAGAGACCTGCTCACTGACCCTCTTCTATCAGAAGCAATGAAAGTTCTTGGCTCTCTGTTGTTGAGGTAGGGAGGCCTCTCTTTTTAATCTGTACTGGTTCCAAGAAGATCGTGCAGCAGTGCAAAAGAACTGGGACTTTCTTTTCCTCTTACCCCCAGTAGTGCTGCAGATCAGGCACCAGTTATTTCCAAAAGACCCCAAAGGTCACTTCAACACTTAGAAAACGGTTTAGAAAAATCAGTTTGTCCAGCTCTGTAGCAAAAATCCCACCCCATGCCATAGGGATAGTAACCAGCTCATTCAAAACTGATTGCACTGCAAAACTTTGCAGCAAAGAGTTTACAAATCAAATCTTCAGCAAAGCACACAGATCACTGTGCAAGAAGGACAGGGCTAGAGATAGGTACTCCTGCAATTAATCAATCTGACCCCAAATTATAGCCAAATAACTTCCACCGTCTTCCAAGGTTGAGCTTCTGCTGGGCTGGTCTTAGTGCAGAGCTTTGCATAAGAGGAAAAAATGATCTTAGAAGAGCTGTTATTTTATCAATATGACTGCAGAAATCATCAGAAAGGAAACAAAAAATGTTTCCTAGTGAGCATATGCTACATACAAGTGTTATGCTTTACGTGACAGGTTGTTAACACATAAAAGAAGACCTAGACAGTCTCCCCTTGTCCCACCAGGACAGTCACCCCCTCGAAGCAAGGCTCGTGTTGGTCCCGGCACAACTCATCCTTGGTGAAGCTGTGCTAGGTGTTCAGTGATGTCACCTTTTCACAGAATCACGGAACGGTTTGTGTTGGAAGGGAGCTTAAAGATCATCTAGTTCTAACCCCCTGCGTGGCCAGGGACACTTTCCACTAGACCTGGTTGCTCAAAGCCCCATCCAACCTGCCCTTGAACACTTCCAGGAAGGGGGCCTTGTTATGGTTTAAGCTGGCAGGTTTTTGACACCTATAAAAGGAAATAGAGAGAGGGTGTTTAGGACCCAGAAGGACTCAGGAAGGTAAGAACAGAGAGCTGTCAGTATTCCACTTCCTGCAATACTCCGTAAAAGCCAGGAAAACCAGATGCTCAGCTTTTTTGTTTGTTTGTTTGTTTTATTTACTGCACCTTCCTTCCTGCTGCTGGGTGGCTCTTCAGCTTGCCACTTGCTCTCCAGAATCCAACTCTACTAGTTGCTGTGAGGAGCCAAGGACCCCTCTTCTCCTGAAGCAGCCTTGCCAGAAGGGACTCTCATCCACCTATTCCTGAGATCTTGGAGATCATTTTTGTATACATCTATGTATAAGATTATATATGTGTTCTTCCTCCCACATGTTCTTCCTCCCTTTTCTCTTACCATAAATTTTTTCAAGTTTCAATTTCCAGCCCTTGAGTCTCTCTTCCTTATTCCCCTTTTCTCTTCCCTTGGGAGGGTGGAGGGGGGCGTAATACAGAGCAATTCTGCGCTCTGGTTTGTGGTTTGCCCTGACCATTAAGAGAGGACAAGTGAAGCAAAGCACAGTAAGCTGTAAGTTTCCGATGTAAATATCTCACACTGGTACAGTGCACTTACTTGTTTGACTCCACCAAGCCCATGGGCAGGGCTGACCCTCATTGCTGGAGGCAAGGGATGGTGACAGCTAATTCCTTTATTTTTTTATTTTGCATTTTTTGTAATGATCCTGTTACACTGCCTATACATTAACTTCTATTAGCTTCTCCATGTACATGGCAGTGATGAGAGACCTTATCAAAACATATATATGTTTGGCACTGAAACAATCCCAGTTTGCTGTCAATTTATCTTAGCTCTATATCAGAGTTTTCATACCAGCAGTAGCTTCCCTTCAACAAGCCAGTAACTTTCTTAGAAATCCTGTACATCAGCAAAAGGAGGTGCACTGCTCTGCCCTTCTTTTGCTCCTGTAAAACACATGGCTACGTGTGCACCTGGAAAAAGCAAAAACCCTAAATCCCTTTGCACAGAGAATTCTCCCCCAGGAAACAGTGAAAGACTGACAAATGTTAATCCTGTGGGTCACTTTTTGCCTCCAACACTGCAGTATCATGAAACTCTATGCAGAACTGAGTCCTCCTCAAGTCTTTGAGAGGCAGGATACTCCTCTCACCCAGAAGGCATGGGATTTGAAATCTCTAACTTCTAGCATGTAAGAGCCTGTGTGCAATTCTGTTTTATATCCACAGGTGTCAGTGAAAGACCAGCACTTCTGAGTTTTCTGGAGCAAAAAATCAGAGTGGTTTGAGCCACAGAAGTTTAACACTTCTAAACTCCAGGGCTGTAGGCCCATGACCTGGAACGCATGCAATTTAAAATAGAATTCAAAAGACACAGTATCCTGGCAATGAGGAGGCCAGAACAAATCAGCATAGTAATTCCCTTCCACACCAATCTAAGCCTTTTCTTTGTGCCACAAAACTCTTCCTGATTTCTCTTTTTTCCTCAGGCCAGACACTTCCAGTTTCCCCATCCTGCAGCTCCTTTCATGCATTTAATTCCCAGTGTGTTTCCCTTTCCCTCAACTGGACCCTGCAGGTCCAAGCTCACCTTCGCCATCAGAGCCGGATAACTTCTGCCTCATTTGTGCTTTTCCACACCAAACCCATCAAGATCCTTGTCGCGGACCGAGCTAGGTAAAGCCGTGACCCACACCCCCACCTCAGGGGATCGAGAGCTGAAGACCACTCCCCGTCACACCCACAAACAACGCTTAAGGATCAATAGATTTATTAAAGGCACTGAGGGTTTGGCAAGTCTGATATCAACGATCACACAGGGTCTATCTCTATATATATCCACACCTATATATCCATATACCAACAGCTATACAACACTACATCTATATACCAATAACAACACACACAGAAAACAAGAGAGAACCTCCCCCCTTCCCCCCTGTTCCCGTTCCCGGACAGGGATAAGAGGGAAAGCCTGGAGAGAGCCTTTGGGAAATAGAAGAATATTGGAAAAGAGAAGTGAGTGTCTGGTATGTGTGAATATTATGTAGGAATGTTTGTAGGAATGTTAGTAAGATGTTCGCAATTCTCACCACCGGGGTACGGCCGAAGCCAATCCCTGGTCGGGATCCACGTCCTGTCCCCTGAGACTCCAGGCAAACGGTCCGCTCGGTACGTCCACACCAACAACCACAGGGAGCAGCGCCGCAACGGCACGGCAGCCTCCGCAGCGGTACGCTCACCGCGGCGGCTGGATCCGTGTGTGTTCACAGAGCGCGCGTCTTCTTGCTCCTCCCTTTTTTTTCCCGGTTCCGGCCCCGCCGTGCCTCCTGGGAGCTGTAGGCTGTAGTCTGTGCGCATGCGCCTGGTACCTCTGTCCTCTCCCCATGAGTGCCGGGGGGCACCTCACCAGGAATGGTCAGTGAATGTCGCTGGATTAAAGGCCATTCTAGAGTCCGTCTCTCACATCTCACCCCGTGGCTTTTATGACAGCGACTTGGTTCCTGTGTGGTGTATGTTTGTGTCTGTATATGTATGTACATCTGTACCCTAGTAGGCTCTTGTCCAAACTCTTACCTCTTTCCCTGTTTGAAACAAACATATATACAATCTCATATATTTCCATATCTACATATCTAAAAGAACGTATATAATGTTTTATGCGTGTTTTTGAGGGAACAATTCCCTATATGCAATACGACATGTACTTATAAACTTATATAAATAACATACTTATATATATACATATATACTTATATATATAATACATAAATATAAATAGGAGACCCGTAATGAATATATTGGTTCACCATTAGTATCTTATTTACAGACCACAACCCAAAGGGGAAACAAGTATAGGAGACATGATGCTGTATAGTGGGAGGCGTTGTGTAAACCATGGGGTGATCAAGTCCATAGTATGCACAAGGTACCTCACCCCTCAAAACCAGTGTCGGGCTGATCAGACCCTATTCTGGCTTGGGATGTCTCCAGTTCTTTGGGTTGTTGGTTTAGCATATACACATTGCTATACACACCAGTATACAGATACATAGTTACATAGTTACAATCTATCTCCACAATCTGTCCTGCTTCATTCAACATGAAGTATCCAATTCGTACTGATTTTGAGTTGTCTCTCACAATCCTAATTAATGAAAAAGACACAGTGCCTTCTGCAGCCCTTCCCATTAAGGCTTCACAAACTGTTTTGCTACCTTGAGAGCTACTGAAAGAACAAGGAAGAAGAGAGCTCATGTATGAGATGAGAAACACCTTAGATGTGGATGTTTCACACTCTCAGCTCCCAGCCTGAGCTGCCAGTATACATCTGGTCTTTGGGAGCACCAAGACAAAAGAGATCTTAGGGAGGACTGTTTGTGGCAAAGAGAGAGGGTGGATGCTTGCAGCTGTCCTTAGGGACAGGCAGCCAGCTAAAATGCAGCACCCACCCCGGGGTCTGCTTATGTGTGATGCTATGGTACTTGCATCTTTGTGATGTCCATCCAGGCAAGATGCTTCTTTGGAAGCAGACACAGTAGAAAACATCCCTCACAGGAACCGCCTGGGGACCATCTGGGGATACAGCTGTATCCTGATACACACCTCCTATGCAGGAGCTGTAGATGTGAAGCAACTCCTTACTGTAAAATAGTCTTTCCCAAGCAGATCACTGGTCTGCATTGGCCTAGCTGTACAAGCAAGCATCTGCAGATTTTTCACTTGTACAAAAAAATCCTGTGTCACGCACCCCCTTCCCAGAGTGGCGTACATTCACTCCTCATCACAGCTTCCCTGCAGAAAATCCGCTCTGGCAGGGAACACACTGTGATACTAAATCATCCTCACTGGTCAAAACAGAGCCACAAATCAAGCTGGGAGGCAGTTACATGGCTGCTCCGGCCATTTCATGCCACAGGCATGAGTGTCCTTGGCTTCAGCTGAGGGCAGTGCTGCGCCCCGCTGCCGCCAGCTGCCGAGGCCAGCACAGTCCCAGCCAAGCCAGGGCACTAGGGACCTCTCCTCCCGCTGCTGCTGCTGCTGCTGCTTAGACAGGTGCTCCCAGCTGCAGGATGAGGCTGGGGCAGGAGTGCTTTGCCTGGGGATCCAGTGGCCAGTGTGCCCTTAAGGGACAACCAGGTACAGCTCTTTCAGTTGGCGAGAAGCTAGGCTTGCCTGCTGTGTCTGCAGGTCTGTGTCTCTCCAGGACTTTCATCACTGCAATTCTGGAATGAGTAAATAAAAGGCATGTGAGCTTCCCCACCCACCCTATGGAGGCTCTCACTTCGGTGAGGTTTCGTTTTCCCTGATTTAACTTTAATCAGTCAAGATTTAAAAAGAATGTCATTCATTAATATTTGAGGATTAAGACGGGACAGAGATGGAGGAGGCTTCAGGGGAAATTGATTAAATAAGGACTCTTGCTGTTGTGATGCTGCTGACATATTAGGTTGGGAAAAAGTTTTTCTGAGGTATGGCATTTCTTGTTTGCAGGAGAAGGGGATAAGGTGTGAAGCTTTGACTGTGCAAGTTGCTTACAGAAATGGGAAGGAGATAATCCTATGGAATAACATGGGAAATGGTTCTCTGAGCGAAGGGAGTAGTATCTTCAGAAAATTTCCTGCCATGCAATGAAAGTTAACATAAGCTCATGCTTTTGTTTTTTAACTATCACTATAATATATTAATATAAAAATAATACATTGATATATAAAATGTATTAGTATATATTAATATGTAAAATATATATAATATATTAATATATAAAATATTGTACTCCTGTGAAAACCCTTTTTAAATGAAAAATTAGTATTTAAATGCTGAAGTATGATAGAAGTTCTGAAACAAATGCAAGTGTTCATTAATTACTTTCATTTTATGTCAAGTGTAACCAGATGTAGAACTACATTATTCTAACTGCTGTATCTTTTGAAAAATCATTTTACTTCCAACTGCTGAAAAAATACTTGGATGTCACTGGAAGGGCAACATAACCAACATTACAGTCTGCACAGATTTACACTAATCCACACTATTTGCTGTCAATGAAGCAGTTTCATGCTTTGCAATTTACAAATGATAGTTCTGATTACAGCAGGTATCTCCAGTTGCCATTCCCCATCTTAATCCATAGAGTATCTATTGATTCAAGGCAACAGTATATTCCATTTTTGAAGCCACAATTATTCTATTGCATTGTCCCATGGACCTAATTTGGAGTTTGGTGGTTTGTTGCTGTTTGGGGTTTTTTTATTTGGAAGAAAAACTTTACATTAAAACTAACTCCACTCCTGTTAGTCTTGCAGAATACCCATATCATGTGGAAAGGGATATTTGGTGCCCAGATTTGTGGTAAGACAGTGAAACAAGATCCTTGCAGTGCCATATGTGGTGGAAGAATCAACAGGAAAGCCATTTTACTTCAATTCTGCCATTTTACTTCAATCCTTTGTCAAAGACAAACTTTCCAAATCTGCACTCCAGAGGTCCATGAACAGATATGTGGTGCGTGACTCAAATCAGTGTGCTGTAGGCAGCTGCTGTCTGTCTCTCTAAGGTTGTTTCTCAGCCCTGCAGCTCTGGTCCTTCCCAGTGCCCAAGCTTTCAGCTCCGAACAGTGGCCACTTTTGTGCAGGCACTGAGCTGAGCTCTGGAGCAAGGGTCTCTTCAATGTCAGCTAAAGGGAAATTGGTTTTTCAGTAATTAACAGCCATCAAGCTGTTGCTGGCCAATTGTTAGATGCCAGGCAGCTCCTGGTCCCCCAGGCAGCTCTGTTCTAGCTCAGTAACCCAGCCTGGGATGTGGGGACAGGCTGTAGGAATCATAGAGCTGCTACAGCGCCATAGCAGAGGCTGGCAAAAGGGGTCGAGTTGAGTCCCAGTTTGTGGGACTCCAGGAAGCCAGTGGCGAGATTTTATGTTGGAGGTATAATTGCAGGAGATGTCATGGCTCCTTTTTTGGTTTGGTGTGTTCAGGCATCATTAGTTAGGTACAAGGAGACTGCAAGCAACTACACACAATGTAGAAGCACAAGGCAATAATTTTATTGGATAACAACCTGTGAAAAGCAGGTGTAGGCCATAATGAGCTATCAAGCTGAGCACTAGAGTTCTCACCACCCTGGTCAGGCAGGATGGGCAGGCAAGTACCTGAGAGCCTGAGCTATTAACAGTCCTGCCTCATCACCTGGATGAGTCAAGGTTATGCTATGTTGTACCAGGGTGGGGACTTGCATCCTTGGCAGACAGGCAGCAAAACCCTGGGGTGGAAGAAACTTCTAGCAGAGAGATGGTGAGACACTATTGCTGAGCTCCTGTCTCTGGAAAAAAATTTACTAGTATTTGTGTGGGGCAGGCAGTGTTGGAAAGTACAGTCAGTACTGCCTCTGCTGCAGATTGCCCTTGTAGCTGATGGTGCTTGCTCGTATCTGGGCAACTCGGTTTGAAGTACTAGTAAGTATTTCAGGAGTTGTAACTAGAGTTCTTTTTTTATTTGGTTGGGTTTATATTTGTTTGTTTTTGTTTGTTGTTGTTGTTCCAGCAAGCTTCCTGTACAGCAAATCTTGAAGAGAAAGCAACCCAAAGTTCTGCAGCAGCAGGTAAATACTATGCAGCCTCACTTGTTGAAAGGATGACAGTTGTGAATTTTTGTTTTAATTCAAGAGGTGTGCTAACAGACTTCTGGACTCTGCAATTAGTCAGACAAGGTTTCTTTTGAAGAAAGGACTGAGTTAGGATTTATGGATTGTCTGTATGCTGGGGAAACAAGTAGTAGAGACTCTGTCAGCTACTGCCTACTTTTGCAACCCATGAGTATAAGCCAATCCCACAGCAGGCATGTGTCACCTCTGTGTAGACAGGAGGCGCGTACGAAAAATAAATTATTTTGCAACAACATGGTGTAATTTATTTTGCATTTGTGTTTTGGAAATTTGCAAATACATGTGTATCAGTTGTGTTCTACGTATTACAAGTATACGTTTTTGGATACAAAAGAAACTAAGTTCAATAAACTCTTCTGTGCTCAGATTCTGGTGTTTCTTTTTTCAAAATACTATGCTTTTTTGAAGGCAATGGTTTTATTGATGTTTGCCTGTGGATATCTGCTGGAAGAAATCATACACAATGAGTTTGCACTGAGTTGCTGCATACCAGCACAGATATGTATACTCAAAGGCAAAAACACAGAGGTAAATTTGTTACAGTAGTTTCTCTAGCAGTCTTCTGGAGACGCAATAATGATGATGAATGCCTCCTAGAAATACCCAAATTATTTGCCACATATATATCAGATGCTTTTTGCTATTTTTGAAAACAATAGAACTACGTTTCAGAACTCTGAAAGCATAATACCTCATGGTACCGAAATAGCAAAGGGAACAACAAAAATTACTGTTGCTAGCTTATTAATGGAGGTATTTCTTCACAGTAGGAATTTACCAGTGTGCACATCTCCCTTTTGCAGAGAATATCCTGTGGGTATTCCTGGTGAGAAGGCCTCGTTCCTCTCACTATGCCAAAAGTACACTCGATCTTGCTTGAAATTCATTAGAAAGTCTTCAGAGGAGTTCTCTAGTGTCAACTCTAGGTGAAGTGCAGGAAGAGCCACTGAGCACTTCCAGGGTTCATTGCACTCTTCTAGAACATACAAGTAATAAAATGGTACATTTTCATCTGAGGTTACAAATTACTGTGGAATCATCTAGCAATTTGTACACTGCATACCTCTATAGAAATACAGGTGTAAGGGTTTCTTTTCCTTATTTCAACTCTCCAGAACTACTGAAATATGGGTCCCACACCATAACTTGGAATAAATTTTCCAGTTTCACAACCAGGTGTGCCACAGGTGAGGCCAGTGCAGCTGGTCCTGGGCAAGAGTGATGCTGTGCACCAGGATGGTTCTGCCTTGCAGAGCCACTGTTTGAGACAAGACAGTGCAGCCCCCTAGGGCTCTATCCACCCCAGGACACTGTTTTGGCAGGGAGACTCTTCCCTCTAACTTCACCAGGTCCACTACACTGCTTCAGCTGCCATTTTATAGTAAGTGACCACTTTTTTTGACCATGTCATGCCCTTGTGACTGCCTGCAGAACCAGCTACCCCACCAGTGTACCCAGACACAGGTTGGGAGGGAAGCCCCAACATTGCTCCAGGCAGCATCATACACCATACATTTTCCTAACATAGCATCCTCCCACCCAAAGGGAAATAGAGTTAGGGAATTTCAAAGCCAGAAGACAGTGTCAGATATCCAAAGACCTGGTATCTCCTGTTGTATGGTGAACATAATTATGTTGTTAAGGATGCCAGGAAGGTTTTTTAGGTGAGAAACATTTGTGAGCTTTGTCATATATTGTATAACCACAGCCAGAGCTGTAAGTACTATTGCTGGCTCTGCCCATCTCATAACAGTGCAGGTGGCAAGGGTAAGGTGCACCAGCTGAAGGCTCCTGTGCAGCTCTGGGGAATGCTTACAGATTTTACAGAATGCTTATAGTTTTCTGTGAAAAGTGCAAGGCCTGTGTAGGAAAACATCACAAATGTAAAGTCTGGAAGTGTGTGCTGCACTATGAGCATATCTGTAATGTAAACCAGCACCAGCGTTTTGTGCCTGTGATCAAAACTCCAGAGGCAGGCCATTACAAAGTGTCAGAGCTGCCATTTCCTAGAAGGTAATGCCAAAGGCTATCTTGGCTACTTTTTTGCTAGTCAGCTTTAGAAGGAAAAAAATGGATGTGTAATTTATCCCCTAAGGTGAGCTTGTGTGCACAGAAGTCAACAGTCTAATTCTACATTTCACTGACTCTTTAAATTTTTTACCTTAGCATTCACAGAATCACAGAATCCTAGGGGTTGGAAGGGACCTCGAAAGATCATCTAGTCCAACCCCCCTGCCAGAGCAGGGTCACCTAGAGTACATCACACAGGAACTTGTCCAGGCGGGTTTTGAATGCCTCCAGTGAAGGAGACTCCACAACCTCTCTGGGCAGCCTGTTCCAGTGCTCTGTCACTCTCACAGTAAAGAAGTTTTTTCTGATATTTACATGGAACCTCCTATGCTCTAGTTTGCACCCACTGCCCCTTGTCCTATCACTGGATGTCACTGAAAAAAGCCTGGCTCCATCCTCCTGACACTCCCTCTTAACATATTTATAAACATTAATGAGGTCGCCCCTCAGTCTTCTCTTCTCCAAGCTAAAGAGACCCAGCTCCCTCAGCCTTTCCTCATAAGGGAGATGTTCCATTCCCTTAATCATCTTTGTGGCTCTCATTCTTCAAGCTTTGACTATCAGGGTCTGCCCATAGTTTCAATGCTGCTCAAAATCAAAGTTATGGGAACCCCTTCAACCACCAGAAGATTATGGGGTAGATGGCATGATGCTTTAACAGAAAAAGCTGTTCTCAGCATGGCACAGAGCTCCAAAAAGAACTGTGTTACTATTGCCAGCATGATGTAAGAATTTTGAGGTGGGCCAGCAGATCATATAGGAGTGAGATCATGATGATGAACTATCTCACACTATAGGAAAGATGGCAATAGAAAGGTGAAGTTTCATCACTGTAGAGATCCCTTTCTATATACCACGCTGGCCTCTGCTTGCACATGCACATACCAGTTTATGTGCCTCAAGGCTAACAGTGCACCGCTCCTCCCTCCAGGTGGTATTTTGCCTGCATTACATATTAGCCCCCCATGAAGAGATATGATTTTACTAGCCTCTACTGCCTCAAAAACAAAACAAAATCATAGCCTCTTATGTACCTCAAAGCTATTTTTAATTTTTACACCCTGATGACCTATTTGGGAATGGGCAAGGCAAAGATCTACCTACATCATGGGCCCTTTTTCCCCTGAGAGTCAATGGCAAGCTACCTTTTCCCTTATGCTACTCTTGCACTGAAACCTGCCAGCCCCCCTGTATACAGTGGTGAAGAAAGAGCACATATGGGCACCTGGTGTTCCCAGGAACTCAACATGGCTCTGCAGGAGGGCTTCAGGCAAGTTTTGCCAGGTTTTGCATGGAGGTGTAGCAGCCTTTTCTCAAATTGCATAAAACTGCACCTTGCCCAGAAGCAGGAAGCTACCCAGACTGGTGCACAGGTGATAACAAAAAAGCTATATATTTTGAACACTACAGACAGAAATAAGATGTCCTATTGTGGGATGAACATATTAAGAAAAAACATGCCAAATGCCAATTTGCAAAACTGTTTTTCAATTCTTGGCCAGGGGGGTGGAATTTGGACAGAGCTCCAGCACAGTAAAAGAACCAGATGAGTTGCCTTTTTAGCTCTTTTCTCTGGCTTATGATGTGTGCTCCTGTCATTTTTTTAATGAGGAATTGAACCTTCACATAGCTTCTTCATATGAAGGAATTGCATATACTCTCTCACCTAGCATCCATTCTCAAAATAGTACTGCAGTGTCTTTGCTGGTATGTGCTTATCACCATGTGGCCCACAGACACAAAATTTGCATGGTGACGTTGAAAGGGTTCTTAGCATAATTGCAGCTTAAATTGTCATTATTTACACACTCACTAACAACAAAGTCTGGCAGTTGTCCCGGAAACACATTTTTCTGGCTGCTCACACAACTTTTGTGCCCACCCAGTCCGTACACCACAGTCAATGGGCAAAGGGAACTCCACCACCACCTGGCCTCTCCATCCAACACTTACCTTGAGATATATATAGTTTGCGATTCATGGATCCATTGGCTGGTTCTTACGGTTCATGTGGTTCTTTTCAGGAATACCTCAGGGTCTTTTTCTTATTCAAAAGAAACAGTAAACTATGGGGTCCACATCCAACCTGTAGGGTTACATCACGTAACTCACACACAGCTTGCCCCAGAATCCCATTTCAGATTCAGTCTGTAAGAAATGTATGAGACATAAGCTGATGAGGGTCAACTGCAGCACTGGTCAGCTTCAGTCCCAAGGCTCTGCAGGCACACAAGGCCAGCAAATATTTTTTTCTTATTTCTGCTACAAGGACTTAAGTGGAGACTAGATCTTATGTGGACCTTGAGAATATAATATAGGGAAATTTTGGAGAGTGCTATTATAAAGGGCCTGAACCAAAGCTTGCTTAGTTAACAAGAGTCTTTACTAGCATTTCAGAGATTTAAAATGCAGCATATTCATGTACATCCTAAGTAACCCTGATACTATGAATTATAAACTTTTAAGTATTGCTAAAATCTGTCCTGTTTCATAATAAGGCACTTAGCTAACAGCACAGACAGGATCTTTACTAACTCAAATATACAGAAAGTCATTCATATGGAGATTAAAAAAAAAAAAAGGGGAAAAAAAAATCTACCACGTAGCTCAAAAACTTGGTCACAGACATTTTTTAGTACTTACCTCCTAAGATTTCTCAGACATCTACATGCAACTTATGTATCCCATACATCATCTGCCTAATAATTGTGAATTAAGGGGAAAGCAAAATTGAGACCTTTTATATCCTAGCTTTGTTCTTTTCTATTGTGTTTAAACAGCACATGGAATTTCTCTCTTTGATTTGTTTTTTGGGCTTCTTTATTTCTTGCTTTATAAAACATTCCTAAGGCCAACACTTACTTGCCTGCTTTGTGTGACTCAAGTACGTATTCTCCTTTGCAGCTATTAAACATAGATAAATTTTTGTTGAAAATTATGCATTATATTGCTACAATAATCCTGTATCATGGATTCAATGTCAAGTAAAAAAAAGTTCTCCTCTTGGGCAGTAGAATGTAATAGTGTCAGCTTTGCTTTCTGTGAATGACATGCTTTTCTGCAATCCCAAAGAGTAAGAAGGTGGACTAGAACTCCAACTTAGATAACCTGTATTTTAGGACTATTGGTTATAAACATAGCTCTCTGACTATGATCGTGTTACTCTCAGTTATGTACTACATGCAGCTAAGGTCTTTTATGCTGTATTTAGTCTGCCATCTCTTCTGCTCAAGGGTATTTTAAATTTCACCTCATGTTTGTGCAGTACCTCACACTATTCACATGAGGCCAGAGTTGCTGGGTGGGAAACTGCACAGCATAAAATGGTGTCAGCAGTGTATGGAAATTGGAAAAAAATAGTTGAAAAAGGAGTATTTCAGGGTAGTGAGGAAGATAAAGACACTGAAAAGTTACCAATTTTGTTTGTCTTTGTAAGAATGTTATTATCTTACCAGGTTGCTATTTCAGAGGTGATAACTAGGAAAGTAGTAGAGCTGAAACACTTTAAATGAACATACACTTCCACAAATATAATGAAACAATTTAATTCTCAATTTATTTCACTCACTGAAGAAAATAAAACACTCCTATGATCATGTTTTCCAAAGCCCTGGCTAAAAGGTACACTAAAACAGTCTTTTTTTTTTTGCCTTGACCTGGAGCATTTAGTTTAATTTTCATCTTGTTAAGAACAAAATCTTAATTAAAACAAATCTGGTGTGGGGGGGGGCGGCTTGGTTTACAACCACTGTATTCTGCACACAGATGAGTAATTAGACCACACTAGATTTGGTGGCTTGCATCCCTACCCTTTTTCTCCCTCTTAGAATCACTATCTCACACTGAAGTCCATAAAATTTGTTTCATTTATGCTAATTATAATTTCTGTATTTCATTTTGAAGTTCTGGATTTCTTCTTTCTTACATATGTGTCCCACTGAGAAGCCCTCCTCAAGGAAAAAGAACTGAACAGCAACTACTGTTCTTTGAAAAAGAGTATGTTTCATTTGGTGAAAACGTGTGAGCAACAGGATATGGCAGAATTAAAATGGAGGTGAGACAATTGGATAGGGGGGCCCATACTGAGTGTTTCTGTTCTGGAACAGCCTCATCCCTATCACTCGTGGTACATTACCAGCTCGGGGGAGTATAGATACATAACCTCCCTCCTTTAGTCACTGGAGAGTTGAGAAATTGGGAAGTAACAGGCTTGTCAGAGCTGCAGAAGGCTGGACAATCCCCAGTTCTGATCTGTGCTTGGAAACACACCTCTCAGTGCATTTGGGGTGTTTTATCATGAGAATCAATCAGGTCTGGTGTGCCTGCCCCCAAGTCCTTTGAACCAGTGATAAAAAGGAGGCAGAAATACAGCTGTCTCCATAAGGGGTCATTGCTGTGCAAAGAGAGCAGATGAAACCAACAGAAAAGTGAGGGAAAGAGAACAAAGGAAGAAATACAGGAGCAGGAAAGAGAAGGCTGGTAATCAACAAAATGCAGGGATAAGGAATCTGAATCAGCAATGCAGGTAAGGAGAAAGGCACCTCCTTCTAAAGGCAGTAATCCTTCCACCTATCTCACAAACTGTGTGGTAAACAATCACAAAGCATAGCACAGAATACTTTTTTACAGAAGATGCTCACAGCCTTCAGTAAATCATATGCCAGCTGGCTTGCAATCTGTGGCGTCCCCCTTTTGGTAGGAGTTGGGGTACCTGACCTACCTGCAGAGCAGTGTCTCAGTTTAGTGGTCAGGTCAAGCTAAAACCCAGAGAACAGAATTGCTCTGTGTTACTCTCCCAAGGGAAGATAAAAATAGAATAAGGAAGAGAGACTTAAAGGCTGGAAGGTAAAACTAGAACAGGTTTACTGAAACAGGGAAGGGATTGTATTAGATGGGATGAGGAACAAATACACAAATATATACAAAACCCCATATTGGTGATCACTGATACACATGTCTGAAGGTCCGTTGCAGCAGAGCCAACTCCAGAAAAGGGTCCACAGCTCTTCCCAGCTCCTGATGTATTCAGATTCTGCCAAGCACATGGTCAGCTGATAACAAACTGCAGGAGCCTCTCTCCAAGACCTTGGAGCTCAGTGAAGCAGCAGCAAGGAAGAAGGGAGCAGGAAGGGGGGAGACAGACTCCCTGCCCTCCTAGCTTGTATAGAGTATGGCAGGAAATGGGAGGGAACACTGACTCCTCTCTGTTCTGCCCCCCAGATCCCTCAGGGTCCTGAACACCCTCTCTAGGTCTTCATATTGATACCATAAAGTTAGCCCCTCGAGGGAGTTAAATTGAGCATCCTCAAACATAACATTCCACCTTTTGTTCCATACCATTTAACCTCAAAACATAACATTCCACCTTTTATTCCATACCATTTAACCTATACTCACCCATGAGCTTTTGAATAGTCTTTATAGAACAGTTTTTTGATATAGAACAGGTTGAAGATCTTCATCCATTATGACAGTCTCTTATGGCAGGAAATTCATCAGGGTTTGTGCCTCCATGCTGCAAATTCATTCTGAGGTTCTTGGATACCACTATATTATCGTGGAAAAAAACACTTATAGCAACTTATCACTATTATATGGTAATAAGCACTATACAACCTGGAAGTAAATTCTCTCAGCCACAGTTAAGTTCTCCTGTGATACACACTGGACTTCACCATCTTGCTGCATTATCCACCAAGTAAGTCCAGGACCTTGAGCAGAGACAATCCTACATATGGGTTTGTCTTTGCCCAAAGCAGGATGGACACAAACAGTTTTCCCAACAGGTGCCTTTTGCATACAACAGGGACATTATCCCCAAACACTGTATATAAAAGGTGTGACTGGGCAGGACCAGCTCAATTGATAGATCCCCTAGTGTTAACTAGCCAAATGGCATGTGTCAAATGTTTATCCCAATTTTTGAAAGTTCCACCACTGATTGCTTTCAGGGTGGTTTTCAGCAGGCCATTGTAGTGTTCAGTTTTTCGAGGTGCTGGTACTTGATAAGAAATATGATATAAACACTCAATACTATGCCCTTTGGCCCAAAATGTTAATTAGGTGGTTTTTGAAATGAGGGAAATAGGAGAGAAAGGTTGGGAAAAAATATAATAGGTTTAATGAAATAATAAACAGTAATAACAATGAAAGTTATGATGATTAATTACATACAAAAATATAAATATATGTAAATATGGAACCCACACTCCTCAGCTGGTAGTTACTTCCCAACCAGAAAAGTCCCAATCTGGTCTTGGCACTAGACAGGGGTGCCTGAGTCCAGGGTCCCAGTGACAATCCACAAAAGCCTTAGAGTGGCTGAGCCAGTCCTACTCAGGGAGGCAGGGGAAGATGACCTGTCTTTCTTGATGAACAATGTTCTTCCATGGGGTGGTTCAGGAACAGCAGCACAGGAAGAGATGACAATGGAACCCCCAAAACAGCCAGCACCCCAGCCAGAGAGGCCAGTAGAGAGCTCCCTGAGGAGCTATTTTATACTGAGCACCATGGGCAGGGGCCCTGTGATTGGTCCATGTGGATCACCTGACCCACCCTCTCCTCCTTACGATGCTCAGCTGCTCTTCCCACTGTAACTGACACAGCAACAGTCCAGCAGCTGCTGGGGGGCCCTGGGCACTCTCAGGTCAGTATGGCTAAAGGCTTTTTTTTATCCCGGTCCTCTCAAACCAGAACAAGCTGCTCTGTTGACACCAAGGGAGTGACCTCTCCTCAGAAGGAAGTTATCATTGAACATTCCAGGACCCTTCTGGATTGTTTATGCCCTGCTGTGTTGACTCTACAACAGATACTGGGGTGGCTTTAGTTCCCCAGGTCTTAAAACATATGAGGTTCTCCTTGAACATCAGAAAACACTTTTTTACTGTGAGGGTGAAAAAGCTTGTGGCATCTCCATCACTGGAGATCTTCAAAAGCAACTGGGACATGGTCCTGGGCAAATGCATCTAGGTAGCCCTATTAGAGCAGGGGGCTTGGAAGAGATGGCCTCCAGAGGTCCCTTCCCATTGCTGGGGCTTTCCAACCAGAGGCAAGGGGCAAATTCTTCTCTGGTGGCAGCTCTCAGAGGAGCCAAGTCATGCTGCTCTATTAATACCAAGGAGCTGACTGGGGTTCCCTGCGTGTGTCACTGTGCTGCCCATTGCTGGGCCCTTATGCTCAGGGTTAACAACCTCTCAGCACAGGGTCTGATGGGCCTGTGGTGAAGTCTGTTTTCTCTTTTTGCAGAGACTCGGCTGGCAGGGTGCTGTGGGTCCCACTTGACAGCTGTCCCAGGGCTGTGGGCTTGAGGAGAGTGCTGGGCTCCTGGGCACTTCTGAAGACTCCCACCTTCCCTGACCACCTCTTGTAGGTACCTACCCCGTGCTAGCTCCAAGTCATGCTGGCTGTCTGGGGGTGGGGGGAGAGCAGGGGCCAGGGGGTCCTGAACTGGGGGGCAGCATGCTTGAGGGGAGCTGAGGGAGGCAGGCACATGAGGGGGGAAGCTGGCAGGGCTGGCTGGCCACCTTCCAGCCTGTGAGGGGATCCGTTGGGAGGCATTTACTTCCCCTTTCTCACCACTTGGGGCCACTTTTTGCCTTTCCCTTCCTGGCACCAGAAAAGTTCAGGCACTTTGCACATCTCTTAGCAGGTCATGGCATCAGGCATGAGCCAGCCACAGCAGGAGGCAGCAGCAGATGTCTGGTGCACCATCTGTCTGGAAGAGTTGGACAACAAAGCCTACCTTGACAGCTGCTCACACACCTTCTGCTTCATCTGCATCCAGCAGTGGGCTGCCTTAACAGCTGTGTGCCCCCTCTGCAAGGCACCCATCAGCCACATCCTGCACTCAGTAAGGGCAAACGATGACTACCAGGAGTACTTGGTGGCTTAGTCCGCCCTCCAGCAGAGGACCGCAGCCAGGCAGAGGGTGCACAGCAGCACTACCACCTTCACCCAACCACCCAAGACCCAATAACAATGAGCCCACCGTGACAGCTGGCACGAGCCAGCTGCAGCAGGCAGAGCAGCAGGAGGCAGCAGCAGATGTCCAGTGTCCCATCTGCCTAGAAGAGGTGGACAACAAAGCCTACCTTGACAGCTGCTTCCACACCTAAGGGTGAATGAAGATGTGGAGTTATTGCTGGGGGTCACTTAGAAATTAAACTTATGTTCACATTTTAAGGAAAGGGGTTATGTGCTCTTTAGGAAAGCTAGACCAACAAGGCGAGATGGTGGAGTTGCTCTTTATGTGCGAGAGCTACTGGAATGCATTGAGCTCTACCAGGGGCAGGGGAGAAAATGGGCTGAAAGCTTGTGGGTAAGAGTTAAGGGACACACAAATGTGGGCAAAACTGTTGTGGGTGCCTGTCGCGGGCCGATATCAAAAGCTCCTGGCTGTCAGGATGCTTCCGCGACTTCCCCCCCACAATGGAGAGGTTTGTGAATGAGACCGCACATGCGGCCACTGCGGGACCGTATCTCAGAGTGTAGATTGGAATGCCCCTCACCACGCTCACAAATTGTTACCGAGACCAATGTTTAGCTAACAAATTAATTGGTTTATTAAGGGTTAACAGACATTGAGGGACCAAGGTTCAGGGAAGGTAATATATCGGAAAGGAAAATCGAAGTTCTATGGTATTAAGTGCACTCCCCACGAGAGAGGTGTAGGATTAATGGAGGAGAAGGGTAGGAGTTGAGCCCAGTGGATGTGTGTGTGTGTGTGTGTATGTGCATGTGTGTTACCCTCCTTCTGCAGCGAGGATGTGACCAGCTTCCTGGTGACTCGGTGGTGGGGTGACCCCTCCAGCAGGCAACAGGCAGGCACGGCAATCAGGCACGGTGAGCTCAGTTCTGGCTCGGGCAGCGACTCCCCGCAAGCAGACAGGCTCCGGCGAGCGGCGATCCCCCGCGAGCGAGCACAGGCCTCCCCACGTGGAGTGGCTGCAGCACTCGCAGGCAGCTGAGTCGATCACAGAGTCCAGCAGACAAAGGAAAGTTCTCTGGTTCACGTTATGGCCAGGTGCCCAGTCTTTCAGAGGCAGCCTGCTATCTGTATTTCTGCCAAGCCTGTTTCAGTTTGTCCTTGGCTAAATAAGCAAAAGGCACTTCTCTGGCTTGAAAGGCATTCCGCCTAATCTTATCTGGGGGGAAAAGGAAAAATGGTCTGTTCCCCACAGTGTCTACTATAGATGACCAAACCAGGAATAAGATGATGATGAGGCCTTGTACAATCAGCTGGAAGTAGCCTCTAGATCACATGCCTTAGCGCTCATGGGTGACTGCAATCACCCTGATATTTGTTGGAAAGCCCGCCCAGCCAGGCATACTCAGTCCATAAGACTCTTGCAGTGCATTGATTATAACTTCCTGATGCAGGTGGTGAAAATGCCAGTGAGGGGAGGTGCATTGCTGGACCTTGTATTAACGAATAAAGAAGGTCTGGTTGAGAATGTTAAGGCTGGGGAGAGCCTTGGCAACAGTGATCATGACATGGTAGAGTTTAGTATTTTACAAGGAAGAAGCAGGGCAATAAGTAGGATTGCAACCCTGGCTAACTGGGGATATCCTATTAGACTGGAGACTAGTGAATGTGACACCCTTCTTCAAGAAAGGCTGTAAAGAGGATCCCAGTAACTATAGACCTGTGAGTCTCCCTTCGGTGCCAGGGAAGGTCATGGAACAGATAATCCCACCAGCCATCATAGAACATTTAAAGGTCAACCAGACAATAAGGCCCAGTCACCATGGGTTTATGGAAGGCAGATCCTGCTTGACAAACCTGATCTCATTCTGTGACAAGGTGACCTGCTTAGTGGATGAGGGAAACGCTGTTGATGTAGTCTACCTGGACTTCAGTAAAGCCTTTGAAACTGTCCCTTATTACATCCTCATGGAAAAGATGGCTGCCCATGGTTTTGATGGGCGTATACTCTGCTGGGTTAAACACTGGGTGGATGGCCAGGCCCAGAGAGTTGTGGTTAATGGAGTTAAATCCTGTTGGCTGCCGGTCACGAGTGGTGTCCCCCAGGGCTCAGTGCTGGGGCCACTCCTGTTTAACATCTTTATTAATGATCTTGATGAGGGGATCAAATGCACCATCAGTAAATTTGCAGATGACACCAAGTTGGAAGGGAGTGTTGATCTGCTGGATGGTAGGAAGGCTTTACAGAGGGACCTGGACAGACTGGATTGATGAGCTGAGACCAACTGTATGAAATTCAATAAGGCCAAATGCTGGGTCCTGCATTTCAGTCACAACAACCCCAGGCAACACTACAGGCTTGGAGAAGAGTGGCTGGAAAGCTGCTTGGCAGAAAAGGACCTTGGTGTATTGATTGACAGTCGGCTGAATATGAGCCAGCAATGTGCCCAGGTGGCCAAGAAGGCCAATGGCATTCTGGCTTGTATCAGAAACTGTGTGACTAGCAGGACTAGGGAAGTGATCCTGCCTCTGTACTTGGCACTGGTGAGGCCCCACCTCGAGTATTGTGTTCAGTTTTGGGCACCTCAATACAAAATGGACATGGAGGTGATGGAGCAGGTCCAAAGAAGGGCAACAAAGCTAGTTAGGAGTTTGGAAAACATCCCCTACAAGGAACGACTAAGGGAGTTGGGGCTGTTTAGTCTGGGGAACAGGAGGCTGAGTGGAAACCTTATCACTCTTTACAAATATCTGAAAGGAGGTTGTAGTGAGAGTGGGGTTGGTCTCTGCTCACTGGTGACTGATGACAGGACAAGAGGAAATGGGCTCAAGTTGTATCTGGGGAGATTTAGGTTGCATAGCAGAAAAAACTTCTTTACAGAAAGGGTTGTTGGGCACTGGAACAGGCTCCACAGGGAGGTAGTTGAGTCACCATCCCTGAATGTGTTTAAAAGTCATCTGGATGTGGTGCTTGGGGACATGGTTTAGTGGTGGGTCATCAGAAATAGGGTTAGGATAAGGTCGGACTCGATGATCTTAAAGGTCTTTTCCAACCTGAACGATTCTATGAATCTATGGACTTCCAGAAGGCTAACTCTTCAAAGATCTACTTGCAGGAATCCTGTGGGCTAGGACTCCTGAAGATATGAGGCCCAAGAGAGCTGGTTAATATTCAAATGTCACTTCCTTCAAGCTCAGGATAGGCACATTCCTTTAAGTAAAAAATCAGGTAGAGGAGGAAGGAGACCTGCATGGATGAGCAAGGAGCTCCTGTAGAAAGTCTTGTGGAAGAAAGAATTCACAGTTTGTGGAAGAAGGGACTTGTGACTTGGGAGAACTACAGGAATATTGTCAGGGTATGTAGGAAGGCAGCAAGGAAGGCCAAAGTCCTCTTAGAACTAAACCTGGCAAAGGAAGTAAAAGAGAACAAGAAGGGCTTCTTCAAATACATCAGTGGTAAAAGGAAGACCAAGGAAAATGTGGGCCCACTGCTGAATGAGGTGGGAGCCCTGGTAACAGAGGATGCAGAGAAGGCAGAGTTACTGAATACCTCCTTTGCTTCAGTCTTTACTCCTAAGACCAGCCCTTGTGAATCCCAGACCCTGGAAGTAAGAGAGAAAGCCTGGAGGAAGGAAGACTCTCCACTGGTTAATTGAGGATTGTATTAGAGATAATTTGGGTAAACTGAGCATAGGCAAACCCATGGGCCCCGATGGGATGCACCCAAGACTGTTGAGACAGCTGGCTGATATTGTTGCTCTACCACCCTCCCTCATTTTTGAAAGATCATGGAAAACAGGAGAGGTGCCTGAGGACTGGAGGAAAGCCAGTGTCACTCCAGTCTTCAAAAAAGGCAAGTACATTTTTCCGAGTACCACATGCCCAGCACTTTCAGTTGCTTCCTGTACAATGGACTGTTGATTCACCTGTTTACTTAACAGCACTTCTGTGCATCTACTACAGGCTCAAAGGATTCTCAACCAGGATAATGTACATTATGCATGGCATCACTGCCTTTGGGTATGGACATTAATGCTTCTCCATCCCTGCAGAAAGGATATTTCCTGGTTCCTCCTAACGTTACATTTGTCTGTCTTACCATTGTATCATTGAGCCATGATTGTCAACAGCAGTACTGCAGATTTATCCCCTCCTCTCTTGTGAAGCTGTTGATGTTCTCTGTGAAGTGTTTAACTTTATCTCTGTAGTCCTATTGGTTCCTAGGAACTTAAGTCAGTCTGGTAGAACACACATTCCCTGCCTCTTCTGCTCCGTACTAAGAACATATTTTATACTATTTGCATTTACTTTTAATTTCCTCTGAAGTCTTAAATTCAAGGTGGAGTTGCTGTTTGATTAATCCAAACTTTGTTTTGGGTTGAGCTGTTTCCCAAAGAAAGAGTTTTCTTTCCTTTATTCCCCCTTTTCTCCCCATTTTCTGTTAAGTTGCTACTTTTTCCCTGTACCTTCCCTGTGTATTCAATCAAAAGCAGTGGCTTTCTTAGCTTCTTTTTGAGTGTCATTATATAATTCATCTGATCAGCATCAAATACTCTAATCATCTGTCCAAAATAAAAATCTGTGCTACACCCTATGGTCTCACTAGCACTGACTCTGCCTCCAGCATTACCACCATCTCTGGTTCTACTCAGGGTTTCTAGTATCAGCCCCATCAGCTGTACTGTTTAAAATCTCCCTAAACTTTATACCCCAAAGAATAAAGATGGCTTTTGTTACCTTCTCCCAGTGTGGCTATAGATCCCAGCAAGGGGTAAGCAGTGGGGTGCTGGACCATGAGCACAATTTCTACCTCTTCTACGAAGCCATCAAGTCCAAACTGATAGTACCTAGAGCATTTGGACCTCCATGCTGTTGCAGACCAGGCTGTATCTTTGATATGTGCAGATCAGTCTGTATCATCTCCTTGACCAGAAACAGTGTTCACCCTGCTTCTCCACACCTGATGGAAGGGCTCAGCCAGTGACTTCAAAAGAGGCCCACTACTTTCCTGCAGACCATTGGTAACCATCCTAACAGATGCTTCTTCTGAGGTGTGAAGTGCCCACTAGTCTTCTCTAAGTGTAAGGCTGGTGACCTACAGAGAAGGCAGAGTTTGCATGTGCAAAAATCATGACAAGCAATGCCAACCCAGTATTCTTTATTAGCCCGCAAGAAGGGAGATCCTTCCCGGAAGCATGAAGTTAGTCAGCTTTTGCAATTGAACTATCATCAACCTCTGCATGCACCTGTTGGTGGTGCATTTTAGGTCCTGCAGTCCACAGAAATTTCTCCTTGAATCTCTAGGGAGACACCAGTCTCCTGCACTCCCATTTTCCCTATGAGCAGCTGTCTAGATGTAGGCCTCATTTCTTCATGCACTAGTGAGGAAGCATTGTGTTGGCACTGCCTGCCAGTATCAAAATGTGGACCCTCATCTCTAACCTCCACCCCCTAAGGTCTCCATATTACTCTGGCCTCTCTTTATTTTTTTGCTGAGTATGGCTGACAAATTTTCCTTCAGGCATGCCAATTCATTTGCACAATACCATGAGAACTTTTCACAGGGCAAGTTTTTTACATGCTACAGGCTGTAGCTTTTTCCTGTGTGTTTCCCCAACCACTGCATAATTGTGCTAACTGCTGCTTAGGCCACTGTGCTTATGCCTTTATGCCTTTATGCCTTTTTTTTTATTTTTATTTTTTAAATTTTATTTTCTTGTGATTTCCAGCTCCTTCATTTGCTATGGAAAATCAGGTATGCTGTAAGTGCTGAAAACCTGTTCTTTATTAACTTAACCTAACTGCATCAATGATGGGCTGTTGAGGCTTCCTCAAGTTGTGAATAACTCATTTGGTTCAAATCAGAGATGACTAAACCATTGCAAATGAAATGAAAGCATATACCAAAACATACACTGCAGTCACAGAAATGAATACAAGTATTTTTCATTTCTGACACCAGGTTCACTCTTAAAAATAATTGCTAAAATATATTTGAAACCTTTGTTCACTGGGACCATTGGTTTGTTTTGTGTAAAAGTCTGTCACAGGATATTTCCTCTGAACTATAGCAGGGCTTTTGCATCTTTCCCACTTAAAACTCTGATAAGTTACACCTGTAACAACCAAAATCTAACTACCTGTTAGTATCTTGTATTTGATTGTGGAGCTTAGCCAACCTACTGGAATGACGTCAAATAAGAGGAGTTTCAGGAGGTTCAATATAATTAAGTTATAATATTTAACTGTATTTTAAAGCAAAAGGAACTCTTGTTTTAATATTAAACATCCAGCACAGCCACACAGCTAGCTGTAAGCTTTTTGTGCTTTGTTAGAACAAGAGCTATCAGCAGTTCCTTCAAAGTTCACATTTAATCTGCTTTTGACTGAACAGGCAAAGTCTTACAGCCAAGTCTGAAGACCTGACCTTGCTCCTGCTGCCAATGGCAAATAGGCATCAGGGCCAACAGGACTGCACTTCAGTGCCTTCTTCACCATAAAACTAAAGATAGATTAAACAAGTGCCCATAATAATCCTCACCTTTTCTGGAGAAGGGCAGCACAGTTCATATGGGCAATGTCATATGTTCACATGCTTATCTGAGCCCTGCTTGGAAGTATCTATAGAAAGTATATGTCTTACTTTAATTCCTTGCACAAAAACATATTCTACCCTTAAACCTCAACTAAAAAAGCAAAGAAGCTTAATCTTAGGACAACTGTCTTCTGCATGAATGAGGTATGAGGAAAGAATAAAATATTTTTGAAAAAACTGACATAAAAACTTTTACTATTTCTCCCTAGGTTTTTTTTTTTTCCCAAAGATGATTTACACTGGTATTAAACAATACAGTGAGCTAATTACATACAATAGCACTGCTTTCTAACTAAGGTGGTTGTATACTAGTTTATTATTAGAATTCTGCAAAAATCCTTCTGTGTGTAACAGTGGATTACAAAACTTTCTGTAGGATGAACAATTCAGTTGGCACAACATCTACCCTTTTAACACATGAACAAAAGGGAACTTGTCTCCCATAGAGAGGAGGATCCTTATTTAGAGGAGTCAAAGTTATCCATGTTTGCTAAGCAGTTCTGCAAATTGTTTCCTACTAAGATGACATGCAGATATAACTGTCCTTGAGGCATCACTGTGTAGCAAAAGGTTGGTCAAGAGCAAAATGGAAATGACCACCCTGCTTATCCCATAATTCACACCACACAGTCAGACAGTCACACTGTTTTACATCTGGCTCTAATTCTTAGGTAAACAGATAGCAAAGTCTCTTCTTCAGTAATTTTTTTTTTTTTTCATTTTAAAACCTCCCTATTTCACTGTACATGTGACCATTTTTAACCCTTATTTCTACAGAAAGAACTCTAATGTCTGATAGGAATTCATATGCCATTCACAGCTTTCACAGACTCTTGGATATTGTGTGACGTTTCTAAAGATAAGAGACAAATACAGCAGGCCTGCACCATCACTAGTAGAGCCTTCCTTTGTAACTTCTTGCAGACAGAAGAACAACTGTGGCTACTGAGATCCTTTTTGACACATGTAGCTAGCATTCTGTTTTTGGCAGAAAAATTAAAAGGGAAGCCATCACATCTGCTGAGAATACTCTAGGTGACCCTGCTCTGGCAGGGGGGGTTGGACTAGATGATCTTTCGAGGTCCCTTCCAACCCCTAAGATTCTATGATTCTATGATTCTATGTTGTTTTCAAGTTTTTTTAAAAGAGACAAGTTCTGATAGATTTATTAACAGCGGGTAGGCCAAAGGTAATTCCACATTCATTTTGGGAACTGTCCCATTTTGTGTGTAATTTTTTCTGACTAGCCAGCTCACAACATCATCTGAACTATTGAATTGCTTTCACAATTACTGCATATAATTATTTTAGTAAATAAATAAAACCAGGAAATCTGGAAACGATACCTGGAAAACATGAATGTGTGAGTTACCAAAATGGAAATGTAAATATTTGTTAAAATGTCATTTGTTAAAACTCAAAATATTCTCAGTGATTTAAAAACTTAGTATCTGACCTCTCCTTATTTTAATTATTAATAGTTATTGCTTGTTTGTTCTACCCACTTCTGGGATACACTATTTTCAGCCATTCAGGGAAATTTCTCAAAAAAAATCCTGTAGCTTACAAGCTACAAATCATTTCATCAAATTATTTAATCCCTGCTTCTTTCAAGTATTTGCAGAATAAATTGAACTCAGTTTCCTCTATGCTGCTCCATCATTCATTCACAAAAAGCAGCTAGGTCTCATAACACCACAACATCTTCAAAGACAAAGAGCAGCCCTGGCTGTGTCTGCACATCTAGATCTGCATCAGCATCACCAAATTCACTGATTTGGAACTGGTCTGTGAAATACGATTTTGATGTTCATATTGCTTCTGCTGTCATTCACTCTTAAACTCTCCCCTGCTCTCAAAAGCATTGCAATTACTTCAGATATGATAGGGAAAAGAGACTACCTCTGCAGAGCTTAAAATTGTTGCCCATGTCCTCAAGTGCAAATTTTTAATTAATACTAGAATTGCTAAAAGAGAGGTCCCTTGGTAAAACTGCACTGAATTATTGACAACCATGTACAATACCCTTTCTGTGATTTATTACCAATATATCATGTAAGCTAAGGGTGCTAGAAGGTGAGAGAAGATAAAAACAAAATTGGTTTAAATTCTGAGTATTCATTTAATAAAAAAAAAAAAAAAAAAAGACAAACGAACATGGTTCAGACTAGAGCAAAACAGAGAGGCTTGAAATTTCTGGTAAATATCACTTTTTAGTAGAACAGCACATGTGACCTGTAATACGATATCGTATTGTATCACATACTGTCATATGATATGCAGCTGGTACTGCCACATCCCACATATTTCCATTAAAATATCTCTCTTTTTTTTACTTGTTTGCATTTTATTAGTATTTTTTTAAATGTTTGTGTTCACAACTTTCAAATAATTGTGTATGATATCACAAATTTCTTTTTGAGTAGCTTAATTCTAGCAATTGGTTTGTGAGAAACTTGCCTTACAGGTTTCAACAGGATACAAGATAAGCAATGACCTTTCCAAGTGAAATGCAAAACAATGACAGTCATCAAATTGTCCAGCGGAACATCCATTAAGTTCATCTTCAGTCAGACTTCCTAAGAAGTGCTTTTTGTGCTTCTGGACTGCTACCTTTTGACCTTGGTCTGCAGCCAGTTCTACTAGGCAACCTTTGCCCTATGTTGGCTATTCTCTTTTCCCACCTGATCCTCATTAGAGGCAGCTTTCTTCCTGTTTTGTAAGAGAAATAGGAAATCTGCTCATCCAGTCTGATGCACTCCAAGACACTCACTGCCAATAAAACAGTCTAGCTGCAAAATGTTAGGGAAATTGAAAAAAGGCCAAGAACAACATTACAGAAAATCTTAAGTGATGGAAGAAAAGAAAAATAATGAAACCCTGAAAATCATACAGCGTTATGGAACTATTTCAGCTTCTCCTCTTCCTTTTTTTTTATATGCCTCCTATGTGAGATGCAATAATTTGAAATCAAGGGCTGTTTTCAAGGATAAGGTACCCATAGCCTGTTGTGACAGACTCAGCTGACCTCTTGCAGAAAGCACTGAAATTCTGCAGCTTGCAAAAATTGGAAGATCTGCAAATATGAAACAACTGGCAGATACAGAGCTTCCCCATAAAAAGAGCTCCTTATTTCTTCTTCACCCACAGCACCACGAGGGAGTAACACTCCACTCCTCAGTCACTCTCGGCCCAAATCTTCCATGGAACATTGCACAGTTGCACCCTGCAGATGTGAATTACAGTAACTACCTGAATTTTGGAGTGCAGTCATTAATAACTTAGTATTTCTATTAAGTGTGTGGGTAATCTCTAAGATCTGAAACATCAAAAAAACAGAAGTAAGAAAAATTATTCTGTAAAGAATGTTTAACAGATAGGGAGAAAATACAAATTATACAGGAAAAAAGTTTATTGTAAATTCAGCTGGATCTGTTAGCCTATGGGGAAAATAAATTGCAGGAAAAGTGCTCATGAATATTTGAAACAACAAAGCACGAAGCAAAGGCACTCTGGGATACAGTCCTGCACCAGCAGGGATATGAACTGCTGAACTTCATTTTAGGCAAGAGAGATGTAAATTACATGCTTATATAAACGGTTTATTTTAATGTGTTTCTGTCATGTACTTATTCTTTTGTAGTTACCTTTCTGGAGGAGCAGCTTTTGCTGGTGAGCAGGCACCCAGAGACACCAAATCTGCCATGTCTCTAAGGGGCCCCACTGTGTCCCACTGGCCTCTCATGCCCCTACCCTCCACTCTCACCTTCCCTGCATAAACTCCTAGCCCAAACACGTGGCTTTGACTGCTTTCCTCTGTCACCACTGGGCCACCTCCTTTAAGACCTGAATTTTGTGAAACCAGTAGCTAAACTAACAGTTTTGTGTGATCCCCTGGTCCCTGACAAATCTGCACCTGCACATGTGCTAACTGGCAGCTCATGATAGTGGGCATTTGTTCCACTTTGTTTCTTCTCCAGTAGAAAAGCTCTTTTAAGGGAAGGGATCTGTTTGTTGTGCTCATCAGTTGCTTTGCAGCTGAACTTTTGCTGTATTTTGCAGCTTGGACCTTACCCAGCAGTTTAGGGAGGTGTGAGCTGCATGTTGTAATACCCATCAGCCCCAGGTTAAGCAGGTGGGGAGCAAACTATTAGTGATACTCAGAACCTAGCATAACTTTGGGGTGGCTTCACGTCTAGGAAGTCTGCTTGCTGAGAGATGTATGAGCTCCTGCTACCACTTCTGGGAGCTCCTGGACACCCCTCCAGGGCCGTCCTGGGTCCCAGTCAGAGGACCTGGGCTCCATTATGGACTGCACAGGGCACAACACAGTTGTTAATGTCAGCTTCCTAGGCTCACTGCTCCAGCATTATGGATGGAAACACCTAGCCTTTAGATGTGTAAATCCTCTGTTGAATCTAGCCTAATACTTGTCAGACAAGGATATTCTTCAGTGCTGACTCATCTTGACAAGACAGAGGGAAAAACTGAGACAATATCCTGTTAGAGAGCAGCAGGTTTTGTCTCTGTATGTCCATTTCCCTCCAGTGTCCGTGTCTGTTCATATGCATATGAAGAGATGTGGTTCTACCCTACATACACCTGGCTCCTCCTCGACCGCTGCTAGAACACATATTCCAGGAAATGTGCAAGCTCACACAGTGGAGGGTTAACAGCTGGCAGGCATGCTGGTGAAAGCAGCCTGCAGCCTGCTGCAGGGCAGGCACCTGAGCTGAGAGCGTATGGAAAATGGACTGGTCACACTCACAGCCAGTTTCAGAGCAGAACAGGCATCACACAAAGCTGTGCCTTTACTGTGGGATGGCAAGAGTAGGATTCGTCTTCTCTGTAGGGAGCCTTCGTTAGAAAAGAATTAAAACCATTAGAAGTACCAATACCCAACGCTCATTCCCATTTGTTTAAGAAGGAAACACAGTACAGGAGAGCTCACTGTGAACAAGATTGACTGCAAACTTATGTGCCAGAAAGATAAAAGTTGTATTGCTCATTACAAAATACACGTGTGCAAGATTCAGAGGAACATACAGAGGAGTTTTTTCTTATCATAAGGATCAGAAAATTAACTTAGAATTCAGTTAAGGTGCATTCTTAGTTCAAATTTCAAGGGAATATTTTTTTTATTATTCCATATGAAATAGCACAGATTACACTCTCACACAATGCTGAGCTCCTTAGACAAAGATGCTCAGCTCCTCTGTGTATCTACACTGTGCTATAATGCTGAATGATGCAGCAGTCTTACCTGCAAAGTACAATTGAACCTGGAGAAGAGGAAGCAGATTCCTTGTATGACTATGTCATTTTTTAATATTATGTAATTTTTATTTATTTCATTTTATGTAATAAGTTATTACATTGCATTGCAAGCTAGATATGTATCCTTTTTCAAAGGACTATTAAAAATACCAAGGCAGGTGAATAATGTATTAAAGTCAGAAGGAGACAAAAATCCAATGGAAAATGTGTTGTTATTAAATAAGTGTATTTTCCCTTCAGACTTTTAAGAGGGAGTTATGAACAGTGTTTTCATTGTTTGGTGTTCAGGGTTTTTTAAAACACGCAAATATAGGTCTCATTCAGAGACTAACAAAGTGTGTAAACCATTGCAAATTGTTACATACAACAAATGCATCTGTTCAGTAAGCACTCTGGAGATCACAGTGGCTAAGTAATGGTGCAGGAAATTCCTGTCTCCTTCTTTAAAGTAGGTTTAAAATTACAATTTAATCTCAAAAGAGCTTAGGAGTGTCTTGAAGAGTTAATGAGTATCTTAAAACTGCCTGTTTCTCTTAATTGTCCAAAGGCCAGTTAATCCTGACGTGTATAAAATACCAGTGCATGAAAACCAGAAGCACAGCTGAGGCAGCCAGCAAACAAACAGCAGACAGGAACCAAGTGTTGTGTCTGCTGGGAAAGATGCCAAAAGTAATTTTTACCTTCATTCGTCTTTTTGTGCTCTTACTCAGTTTCTTCACTATTTGTCTGGGAGTCCTTTGTGTTTCCACAAGTTCCTCCATATGTAGATGTGGAAATAACGAGCTGGTGTTTTATTGCCTATTAGCTTTGGGGTTCTTTCTCCTTGTGACTGGCATTTTCTGGAGCACTTTCCATGAAGTCCTGAAATACAGAGGCCTCAGCAGCACCTTCATTCGAAATCCCAGCCACAGAGACCTATATGTCAGCACTATAGACAGGTATGTGTTGCAGAACTGGAACTGATTAATTGGGAGGGTTTTGTAAACTTACTGGGAGAAGAAAGAAGCAATACAAGATTTTTACAAACTAAAAAAAATATGTAGCCATTTTGTTATGTTTCTGAGGAGAGTCCTGTAGTCTGAAATTCAATTTGTTAGAGCAAAATGCCCATGTGCAAACAGCAATTTGTGCAAACAACACATAAGGTAAGGTATGCTAGAGGAAACATGGCAGGTTGCACAGAGTGGTCCAAAGCCATGCCTGAATGAAACAGGTGCAGCTATATTGATTTTATGGAGCGCCTGCAGAAGCATCTTTAGTTCCATCTCAACAGACAGATCCAGATGTGTTGCTGTGGGTGGGATATGTGCTCGTATTATTTGTTACCAGTGAGGTACACAGGCAGCTTCAGCTCCTGATACTGTGCCTCCTAAAGTTCTGTTGTGCAATTATCCCCATTATTTCTAAGGAAAGTTTGATGCTTTGAGAAAGAGAGAAGTTTCTTAAAGTGATTTGCACTGGGCCTGACAAAAGTCTTTAACAGAGGCACTGGATACAAATTTATTTTCCCGGACTGTTGTGGAAACCGTACCAGAAACATGGACAATGGGTGCTCTGAAAGTGCTATTAAAAAAAAAAAACACCAAATTTTGGTTAGATAAGCAGAAACATGCAAGATGTATTGTAAAACTGTGGAAAAGAATTACTATTGTAATAATAAATAACTCACTAATTTAGCATATTCAAACAGTGGTCTCCTTATTCTTCCAAATCAAACATTTTGTTGAAACAGTCAGAAGTATGACTGTATGCCATGAGTGTGAACTCTCATGGGGAAGGCTTGTCTTTTTATAATGCTGTGTTTTAATAAAACATTTTGCAGAAAGAGAGATGATGATCCCAGCTACACCAGCTGTTTTATATTAATATAGTCTGTTGATCTAGGCCTACTTAGGTTTCCATTTACAGTTTAAGCCTCATCTGAACTTTGTAAACGTAACAGACGAAGCCTCTAACCAAGCTTTCAGAGATAAATCACATTTCAACACCATGTGTTTCTTTTTGGTTTGCCTTTTTTCAGGCCTGACTTCTATCTCCCCTCCTATGAAGACAGCACAGATCCTGAAAAACAGACCTCCCCACTGCCAGTTGCCCCCACACTGAAACAGCAAGAAGTCATCAATATCCCTCCTCCACCATATAGTGAAAGCAGCACAGAGGTCCTCAGGGAAACTGACGTGCAAGAGCAGCCACCACCCTATGAGTTATCTGTGCGGCACCTACAGCAGCAGCAAACAGCTGACCAAGACTCAAACCCCAGAGTGGAGCCAGATTCTCATCCATCCACACAAGAAAACAGTTACCAACAGGATACAGACTGCCAGGGGACCTCAGAAAGAGCAACACCTGTTAGAACATCTGAGGCAGGCAGTGGGTAAAATCCTGCATCGGTGAAGTGGGTTAAATTGGAAGAAGACGTGTGAGTGATCCCTCATAGTACCCCACCTAGGGTGAAACTGCCTGTGAGAATCATTGACCATTTGTGTGTTTGAGTGGAGTTGAAGGGGATATATATATATATAAAGGTGCTCAGTATTTCAAAGTGGAACAAATCTTCACAGAGGTAGAAATGACCAGCCCGCATCTTTAAAAAGTCAACATCACTGGCAATAGGAGTTTCTTATGCTACAAGACAAATGAAGCAATATGATGTTGTTGATCTTAAATGCCTTGTGTCTCATAAAGAGTTTCGGCTTAAAGTCCTGGTTTGTGGTTTTGTAAATTGGCTGACTTGGAAACCCTACTAACTCAGCCTTTGTTTGGAATTTGTATATTATTTGCAGTGACTGTTTATTTTTGTATCATATGCCTTTCAAGTTGCTTGTTTTGTTTTTGGTTAGTAATAGCTGGTATTTTAGTATTGAATTTATGAATAAATTTTGTATTTCAAACCAATGTCTTGTATTAGCTTATACAATACAAGATGTCTATGGTTCAGGACAAGCACACAATGCAGTCCGCTTAATACACTTCCTAGCTGCTAAACAGACAACCCTGGTTATGCCCACAGCTTCTCAGAGGGAACTGGCAACTGCATGAGGAAAAACCTTCTCTGACTCCTCTGAGCTGTCTCTAAAAGCAGTTGCTTCCCTTGCAGCTTACTTGAGACTATGAGAACTAGAAAAGGGGTCCTATGTCCTGTTTCTGACACAAATGACCTCATGGTTAGTGAACAAGTACCAGAAAGAGCACAGGTTTGGACTCATCCTTCATCTATTACAGGTTTCCTTCCTTACACAAAAGCACTGAGGCAAATTTGCATCCAGGCCACTGTCATCTATAATTCCAGATGACAAGAGAAACTTCAGGGAGGTCCACTCAGATTTGGACTTGCAACACCAACCTATAGGTGGAGTTTTGCTTTTTCATAGAATCATAGAATAGCTTGGGTTGGAAGGAACCTTTAAAGGCCATCTAGTCCAGCCCCTCTGCAATGCACAGGGACATCTTCCACTAAACCATCGGTAACAATGGCTAAGGCTATCAATGTGACAATCGTCAGTTTTTTCTTCCAAAAAGTTTCATCCTTTATGGGAAGGACCTATAAAACTTCAGTTGTTGTAGGGAGAAAGGAAAGCAACATAAAATGGGATGGAGAAAGTGCAGGAAAAGGAAAATCAATTCAAGACAAGTTGAGGAAGAGAAATTTATTAAAGCAATAGCAGGCCAAAAAATACAGAAGCTGACAGAAGTTGCCATCAGCATATAATGATTTTTCAAGGTGACTGAGAAGTGGCACGGTACAGAGGAGAACAGTGAAAGTCAGAGGAACACTGCACATTAATTCCCTAAGAGCTAGAGTGAGGATCTATGCCAAGTGACCTTGTTACAGTCTTACCTGCTAGCACTGCCATACCCACACCCTGAAATCCCTTGCTTATTTTCTTCAGTGCCCCTGATCCTGAAGGTTGTGTGCACTATGCAAGTATTGGTGCAGGGATCAATTACAGCAGATGAGGCTGATTAACCAGGAGAACTTCTGTGGGAAATTCTTGTCCTGTGCAAGTTCAACCATTTTTTATTCCCCCCCCCGCAGAAATCTAACTATTCTACTGCATAACTTTTAAAGCAAGACCACATGAGTGGGAAATGATTGAGAGTGCAGGTAGCTCTGAGAGCAAGTAGTGCTGTAGTATTGCTGAAGGTTGTTCTTGGGCCAGTTTGCTATAAGAAATGACCTTTAGATTCTTTCCACATAGTTTATGTACAATCAGGAAGAGCTATTCCTCTCTTCCTTTCCCCCAACCCCAGGGCAGTCCCGCAGTGCCCCTTTTTAGCTCCAGCCTTCTGCCTTCTACAGATGTTGTGAGGTATCAACGGATCTAGAAATGTGACACCAAAGATAACTGCATCTTCAACCTCCAATGTGGAAGAAAGTATTTCAGAAATGAAGGTTGTTGAGATAAGGAGAAAATAAATCTTATTTTTTACGATTTTTTTTTTAGTTTGTCTTTTCAACTAATTAGCTATGTGGCTATGATCTCTATGGAAAATAGTGTGGGCAGTTAGCTGAAAAATTTCAACAATGTTAAAGCAGGAAAAGCTTTTAAGTTGTTTGATTCTGACTAGCTTTAAGTCCTCTTAGCCAAGAATACCAGCTCAAAGTTTTAGATCATAAGGAATTCTGTTTGGACTGGCGGATGTGAGGTCAAACCAAGGCTTCAGAGCAGAATAGGTTCTTTCAGTGCATTGACAACAACTTCCTGATGGAGGTGACTGAGGATCCAACAAGAAGGTACGTGGCTGTCCTGATACTTAGAATACCAGAAAAAATTAGTGGGCATGTGAAGGCCTTCATTGCAGCCATTATGACACAGTGGAGTTCAGGGTCTCGAGAGGAGGGAGAAGGGCTGAAAGTGGGACCAAAGTATCAGAACAGACTTTGATCTCTTCAGAGATCTGCCTGGAAGAATCACCTGGGTTATGGCCCTGGAGAGAATATGAGTACAGGACAGTTGCCTGATTTTCAAGAATCACCTCCTTCAAGCTCAGGAATGGTTCATCCAGACATGCAGAAATCAAAGGCAGCAGGAGGCCTGCATGGATGACCGGGGAGTTCCTAACTTAACTCAGATAAGAACAGGAGGTGTATGATGCATGGAAGCAGGGACAAGTGACCCAGGAGGAATAGAGGGACACTACTCAATCATGTAAGGATGAAATCAGTAAACCAAAGCCCTCCTGGAGTTGAATCTGGTGAGGAATATGAAGGGCAACAAGAAAAGTTTCTACATGTAAATTAAGTGAAAGAAGGCATGGAAAAGGCTGAGGTGCTCAATGCTTTCTTTGCCTTCATCTTTACTGGTAAAACCAACCTTTAGGAGTCCCAGGCTCTCAAGACCAGAGCAGAAATCTGGAGAAAGGAAGACTTAACCTGGGTAGAGCAGGATCAGGTGAAGCAGCACTTAAACAAACTGGACCTACACAGGTCCATGGGATGACTTAGGATGCATGCATGGTGCTGAAGTAGCTGGGCCATGCCAATGCAAGGCCACCCTCCATTATCTTTGAAAGATTGTGGTGACTGGGGGAAGTTCCTGACAACTGCAAGAGAGCAGATGCCACTCCTGTCTTTAAGAGGATCTGGGGAGGCACAGGCTGGTCAGTCTTACCTCATCTCAGTCCCTATGGAGGTGATGGAGTAACTAATTGTGGAAACTCTTGTCAAACCCATGAAGGACAAGAAGGTGACTGGGAGTAGTCAGTATGCATTTAGGAAGGAGAAATTATGCTTAAGCAACTCAGTTATGTTCTACAGTGAGATGACTGGCTCAGTGGATGAGGGGAGAGCAGTGGATGTTGTTTGTCTATTTTAGTAAGACTTGCGACACCATCGCACAAAATCACATCATCATTCTGGCTGGAAAAGACCTTTAAGATCATTGAGTCCAGCCATAACCTTACTCTACCAACCACTAACCTAACTCTACCAAGTCCAGTGCTTAAACCATGTTCCTGACCACATCTACAGATTTTTTAAACACCACCAGGGATGGTGAAACAACCACCTCCCTGGGCAGCCTATTCCAGCGTTTAATCCCCCTTTCAGTGAAGAAATTTCTTCTAAGATCAAATATAAACCTCCCCTGGCACAACTTCCAGCCATTTTGTCTTGTCCTGTTGCTTGGTACTTGGGATAAGAGACCAACTCCCACCTCACTACAACCTCCTTTCAGGTAGTTGTAGAGAGCAAGAAGGTCTCCCCTCAGCCTCCTTTTCTCCAGGCTAAACAACCCAAGTTCCCTCAGCCACTCTTTGTAAGACTTGTTCTCCAGACCCTTCCACCAGCCTCTTTGCCCTTCTCTGGACACACTCCAGCACCTCAATGTCCTTCCTGTAGTGAGGGGCCCAAAACCGAACACAGGATTCAAGGTGTGGCCTCACCAGTGCCAAGTACAGGGGGACAATCACTTCCCTAGTCCTGCTGGCCACACTTCCTGGTACAAGCCAGGATGCTGTTGGCCTTCTTGGCCACCTGGGCACACTGCTGCCTCGTATTCTGCTGGCTATTGACCAGCACCCCCAAGTGCTGGGCAGCCTTCCAGCCACTCATCCCCAAGCCTGTAGCGTTGCATGGGGTTGCTGTGGCCCAAGTGCAGGACTCCATAACATCCTCATAGATAAGCTGAGAAACTATGTTTAGATAAGTGTACAGTAAGGTGAGTGGAGCTGCTCTCTTTTCCCCCCTCCCTTTCCCTTCTCTGGTAGAGAAATGACAGCCAAGCGGTGGGACACAAGAGGAGCCAGCAGCTCTTGCGAGAGCTGCAGATGAGATCTGGGCACTGCTGGAGCAATGGACACCAACCCACCCTATCCTATAATGAGCAGCGTGGCAGTTCACGCAGGGAAGGCGTGCATGCAGGCTAGGAGGCAGCTCAACTGGAAGGCACCACCCTCCCAGAAGAAAACCCAAGTATGTTTTCTGCTTGTCCCAAAGCCAAAAGGAATGTGACAACCCAGACCAAGCTGCCTCAGGAACACACAGCTGTCCAGGTCTTGGGCTTCATGGGATGTCTGAACCTGTCACTCTTACAGTAGGGCAGTAGAGATACCAACTGTGTGCGCTGCAACCAAGTGAATGATCTGCCCAGCCTGGTGGTAGAGCTCAAAGAGGAGGTGGAACAAGGACTATCTGGGAATGTGGAAGGGAGATAGACTGGTAGAGCCACACCCTACCGTCCTTGAGTAAAAAGGCAGCAGGTGAAGGCTCCACAAAAAGTAGAGGATCCCCTGCCCTCTTATCACCAGGCAGAAGGAGGGGACCTAAGAGGCAGGGGGGAATGGAAACAGGTCCCTTATCAGGGCAGCAGGCAAATTCCCTCCCAGCTTTCCCCACCTTCTCAGTTGCCCTTGCCCTTACACAACATATATGGGGCTCTGGAACTGGAAAACCACACAAATGAGGATGTTGATGAAGGTCCATCCAGGGGAATGCCAAGGCAGTCACCCCCATGCATTAGGACCACTTCTATTAAGAATAAAAGGACAGTAATTGTTGTAGGAGATTCCTTTCTGAGAGGAAGAGAGGGTCCAATACGCTGACAAGACCCAGCCCACAGGGAAGTCTGCAGCCTCCCTGGGGTCAGGTAACCAGGAAACTCCCTGGTCTGGTACAACCCTCTGATTACTACCTGGTACTTTTCATGCAGGTGGGCATTGACAAGATTGCCAAGGGAAGTCCTAAGGCCACAAAAAGGGACTTCAGGGCACTGAACTGAATGTTTGTGGGATCAGGAACATAGGTGGTGTTTTCCTCAATTCCTCCAGTGACAGGTGTGCTGGTTTGGTTTGGCGGGATTTTCTGGTAGTGGGGGAAGGGTTCCAGGGGTGGCTTCTGTAAGAAGCTGAGAAGCTCCCCCATCTCCAAAACCAGCCAAGGAGCCATTAGAGGGACAATAGATGTGCCTCTGCCATTAACATAAGAAAGAACTGAAATAAGAACTGAGCAGAGCGAGCACTTAGAGGGGAAGAAGAGCTGAGCTGGAGAGGCAAAAGGCAGTGCTGGGGTGAAGATCCCGGGTGGCTGGTGAGGAAGAAGGGGAAGAAGGTGCCCAAGCAGAAGTTTCCCTGCCACCTATGGCAAGATGGCAGCCTGTCCCCCTGCATTCATGGAGGAACATGGTGGAACATTCCTTGAAGGCACCAGGAGGGGTGAACTTGGCCAGTGGACTTGTATTATGCAGCTGTGGAAGACCCCGTGCCAGGGGAGGTGACTGTTCCAGAAGCAGCTCGTGACTCTGTGGAAAGTCCATGCTAGAGCCGCTTGCTTCTGACCTCGTGGGAAGGACTCATGAAGAGGTTCGTGGAGGACTCTCTCCCATGGGTAGGGACCCCATGAGGAAGCAGGGGAGGACTGTAAGGCATACTTCTTCCTGAGGAGGAAGGAGCAGCAGGAACCACCAGACTGTGAACTTACTCTAAACCCAATCCCCTGTCCCCCTGTGCCACTGGGGGGAAGGAGGGAGAGAAATTGGGAACAAAGTAATTTGGGCCTGGGAAGAAGAGAGGGGTGGGGGTAACATATGTAAGTCCTGCTCTGTGTGTTGTCTGAGTCCTGTGTGAAGCTGATTAGTGTGAAATTAAATTATTGTTTTTTCCCCAAGTTGAGTATGTTTTGCCTGTGACCTTAATTGGTGAAGAACCCTCCTTGTCCTTTGTCTCGACCCATGAGCTTCTAGTTGGCCTTTGTCCTTCTCATCCCAGAGTGTGTGTGTGTGTGGCGGGGGGGGGAGTTGAGAGAGTGGCCATGGAGCTGGTTCTTTGTTGTTGCATTAGGGCCAAACCATGACAACAGCGAAGTACCCTGAAAGGAACAAGAAAACACAGCTGATCAACACATGGCTCAGAGGCTGGCGCCACTGCTGGAATTTTTGTTTCTTTGATCATGGGGACATTTACATGGCACCAGGTCTGCTGGCAAACGATGGAGTAGAACTATCACCAAGGGGGAAAAGGATTCTCAGCCAGGAGTGGGGAGTGGCTCATCGAGAGGGCTTTAAACCAGGTTTGAAGGGGGTAGGGGATAAAACCAGGCCCACTATAAATGAGCAGAGGGGTGACATGCTAAAGTTGGAGGTAAAATTGATAGCCTAGCTCAAGTGCATCTACACCAATGGGAAGCACGGGCAACAAACAGGATGAGCTGGAAGCCATTGTGTAGCAGGAGAGCTATGACTTAGTCACCATCACAGAAACATGGTGGGATGGCTCTCATGACTGGAATGCTGCAGTCGATGGCTACTAGCTCTTCAGAACGGATAGGCAACGAGAGGTGGTGAGGTGACTCTGAATTAGAGTGTTTTGATTGTATAGAGGTCAATGATAATGATGATAGGGTTGGCTATTTATAGGTAAGGATGAGGGGGAAGGCAAATAAGGCAGATATCCTATTGGAAGTCTGTTATAGACCACCCAACCAGGATGACAAGAAAGACAAAGCATTCTACAAGTGGTGGGCAAAAGTCTTGCAATCACCAGCCCTTGTTCTGGTTGGGGACTTAAACTTACTGGATCTCAGCAGAAAAGAAACCGTCTAGGAAGCTCCTCGAGTGTGTGGAAGATAACTTCCTGACACAGCTGGTAAGTGAACCTACCAGGGGAGGTGCCTCACTGGACCTCCTGTTCACAAACAGAGAAGGACTAGTGGGAGATGTGGTGGTCAGAAGCTGTTTTTGGCTTAGTGATCACAAAATGGTGAAGTTCTCAATTCTTAGTGAAGGAGGGGCGTCAGCAAAACCACTGCCGCGGAATTCCAGGGGGCAGGCTTTGGCCTGTTCAGGATATTGGTTGAGAGAGTCCTTTGGGAGACAGTTCTGAAGGGCAAAGGGGCCCAGGAATGCTGGATGTTCTTCAAGAAGGAAAACTTAAAGGTGCAGGAGTAGGCTGTCCCCATGTGTCATAAGATGAAATGGCAGGGAAGATGAGTGGCTTGGCTGAACAGGGAACTTTTGCTGGGACTCAGGAAAAAAAGGAGAGTTTACCACCTTTGGAAGAAGGGACACACAACTCAAGAAGAGTACAGGGATCTTGTTAGGTCATACAGAGAAAAAATCAGGAAGGCAAAAGCCTAGCTAGAGGTCAGTTAGGCCACTGTCATAAGAGACAACAAAACAAGTTTTTACAAATACATTAACAATAACAAGAGAGCCATGGAGAATTTCCATCCCTTATCAGATGCAGGAGGGAACATTGCAACCAAGGATGAGGAAAAGGCTGAGATACTTAATGCCTTCTTTGCCTCAGTCTTTAATAGCCAGACCACCTACCCCCAGGGTTTTCAGCCTCTGAGATGAAAGATAAGGATGGAGAGCAGAACAACCTCCCCACAATCCAGCAGGAAACAGTTAAGGACCTGCTACAGCACCTGGACATTCACATGTCTGTGGGGCTGGATGGGATTCTCTGGAGAGTACTGAAGGAGATGGCAGAGGAGCTCACCAAACCTCTCTCCATCATTTATCAACAGTCTCAGTCAACAGAGGAGGTCCCACATGACTGAAGGCTTGCCAATGTGATGCCCATCCACAGGAAGGGCTGGAAGGAGGATCCTGGGAACTGCAGGCCTGTCAGCCTGACCTTGGTACCAGGAAAAGTCATGGAGAGGCTCATCTTGAGTGCATTCACATGGCAAGTGCAGGGCAGTCAGGGGATCAGGGCCAGCCAGCAAGGGTTCAGGAAAGGCAGGTCATGCTTGACCAACCTGATTTCCTTCTATGACCACGTGACCCGCCCAATGGATGAGGGGAAGGCTGTGGACTTTGTCCATCTATACTTTAGTAAAGCCTTTGACACTGTTTCCCACAGCATTCTCCTAGAGAAGCTGGTGGCACATGGCATAGACAGGTGCACTCTTCACTGGGTAAAAAACTGGCTGGCTGGCTGAGCCCAGAGAGTTGTAGTGAACGGAGTTAAATTCAGCTGGTGACCGGTCACCAGTGGTGTCCCCAAGGGCTCTCTTTTGGGACCAGTCTTGTTCAGTGTCTTCTCAATGATCTGGACAAGGGGATTGAGTGCACCCTCAGTAAGTTTGCAGACGACACCAAGTTGGGTGGGAATGTTGGTCTGCTCGAGGGTAGGAAGGATCTGCAGAGGGACCTGGACAGGCTGGATCAATGGGTTAATGCCAATTATATGAGGTTGAACAAGGCCAACTGCTGGGTCCTGCCCTTGGGTCACAACAACCCCAGGCAACGCTACAGGCTGGGGGAAGAGTGGCTGGAAAGCTGCCCAGAGGAAAAGGACCTGGGGGTGCTGGCTGACAGCTGGCTGAATATGAGCCAGCAGTGTGCCCAGGTGGCCAAGAAGGCCAACAGCATGCTGGATTGTATAAGAAATAGTGTGGCCAGCAGGATGAGGAAGGTGGTTCTCCCCCTGAACTCAGCCCTGCTGAGGCCGCACCACGAGTACTGTCTTCAGTTTAGGGCCCCTCACTACAAGAAGGACATTGAGGTCTGTGCTGGAGCAAGTGCAGAGAAGAGCAAGAAAGCTGGTGAGGGTCTGGACAACATGTCCTATGAGGAGAGGCTGAAGGAACTAGAGAGGAGACCTTACCACTCTTTACAACTACCTGAAAGGAGGTCACAGGGAGGTGGGAGTTGGCCTCTTCTCCCAAGTAAATAATGATAGGATTACAGGAAATGGCCAGAAGTTGCACCAGGGGAGGTTTAGACTAGATATTAGAGAGAATTTCTTTACCAAAATAGTAGACAGACACTGGAACAGGCTGCCCAAGGAGGTTGTTGAGTCACTATCCCTGGAGGTATTCAAAAAACATGTAGATGTGGCACTTCAGGACATGCTCCAGTGGGCATGGTGGTTTTTTTCTGGGTTGACAGCTGGACTCGGTGATCTTAGAGGTCTTTTCCAACCACGACAATTCTGTGATTCTGTGTGATTCTATGGACTGAAAAGTGGCTGAACAGCTGGGCCCAGAGGGTTATGATCACTGCCACAAAGTCCAGTTGGAGATGAGTCACCAGCAGTGTGTCTCAGGGGTCAATACTGGAGCCAGTCCCTTTTCACATCTTCTTTAACTATCTGGATGATGGGGAGGAGTGCATTCTCAGCAGTTTTGCAGATGATACAATATTGGAAGGAGCCACTGACACACCAGAAGGTTTTGCTGCCATTCAGAGCGACCTGCATGGACTGGAGAAATGGCTTGACAGGAATCTCATGAAGTTCAGCAAAGGGAAATGCGAAGTCCTACCCATGGGGAAGAATAAACCCAGGCACCAACACAAGGTTGCACCAGTAGACAGGAAAGCAGCTCCACACAGAAAGACCTGGGGAGTTTACTTACATGCTGGACAAGAAGTTGACCACTGAGCAGCAACTCACCTGCAAAGAAAGCCAATGGCATCCTGTGCTGGAATAGGAAAAGCATCACTAACAGGTGGAAGTAAGTTATCCTTCCCCTCTGCTCACTGCTTCTGCAATGCATCTGGAGTGGTCAGCCCAGGTCTGGGCTTCCCAGTAATAAAGGGACATGGACATACTGAAGTACCTCCAGTGAAGGGCCACAAAGATCAAAGGACTAAAGTATTTGTCATACAACAAGGAGCTTAGAAAGGTGGGAGTGTTCAGCCTGGAGAAGAGAAAGCTCAGAAGGGATCTTTTTTATTTTTGTAAATGGCTAATGGGAGAGAAAGAAGACAGAGCCAGGTCCTTCTCAGTGGTGCCCAGTGACAGGACAACAGGCAATGGGCACAAACTGAAACACATGAAATTCCATCTAAACAGTCAAAAAGTCTGTTTTGTTTTGTTCTTTTACCATGGGAGTGATTGATCACTTGAACAGTTTGCCCAAGGAGTTTTTGGAGTCTCCACCCTAGGAGATAATAAAAATGCTGGGCAACCTCCTCTGCCTGACCCTGCTGTGAACTGGGGGACGGACTAGGTAATTCTAGTCCCAGTGGACCAGATGGGCCCTTCCAACCTCAAACATCCTGTGATTCCATGGTTCAGATGAGTACTGCTGCCTTCCAAATTGCCTCTGAACACAATGTGCTTCTCATTCTGCCACTCACTAGAACTCTGTTACAGAAGGTCACTTCTCCCAGTGGAAAGTGTAATAATCCTTTAGCTGTACTGGCAGGTGAATTTGCTGGTATTTTATGACTTAGCTCAAACCAACTGATGGTGAAGACCAGATGCTTGAAGTCTGTGTTAAAAAGCCACAACCATGCTCCCTAATGAGGCTATTCTTAACATTTTGTTCCTTGTAGCCACATTAGCACTACACTTTTCTATTGTTTGCAGTAATTCAGTCTCAAGATTTTTTAAATATGTTTAAAGATGTTTTTATAAAATGTTAAACTAAGTTATGTTGGAGTAGTAAAATTTTCCCTTATTTTCCCCAGGTGTAGACTATTATTTATCTTAGATAATGAGAGCAGTTACTACAGTACACTGTCATTAAACAGATGAGGTTATCAACAGTTTTCTTTAATACTGAACATTATGAAATAATTTTTATACTATGCTCCCTTCCCACCTTTTAATTCCTTTTTCTCTCTTTCCCTACCTCAAATCCACTGTTGTGCTAGTACTATTCTTTTATTACATCTCTCTTTTCAGCTGAATCAAGCATTTTTTCCACTCCTAATCCTTTCTGTCACCTCTTCTCTTTTCTTCTGTGTTGCCTCTTTTTCTGTTCCTGGGACCCACCAAGCCCTGTCTTGGTCAACCTTCTGCTAACATACTTTGAAACTGTTGGTTCCCTGAATCCCTCTTTCTTCCTTTCCTCCAGCATACTGGGAGTTTATCTTTGTATCGCTGGGTACAGTAAAAATCTGAGGTTTTGGGAAACAGAATTACTGTTCAAGTAAATGTTAGTGCAATGACAGCTGATCAACATGGGAATCTTGCAGTTTCCAGACCTGATAAAGCTGCTAATCCAACAATAGCCACACAAGGGTCTGGGTCTCTGTCATAGTGCCTAGACACTGTGATAAAACAAACAGTATTAGTAATACTTTTCCCTCTACTATAGGTATGGTCTGTTCTTAGAAGCCTTGTGTCTTTGTATAAATTCATATATGTTGCCCTTTTCCAAGCATTCATCTCTCATGTTAATAAGTAAAAGACCTGGGGAAATGCAATATACTTTATGAGATTATGGTTACAGTCCTTCACAAAACAAGTCAGATATAAAGATATACACTGTACTTCAGCCTTACAAAGTTTTATTCGTCTTCTATCAGAGAAAAGCAATCAACTGGTGGAAAACATCAGCAGTTCCATTTTATCAATACCATCAGGCAACATAAAAAAGGGATGGTGGTTAGGTTAGTTCTGGAAGTCTGCTGTTTGTAACTATTCCAAGCCACACACAAGTAGACCTTTTCTCCATTTCAAAACAGAGGCACAACAACTGTTTCTGAAGCCCAGGACAAAATCAGTACTAACATCTTAAAATACATGCTATGTTCACAAAGACTGCCTTCATGAAAGCTGACTGCCACCTATTGCAGCTAGTGCTCTGGTAATTTTGTGTTAAAAGCACCAGTATGATCTTCACAGTCCTGAATTGGTCCTCATGAGTCTTCCCACCACATCTTGAAAGACACCTGTCTTCAGTACATCTCATTTTTCAAACTGCAAGTCCCAGAAGCTTGGCAAATGTGACACTTGGTAGTTAAATCAGCTAGTCCTCCACATGATCAAAAATTATTATATTGTTCAAGAGATTTTAGAAGTTCTTGGACTGCCTTTCAGAATGTTCTTTCATGCAGCCCAGTAATTTGAACTAAGTGTCATAATCCAGAGTATGTCTATGCTTGACCATGTATGATCCACTACTTACAGGCTTACTATCCTGCACTTAGAGGAGTCTAAGAAAAATGGAAGATGAGAGAAACAAGGTTTCTGTAAAGATTAATATTCTTACATTCAAGAGTAGATGTCGAAACTGTAAACGAATGCTATGGTCATCTCAAAAAAAAAAAAAAATCCTTATAAAAATAACTAAAATCTCCTATGGTTTATGAGAATAGTTAATGGTAAGGTAGAATTCTATGTGAAAACATTAGTAACTCATTTGTTTAGAGTCAATTAAGTAGATAATGTAACTGTATTAAAGGCATTTTTATTAGGATGCTTGAAAGTGCAGTGTGTGTTGTCCACAATTACATATTAAGACAGAAATACAGCATTACTCTTTATTGTGTACTCGTGCCACAGCAATTTTTTTGACAGAAGTGTTGAAAGAAATCAAAACAATTCCCTTTGTTGCAATATTATATGAATTACACTAAAATTTGACAACCACAATGAACTGAAACACACTGCAAAGAGGCAAGTTGCACAAAGCCACCTTGACAAATGACACAAGTGACCCCACTGTTCCCAAGGAAGCAAAGCTTTTAAAAAACTCACATGCATAAAGTGTTTGCTCTCTTCTTCAGAGCACACTATTGTAGCTACAACTGCAGTAAGTTTCACAGGCAGAAAAATGCTGATGTCCATATCCCCAATATCCTTCTCAGATGTATGCCAGGACATCTCTTCTCCCCTTGCAATCCCCAATTTTTCATTCCATGATCCACTGTTACATAGAACCTAACAGAAACTGTGTCCAGCTGGTGAATCAGGCAAGTATTTCCATTTAAATAGTTAGTGTTTGTTCTAATTTCCTCTCCACCATATGCTTCACTTACCACTTTGTGGTAAGTGGAGCATGAGTATTCCAAAAACTTAAAAAACTTCTATCTAGAAAACTTCCTTCTAGAAAAGTTACTGAACTTGCAGTGGTTACCTTTCAAACACAGTAAGCACCAGTATCATCTGCTGACATGAGGAATATTGCAAAAGACAGTCAGATTCCACACCTGACGTATTGCTGGAAGGACACAATCAGCTTCTATACCACAAAAGCCTCCCTCTGGAGGGAAAAAAACCCAAAGAGTCAAAAAATCAGTAAAATCTAAAGGCATCAATCACATGGATATGCTTTAAAAGCAGGGGCAAAAAAAAAATACATGGGATAACCCCTTATTTGGGAGCATGTGCAAATGTGTATATGACACTGCAGTTAGCGTGCATCTGTGAGCAATGGGAGACAGGAGAGAAGCAGTGGTGTCAGGTGAGGAAATACACCCTTTGCAAACCTTACTATACAGCCCTTACACCTCAGACATGCTCTTTATACCTCTTCATAAACCAACAAGAAGGTGCCAAGGATCCCAAACAATATTCAACAGGCATGTCTTTGCTTTGCAACTCCTCCCCCTCTCTCTTCAGCTGAAATTTTTCCAACTTAATCACAGCATTCAAAACCAAGCAGTTTTCTGTCACATTGCTGACATTTGAAGGTTAAGGCTTCTTTCTTTGGTTATATTGTTATCTGAAATTAAAATATTGCAGGTAAAACAAAGAATTCAATACACTAACTGTATCTGGAGATCAATGCAAATGAATATGCTCAATATTATATTGAATTTTTCTTCCCACCCTACCTCTATCCCCAAGAAAACTTTTTAAATCATACAAGGCACAAATGGCTAACGTGTCTCAGCAAGGCCCTGTCTCTTCCTTGCTGCTCCTTTTTTGGCCCTGGTTTAACAATCTTCCATGGCTTCAGGTGATGACAGTGGGTCCCTTTCGCCCAGTCCTCTCATGAATTTGTGATATTTTCAGTGCGATTGCTATAAGAGGACTCAGCACAGCCTGAAGAGGGAGAAATACATTGAATTACATAAAGCAGAAATACCAACAGACTTGTAGAATTCATAAATGCCCCTTTTAACTGTAGTATTATTGAATAATAGTAAACCATTTCATAATAATAAACATTGACACAGTTACAGTGTCTATATTGTCATACCCGATATAATGAAGTATTATGCTGAGCATATGTTTTGTGAAGTGTTACACTGAGTATACCTAAGCTATGTGGAAAAGATAAACCAGTAGAGACACTACACTGATAATATCTGTATGTAACAGGAATGGTGGAGACCTTGTGAAATCTGCTCTGCAAAGCAACCTAGAAATCACAAGAACAGAACTATTTCTATTCTGATGAGTGGAAGCCATGTAGATGAGATTTTCTTCCTACAAACACTTAATCTGTCAAGCTTAGGGTCAGAAGGTACTGTAACAATTACCTTAACAGAAATCACGGAAGTGTGTTTCAAGTAGTACCACCTGTAATTGCATTAAGCAGCATAAATTGCAACAGAGGTAGGATGAACTCTCAAGTTTCAGGCTACAGACTTTATTAAATGATCATACATATGAAACTGCTCAGATGGGTGAGTGAAGACAACTGTGACAGTACCACATGAAAACCAAGTAAAACATATTTTTTCAAATGACAACTGAATCTTCTCTCAGTTAAACTATATGCAAAGGTAAACTGGCAGAGCTGAGTTTTGTGTGAAAAATTTCTTTTCAGAGAATCATATATCTGATTACCAAACTAGTAAGGTAAATTTTCAACTTTCTAAGATCTCTCACTGCTACGTCTTTCCAATGAACTACACTCTGGTTTTAAACCTGTCAGGTTTAAAAATAAAATAAAACAAAACAGTATTTATGGAGACCTTAAATTTACATATATCTTATTTATAAGCTTAATATAATCAATACTTTGAATCTGTTTCAGCCACCTAACAGTTTCTGACAGTATGAGATGGTTGTTTTATTTATACAAATGGTCAGATGGTTAAATTAAAAGAGTGAGAAGACAAACTACCTGTGCAAGCAGAGCCATGGAGTAACACCATGAATAGCACTGGTGTCAGCTGAGTTTATGATCAAACTTAGTTAAGCACAGGTGTGAGCAGTCTGACATGCTCTTGTTCAAAAAGCTCTATTTTTTGTTCAAAAAGTATCTTATCTTCTGAATAATCACTGAAGCAGAATACAAGTCCATTGAAGTCAATCATGCTTAGAGGAGATTAATATGCAGAGCACAAATTTGCATCTGTGGGCAAATGCTGCAGAAGTATGTATTAAAATGTGCTAGTTTATAAGGTCTGGACCATATCACTCCAGCAACATGGATTAAGGAGGACTGAAAGAAGACCAAAGCCTCTGAAGCTCCTCTGGTACTCCCCTAAGAACCCTCTTCCTTATTTAATCTAAAAAGCACATGAAAATCTAAAAAGCAACCCTACTGTCCAGGTTTACTTGACCCTGCTTTCTTAACCTATTTATCTCTTGGAAACTGGGAGGTATGTCATGTTATCCTTTAGATAAAATTTAAAAACTGAAAATTAACAGAACTGACTTAAATCAGAATTTTGTTTTAGTAAAAACAGATAGATGTTACACCTCTAAAAAAATAACTGGTAGGAATTATTATTCATATCAGGAAACACATCAAACAAGCAGATATCTCAAACAAGGCAAATAAAGATCAAAAGCTCTGTGCTTAGGAATAATCTGTACCAGAGCTGTCAAGAGATGTATCACTCTGTAGCAGCACACTCCATCTCTCAATGTGCCGGCCTCAGTTTTACTCCATTATTCAGCTGCTTTTGTCTCTCAGTTTTGCAGGCTCAGGCCTGAAGTGGAAGAGTTCCCATGAGAAAGGAAAAGGCCTAGCAAACTCTGAGCTGGTAACAACCTTGAAAGGTACAAACAGAGGCCAAGTTGATGTTCATAACACCAGCTGCTCTCCAGTGTTGAAGAACATGGAGCTCAGCCCAGCCACAACTAGGCCCAGAACAGAGATAAAGTAATAATGAACAGATAAACAAGAGAGTTTGCTTGGTGGGAACAGGGCCTTCATTAATTTTTCCACTGTTTTGCTTTTATTCTCCAATGAGAGATGTTGGAGGTACAGCTAGTGGTTAAATGACAACAGTCAACCCACTTTATTCTATAAAAGCCTGGTCCCAGTTGATCGGTGAGACTTCCATACACTTTCCAGGAGGGTGTGCTGGACCTTCTCCTCTCCAGCAGGGACACCTGCCAGAGAGACTAATTCTCGAGAAATACACTCAAGGATACCCAGCTGTGGTCTGACAAGGGTGAGAAATATTATTCTTTCATTGCCTTTACTAGTAAACTTAATGTTAAGTAATCTTCATAATTAAGTTTAAGACTGTGGGGACCATTAAGAGTGATGATGACTATTCTAGGCCTAGTGTAGAGTTTAGTAATAAGTAAGTTGCTGGCATTTTAATGGTTAACCTTTGTTATTTGATTGAATTAAGTAGTATAATTCACTGTTAATATACCCTTTGTATTCAAACTGCACTTCTGTTCAGATCTCCTGATTTTTCTACATTTTTGCTGTGTGAGAGCCTCTGATCTTGTGTAGTTAAGACCCCAACGTTATAGGCAATAACTTGATTAGTGCGTACACGTCTCGTCTGCCGTGCGTTCCGTCCGGGACACATTCCTGCTTGGCTCATGTAGCATTTTTTCTCTCTGCAATCTGGCAAGAAAATTCCATACAACTCCCTTTCTTCTAGTCCAGTTCTCAGTTAAGATTTGCCCCGTGATTCATCTGGTTTCACAAAGGCTCAGGTAAGGCTGAAATGTACCTGCTTGCATGTTAAAAGCCCAGCATGTGTCTAGAGTTTGGCTTTAGAAAATATTTTTCTCAGAACACATGGGCAAATGCCATCTGTATCTCAAGAAACACTGTCTGAAAACCTACTCTGTGTAGCATCTATGTTAAAACTTGCAAACTTTCATCAAAAACTCATGGTGTTCTGATGCAAAAGCATCTGTCCAGACTTTGCCTGGGAAACTTGTGAACCTTTCCAGTCTCTCCCCAAGCCTCCACTGAATTTCACTCACATTGAAAAATCAAATATAGGGGAGTTTTACACAGTCTAGGCATGGATGCTTTCCATAGCTTTCAAATTCACTTTTCCCAGTCCAATGTAAGCCTCAAAAATAAGTTGCCCCATCAGTCTCATCAGTGAAAAGAATTCTGCAGAATTCATCTGGGAAAAAAAATGCTCAGAGAACAGTAGTGCCCTCAAATAGGATCCAAATCTTTTAGTAAACACGAGGTAACTATAACTCTTTTTTACAGTTTTCAAACTTTTGCTCTGTCTTCTCTTACTCTACTGATCCTCATTTTGCATTCAGCATCACATCCACCAGTGTCATTTTGGGCGCTCTTAACTTCACATATATTCAAGTGAATGAATGTACAGGGTGGAACACAAGGAACAAAGAGTCAACTACTTGTATATATGTTACTATTTGTAAAACACTGAACACTAAGCCATTTGCTCCCAGCACACTGGGATCACAGGGAAAGGTAATGGAAAGCCATTCAAATTAACCAGTCTTAAAAGATTGTCCTACTTGCCAGAGTAGGCAACCTACTTGCTCAGGTTGCCCAGAGAAGCTGTGGATGCCCCCTCCCTGCAAGTGTTCAAGGCCAGGTTGGATGGAGCTCTGAGCAACCTGATCTAATGGGAGGTGTCCCTGCAATGCAGGTGGGTTGGATCTAGATGATCTTTAAGGTCCCTTCCAATGCAAACCATTACATGGTTCTATGATCAATGGGCTAAAACTTGCGTGACTGTGACATAAGCATTTAGGTACCTGAATTACTGATAATCAAAATGACACTTCAGACAGTAATTATTTCAGAACAAATGTTCAGACCTTGTGAGAGGTTTCTAAGCAGAGCTGGCATAATACTACATGTTCCAGAACAATTCACTTTGCTGGAAGAAGTGCAATAATTTAACTTTTGGAGTTCTGTAAAGATAGATGTGCCAAGTGTTTTCCATCTCTGCATCTTCCCTCTCTAAAAACCATTCTCAAATCCCAATTCTACCTCTTCAGCTGCTTGTCTATTAGATGTAGGATCAATTAAAGTAGTTCTCCAGTTAATAAATACAGTCTTGAGGAACACACAGAATCACAGAATGTTAGGGGTTGGAAAGGACCTCTGGAGATCATCTAGTCCAACGCCCCTGTTAGTGCAGGATCCCCTAGAGCAGATTACACAGAAACACATCCAGGCAGGGTTTTGAATGTCTCCGGGGATGAAGACTGCACAACCTCCCTGGGCAGCCTGTTCCAGGGCTCTGTTAGTCTCAGAATAAAGAATTATTTTCTAATATTTGGGTTAAACCTCCTGCGTACCAGTTTGTGACCATGGCCCCTTTTTCTGACACTGGACACCACTGAGAAGAGTCTGGCCCCATCCTCCTGACACTCACCCTTTAGATATTTATAAGCATTAACATAAGATCCCCCCTCAGCCTCCTTTTCTCGAAGCTAAACAGACCCAGCTCCCTCAGCCTTTCCCCTCATACAGTAGATGCTCCAGCCCCTTCATCATCTTAGTGGCCCAGTAGTTCCTTGTCCGTCTTGAACTGGGGAGCCCAGGACTGCACACAGTACTCCAGATGAGGCCTCCCCAGGGCAGAATAGAGGGGGAGGAGAACCTCCCTTGACCCGCTGGCCACACTCTTGGTAATGCATCCCAGGATGGCACTGGCCCTCCTGGCTGCGAGGGCACATTGTTGGCTCGTGGTCAGCCTGTTGTCCACCATGACTCCCAGGTCTTTTTCCCCAGAGCTGCCTTCCAGCTCAGCCCCCAACTGGTACTGGCACATGGGGTCGTTCTTCCCCGGGTGGAGTGCTCTACACTTGCCCTTGTTGAACTTCCTTAGGTTTCTCCCCGCCCAGCTCTCCAGCCTGTCCAGATCACACTGGATCACGCACAGCCCTCTGGCGTGTCAGCCAATCCAACTAGTTTTGTATCATCAGCAAACTTGCTGAGGGTACGCTCTGTCCCTTCATCCAGGTCGTTAATGAATATACTGAACAGGACTGGACACAGTACTGACCCCTGGGGGACACCACTAGTCACAGGCCTCCAGCTGGACTCAGCGCCACTGACCACAGCTCTCTGAGCTCTGTCCTTCAGCCAGTTCCCAATCCATCCCAATACCCAATCATCCAATCCGCGCTGGTCAAGTTTGGTTTTCAGGATGCCATAGGAGACAGTCAAAAGCCTTGCTGAGGTTGAGGTAGACCATGTCAGCTGCGCTCTCCTCATCTATCCATCTAGTTATGCCATCACAGAAGGCTATCAGATTGATCAAGCATTACTTCCCCTTGGTGAATCCATGTTGCTACTCCTGACAACCGCCTTCTCCTCAACATGTTTTGAGATGGAACTAAGAATAAACACACACTCACAGAATGCTTTGAAGCCACCAAAAGCTGTAATTGCTAGGTGGTGTTATTATTATTGTAGGAAACTTAACTCCTCTACTCTTCTGCATGGTCTTCCTGCTAACTCAAATAATTACAAGAAAGGGTTTTTTTCCTCAAAAATTCAATCTTTGGTGATTAAGACACTTCTTATCTCAATTATTTTTCTTTTAATTGGTGTGCCTTTTTGGACAATAACACAAAGAAACAACTCTTGCCCCAAAATCTTTGCTTAGCTGCTGCTGCAGCTAACTAACATGTAGTTCACTAGTCTTTGGCAAAACTGCAGCATTTTTGATTCACTGCATCCTGTTTAAAGAGTACCTGATCTAGACTGAATAGGTCTCTGACAACACCTATTTATTGCTGTTGCAACTCACATAATAAATAGCAACATACTGTAAACAGAGCTAGTTAGTACATGTTCATAACAATCCAGATTATTTACTACACTGTTCCCAGGGCACTTATTTTGCAACATGAGCACAACCATGTTGTTGAAGAACACATTGGATGTACAACAGCTCAAAACAACTCTGCATTATGAATAATTTCTTTCTTCTTCTTAATATATGAAACTTCCTGTTTGAATCTTATCCAAGTTTGACAATATATCCAGGTGTCTAGACAAAGGACAAGAAGATACTAACCATGTGTCGGGATCTGCAAATAATGAATAATGAGTTATCTATAAAATGATGCTATAAATGAGCCTAAAGTTCAATAATCTCTTAGTATATCATGCCCATTGAACACATTTCTAGATTTTCCATCCGTGTTGAATTTAGCACAGCTAATAAATCTCTTTTTAGAAAAGGATACATGCCAATGCATAAAGGTCCAAGACTTCAGACAGAAGTCTGTTGTCTGTTACAATGAACTGAACTTTCTGAAATCGTTAGTTAGATGCCTGTTTGACTGGTTAAAACCAAATAAATCTTTTTAAAACAATATTACAAGCTGGAAAGCAATTTTCTCAGGAACGCGCAGTGATGAGGGGCTTCACTAGTGACAAGGAGCATCAACAGAGAGTGGTCTTCAATTCAAAGGGGATCATTGCAGTTTTAAAAAAGAGTTGGGCATTGTTTACAAGAGTTTGTTTTAGAACTAGAATGCATCACCACTGTAAATGGCATAATTTTAAAATACTTATATTGATTTTTTTAATCTACTTTGCACTGACTGTGATGGTAATTTTTCTTTATTGCTCCTGATTTTCATTCCTGTTGATACTGACTTATAGGAAGAACTGAACTATTCACAGGAAAAAAGTCCCACTTCTTATCTCCCAGCTGTCCATGAAACTGCTTCTGCCAGTTCCCTTCAACAGATCATTCAACAGTCTGAAGCCAATTCTATTCACATTTATCTATGATCTCAGAGTTCTAATTATCGGTATATTTTACTGCTTTCCCTTGGACTCATGTTGTTCATCAGGCAGTTGTCTATGCTTAATTTCTTCTAGGTGGGAAGTATTACCAATTAACTGTATGAAAGATGATACTAAAATGAGATTTGGGTGACCCTTACATTCATTAATAGATACTGTTTGGTCTACGTATGAATTGAAACAAAAGGTTCATATGAGCGTTGCTTCCATCTGGTTACAAGAATGCTCTGAAGGAAAATACACACTTAGAAGCAGTGAGGCCTGAGAATCAGTTCTGCCCCTAAGACTCACACAGAGCTACACGGCACTGAAGCTCAACAAAGTCTGAGGAGAGCTTCACTTGAGCACCACTCACTTGAATGGCTCCCTGAGGCCAAAATTAAAAGGCACAGTTTAAGCAGCCCCAATAGTGCTTCAAACGATGTCAGGCTTTCTGTTTGCTTGTCTCAGTAAACAACTCACAAAGTGCCATGATGTTATTTATATTGGTGTTTCAGGACAGTATGCATGTCTCAGCATGCATATTGGAAGCTGTGGTATAGATTTCTGCTTACCTGTGGAAGATGAACCACCAGCAGTTACACTGTCAAGGAGAAGAGAAGCAAACTAGAAAAGCTTGAAAACTGTTGAAAAGTTGGCTGACTAATTTTGGGAAAGGCTTTGAAAAGAAAGGGGGGAAAAAAGGATGCTGATTTGAGGCAAACTCAAACTAGTTACCACAATGATACCACAAAATGGCACTGTAAATTCCAATATGAGGTGCCTATCAAGACAGAGAGAATTGTTTTTTTTTATGAAAAAGAGAAAAAAGCACATATTAAGGTACTTTTGCCTTTCGTTTCAAGTATTGACTGAAATTGTCACCAGGCAAAAACATGAACCAAAGCAAAGCTTCCATCTTCCACTTGTCTATGCAAAAAATTAGAAGAAGCTACTGGAAGGAGGTGGTCCAGTAAGCAGAAGCAACTAAGTATTTACATAAGCAGCTAATCATTTTTGCAAGTCATTTTGTCTTGGTTTATGATATAAAAAGTATGGAAGACAGTTTTTCCTGATCAGCTGTTCCAGGCAAAGTACAATAATACAGACATCTAATCAATTACACAGATCAACTACACTTACAGAAAAAGAAGCATTATCCCAAATGTAACTATTTTCTTAAATACTATATATAAGATATATACTTTACATACTTCTTTACATCAGTGCTCCTGGAATAACTGGTCACTTACAAATATGTTGACTCTGCCCCTATAACTGAAAGTAAATAGGAAACAAAAGTACTTAAAACTTCAGCTCTGTCTCAGCTCTTCTAGATGTACGTCAGTATGAATCTCAAAGCAAATGAAAGGAATTGAAATCAGGAAAACCATGTTGCCCCTTCCCAGCAATGCTGTTTTCTGAAAAAGGAGTTTGCTATTCACTCTCTTCCACATATTCCACTGAAGATTATCAAATGGTCTCCTGAAAAATTCTTATTTTTGTACTACCATGAGGATCTCCTGAAATAAAATGTATGTACTCCCTTGAAATCCACCATCTGCCTGAGGAATACAATCCTTGCACATCTTAACATCCTCATGTTGTTGGCAATGTATCCAACCAGGGCAATAGAAGAGGAGCAGTGGGAACTGTGCAATACCACCATACAATGAGAAACCAGAGAAATAATTTATTGGATTAATCGAGATGAAACTGCTATTTGTCCCAGATTTTGTGCACATAGCAAGAGATAAGGAGGGTGTTTATAGTACTAGGTATTTCCTGAGGCAGTCTGGATGTCAAAATGTCTGTCTGCACAGCACAAACACAGGGAAGTCCCACTGCAAGGTGTTTCAAGGCAATGACGTTTCTACCCCTGGGATTATCTGTTCACTAGTGAACATCCTGGATAAATTTGCTACTGCAAACAGGATCTTACAGTCTTTTTTTCTGTACCTAGGAATAACAGATCCTTTTGGTATCCAGACTCTGAAAGCTTTGATAGCGGTGATAAGCCCTACTGGTTCTTCTCAGTCTCCCTTGAGGACTACCCCCCAGCACCCTACCCATGGGCTCCCACTCTGCCCCAGGGGTGTCAGTCTCTGCCTGAGCAGGAGTGCTTGTCTTCAGACTCATCTCTGGGTCTGCCTGGGTGGACCTATGCTTCTTTCCCTGGAGGATCTCTTGGATGTACGTTGTAGTTTGTCTCCAGTTTTGACTTTGACCCTGTCTCCCCAATGGACCCACACTGTTGCCTTGTCTCCAGCCCTGTCTCTGGTCCAATGTCCTACTGCTCCAGGTGGAGCCTGAACCTCACCCATCATGTGCCTTGTCTAGGATGGTCAGTGGAGCTTGTTTACCAAAGCCTTGCTCTGACTGCTCCACTTGCCAGCCATGGGACTGTCCCCTGGACAACATGGGCACTGCCTGTGCTGTAGATGCTTCGGGTGTCTGGCTTCTGTCAGCTTATGCAGCAGCCTCCCTGGATACAGTCTGTGTTGCAAGTGAGGTCACTGGACCTTGGTGGACTTCATGCACTCTCCCAAGCAAATCCATGCAGAACAGAGATTAAATACAAAAGTGGGGCAGTGCATTCCTCATCTTCTGAGAATAACCTCTGCTCCCTCAGTTTAGTCTCTTCACAAGTGCAGATTTCACCAAGAATGTTATCTCTTTTCCACATATATACAAAAAAAAACCTGGTAAATACTGGGCATTGAGTGTACGTGACTTTGGGAGACACAGAAGCCTTAACTCTGCCAGTGTGTCACTTCTCTCATTTTGCACACCTTTTAACAAGTGAAGTAGAACAATCCATTGATGAAAAAAGGAATAAATTTTAAAAAGCACATTCTCATTTGTCGTTAAATAGTCAAAAGTTTAGCTAAGTGAATGCTGCAAGTATATGCTTTGTTTTTTTCTAGCATTTTTTGTTGGGATTTGTTAGATGGAAAACATGTTCAGATCATACTTTTTGTGTCACATACCACAAGGTTACTATAAGTCCACTACAAACCTCTAAAATGAACTCTTCATCTGTCTCTTACTGCAACTTACTCTCATTTCATCTGTGCCTTGCCTACATAGCACAAAGAACTATATTTAAAATGGTCAGCTTAACTGCAACTGATAACAACTTGTGCTATAACCAAATTTTACCTATCTGTGGTGGGTTGACCTTGGCTGGCCACCAGATGTCCACCAAGCTGCTCTTTCACTTCCCCTCCATTCTTCATTGACCTTGGTGTCTGCATTGTTGTTTCTCCCACATATTCTCGCTGCTTCCTCCCTGCTGCTGTTGAACAGCATTTTTTACCCTTCTTAAATATGTTCACACAGAGGAGCTACCAGCATTGTTGACTGGCTTAGCTTTGGCCAGCTGTGGGTCCATCTCAGAGCCAGCTGGAACTGGGTCTGTTCAACATGGGGGCAGCTTCTGGTGTATTCTCACAGAACCCAGCCCACAGCCCTCTTTCTACCAACACCTTGCCACATACACCCAATACAGTACAAAGTGTGAATGGGGTTGTAGCAGTGTTTTTCCTTGGTCAAAATACATTTATGACTCTGCTGGCTAGCTAAACCTGGGTGCACAGAATCACAATAAAATCACTAAAAAACAGCCCTCTACTGTGTTGGAGACTTAACTTTATAAGTACTCTATCCAAGGAGTTGCTGAGGATATGCAAACTGTTATTTTAAGAAAAAGCAAATTAATAGATCATATCTGTAGGAATGGAGTCTGCAACATATCTGGAAAAACCGAAGCACTTCTCACGACTGAGACAATTGTTTAATAGCATAGGAAGAAACTTGCCAAGTTAAAGGTAGGAATCTGGTGAAAAAACTGTATCAAACATTTTCCTAGAGCTCAAATGCATTTGATGGCATTTATGTTTTGGGAAATTTGCATTACAGATATGAATACACAACTACATGGAACTCCAAACTACAGGGCTTTGATTTACTACAAACCAAATGTTTATCCTCACTTCCATGAAACATCCTTAGTTCTCTCTTGTTGTATATCACAGCATGAAGGTGTTTTATAGGGAAAAATATGACAGTTCAAAGTGTGATTTATATTATTAATTAATTATATTATGCATCTGCTGGACTATACTGGAACTTGCTCTCAACGTTCACTCTTCTTAGGAAAGAGTCTGGTTATGATATAATTCTTAAGACAGCTGCAAGTCCTTCCCTTACAAGGAATCCCTATATTGTTTAGACTCTGGCATCAGTATTTCCTAACTGTACTTTCATAGTGAGGAATCCCTAGGATGCCTTAACTATGTCATCCCCAGATAGCCTGCTTGAAAAATAAGTTGTTTTTTTAAATACTGTTCTATAACTCAGTTTATAGCATTTGAAAAAAAAAAAAAAGTGAAAAATTAATTAGCATGGCTTCTCCTAAAAGACCAGAAGTCATTGCCCAGCATTCATCACCAGGCATCTCAGCCCTTGACATTCCTACTGTATCAGATATTACACAAACATATATTAGAACTGCTGGTCCTACCTCAAAACCTGTACACTCACATGATTAGGAAAACCATCCACAAACACAGTACATAGAGGTCAAAATGCTGAGTACTCCTGGTCAAAAATGAAAGCCTGTAGCCATTGCTATCACAAAGGAAGTGTGTTACTTATTGACCTATTACAATGCTATTGCATTACCTGCGGTTCCTTGTTGTGCTGGCTAGGATCCTTTTCATAACTCTCTGCATAGATCCGGAGAGTGGCTCTGACATGGCTAGAAGCACTCATTCTGAAGATGAGCCTGGAAGCATCTGAAAAAATAATCCGCAGCCCCTGTGGGAGAAGCAGCAGCATGTATGAATGGTGGTCATACCTTTCCAAATCACAGTTCACTGTTTTAAAATAAAAAGTGAAAGGAAGAGTCATTCAGATGCAAATCCTCTGTCCCTGTTAACTTTGGACAACTTATTATTCTCGTTTTCCCCCTTCTAAAGACTAGAAATGAACTTGAGTATTTCCCCCCACTCCTCATAACAAAGACTCTCTTACTGCTGTTTTTGTTTTCTTCATCTGACTTGTTCTTGATCTGCATAGCAGAGCACAAAATCAATGGCCTGAAAAATGTTTATATGATCAGCAAGGATCAGTGGCCTAAGAAACAGCTGCAGGATCTGCAGTTTACTGACTTTCTGTACAGGAAGGCCACTAAGGCCAAAGTACTAAACTGTGCAGTTAAATAGTTGTAGTGTTTTAATACTCTATTAATTCTGCACTAACACAAGTCCAGTTCTCCTTCTGTAAATGGTGCCCTTAGGCTAACTGCCACCTCTGCGATGTCACTGAACTTTATTTCCCCTTTTAGTCCTGCTGTTGGCCAATGCCTAGTGCATAAACTGAGATCCTTGCTACTTCTGTTTAAGAGGCAGTAAACCATTAAAACGAGAAAAGAGAATCAAGAGAGAAGCATTTTATTCTTCCAGTTTTGCCAGCAGCTTCAGAAGACACTGATGTTAGCAACATAAAGCTCCAATATTCAAAAGCATAAGTAGAAAACTCTGTTTCCTTACGTATATGACTAAACTTCTTCATCACTGTGTAGAGCATTGTTTGGTTGATACTCACAAAATCACAGAATGGTTTAGGTGGGAAAGGACATTTAAAGGTCATCCAGTACAATACCCCTGCAGTGATCAAGGACATCTGCAACTAGATAAGGTTGCTCACAGCCCCGTCCACCCTGACCTTGAATTTCTCCATGGATGGGACACCTACCACCACTCCGGGCAACCTGTACCAGTGTTTCACCACCCTCATTGTAAAAAAATTCCTTCCTTATATCTAGTCTAAATCTACTCTACTTTAGTTTAAAGCATTAACCCTTGTCCTATCATCACAGGTCCTGCTATTTCTTATAACCTCCCTATAAATATTAAAATCCCATGCAATAAGGTCTCCTCAGGTCTCTTCTCCAGGCTGAACAACACCAACTCTCTCAGCCTACCTTCATAGTAGAAGTGCTCCAGCCCTCATTACTGTGTCCCTAGTCTGGACCCATTCCAAAAGGTTCATGCCTTTCTTGTGAAATATACATTATTACCAGAAAATATTCAACAGGAAAATATCCCACATGGATAAAGGGTTGTATTAGATGGCCTAAGAGATATTTTCCATCTCTAACTTCACTGATACAACAAAACTTTTTTTAGCTGCTAGTATTATTAATTTTAACACGTATTAGCAACATAAATTTATCTAGTAGTCTCAATATGTACAGCATAAGTGACAAATGGAAATAGTTTACATTCAGAAGATTTGAGCTTTAAAGCCCATTTTTCTAATATTTGCTATTAAGCCACCTTTGTAATGAGATGGTTCAATTGATGTTAATGGGAGTTTTGTCATTGATTTCAATGGAATCAAGATTTCATCTTGAATGACTTTACTTATACAATCTGATCTTGTGAACAAGGGGTTGTCTCTTGCTCATTGCGCATTACACTTAACTTTATGGCAGTTAAAAGGAAGAAGATAAAATGAAGAGTCTCTCAGTTCTGCACATAGTTTGGTTTGAATGGCTGTCAAACCCAGGACCTCAGAGTACAGAACATCAATGTCAAGCAGCTTCAAGAGAGAAGGACAGGAGTCTAACGTATCTGGACAAAATGAAAGCATGAACATCAGAGCATGTGAGAGTCTTCCTCTACAAAGACTAAACAGGCATTTTACATGCTCCTGCCAGGCCTACCAATTCCCACAATGACATGACTAGCAAGACCACTTAAATACTCTTCCAAATACTCCATGTTGATGTAGCAATACTAACAGTAACACACTGCTACTTGGTTTAGCACATCTGAAGTCTCACAACTCTCTAAATTATGGTCTTTGGAGTAAAAAGGATTTATAAACACTCCCAGCTCAAACGAGGACACTCTTCTCATAATTTACAATGCAAAAAAATGTTCAAACTACAGCATCTGTAGCCAGTTTAATGTTACAGTTAAGGGCACTTGAGATGTTTATGCAACACATATGAGCACACGACCAGCATTCAGACAGTTCACTGGACTATTTCTGAGCCTATTTTCTTTATTTTGCATTTCTCAGGGACACACAACTAAAGTATTGATTTTTACACACACATAACAACAACTAATATTTGTCTGTAAGACTAGAATTCCTGCCAACAGCTGAAAATAATCTATAAAAGGGAATTACAGAGACACAGTGCCTGTATCACTTAAAAGCAGTAATTCTAAGTGCCAGGGAGAAATCATATGCTAGGGAAACAGCAGCCTTTAGAGCTGGACTGTCAAAGTTGACCTTTAAAATTATAATATTCACATCTGGAGATCTGGTTTAACTCATTTTTTCAGAAAGCCCAGCAGCAAAAAAATCTGACTTTTGACCTTCCCTTGGAAACAGTGATTTAAGCGCTAGCAAAACTTTTCACTCAGGAAGTACACAGAAATTAATGAGAGCTATTTGATTTTTATATTCCCTACTGTTTTCTGGAAACTGTCTCTAAAAGCAATGAGTTACAAGCATTTTTTAGAACAAAAAGAAACCCAGCCAAAAACACTGTTACCAAATAAATATGAAAAAGCATTGCCTAGAGAATAACCTGTGGTTCTGCATTTTTTGTTAAGTCAGAATCAAACAGGTTGTTACAGTTGTTACAAAATATCCACTCTAACATATAAAGTTTTTCCTTTTTGACATTTTTTAGCTTTTATCATCAGCAAGGTCAAAGTAGGCTGGTGGAATTGCAACCAAGTCTACTTACTGTTTGTCATAATGGTATTTTTTCACCTGACATAAACTCCATCAATTTAAAGCCATATATTACCTGTTTATTATATAGAAGGTGTGTGTCAACTCTGGTAAACATAAAATTTTACATGCAGAACTTACAAACTGATGCAAGAGGAGAAGAAAGAAGAGTAATACTCTGAAAAGGCCAGAGGCCAGAGTAAATTCCAGTTTTAATAAAATAGGACACAACATTTGTCACTAAGAAGCATAATGTTTTCTTATGGGAAAATATTTTTTTCTGGGAGGAAGCAGATGGAAGTACAGTCCCCACACTAAACATCTGCAGATACTTCTTTTAGGCAAACTGTGCCTGCAAATGGATATTAATGAGCTGTGTAGAAACTCTGAAACATAATTATGTTCCGTGGTTAACCCACTGGCTTTGAAGCTGCTATGATGGAGACAGAGCTTCACAAAGATTTCTCTCCTTTAGATTACAGTCCAGCAGAACAGGCTACTGATGTATGAAGCACTCCAAAAACTAAACGTACTACATAACGTACTATGTAGTTCGGTTTCCAGCATTTTAGGTTTTTTTCAGTTACCGATTTCATAAAAAAAAAAAAATAAATTAGCATACTAAGTTAGCATGAACAAGACTAAGCAGCAGACTTAAAGCAAAATACCTTAGGATTGCAAAAACCATTATTAAAGTAAAATAGCAAGGAATAACACCAGTAGGAAATCTAGCCTAGCAGCAAGGTATTCGACACACAGGTATACTTCTACTTCAAAATACTGCAATTATGACAATTTTTAGTTGGTCCTGTACAGACCCTTCAGTGTCTGTGCCCTAGGAATAGCAGACCATGCTCACTACTCTGCCAGGAAGTGTCTTATTGCTGATACATGACTGAAATGTCAGTCAGAACAGAAAAGAACTTTTACTTTATCTCTGCAGAGTTATCTGAAACAACTTTTTTCCGACTTTTCCAATGTCTGTTTCCTGACTCTTGCTCAAACTGAAATGCAAAAAGCCAATATTACATGAAGACACCTTTGCATCCCAAATCTACTGAAGGAGTGAGAAAACATTAACAAGCTTTTAATAGCAAAACTCCATCTGCAAATCTCAGAATGTAAGAACCCTTCACTAAAGAGCTCAAAGTTAACCATTATGATCGGTAACTTGTACTTCTAATTCTTCTAATTCAAGTTTCACAAAAAAATACAACCGGTCCTGTTTCTAGCTTGCAGGATCCTCAGGAGCAGCACTGTTATGTGCTCATGTGCACAAAAGAGAGCACAACAGGACTTGAAATACAAAAGCAGTCTTCAAGAACAGCAGGATGTTTCATTTTATTTTATACCTCATTACTGCACTGTGATAAACAATACTCATGGGTTTCAATAGTCGGGATGAACTAGAAGCCATAGTGTGGGCATATCATTTGCTGCCTATTTAATTGTTTATCACATTGCCAGTTTCTCATTCATGAGATGTAGTGCAGTTACACTGAGTATAAATCTCCACTACCTGCTGGGGAACAAAATTTTGAACAAGTTCCTGAAAATATAGCTGGAATATCTGCATGAAGCTCATGGCAGTCAGAAAGAGACGTCTGCATTTACACAAAGAGCAAGCTACCGGAGGAAAATGTCAGCACTGAACTGTCCTTTCATACCCATAGATCAATGTCCTCTCTTACTGTGCTTAGACAATCCCACTGAGGCTGCAGACACATGGAGCTAGGAATGTGTCCTTGCCAAAAGACAAACTAGTTGAATGTACTCTCAAAAAATACGTCTTTCTCCCTGTGAAAAGACATGCTTTCTGGCTTTACAGGCTCACTTTCAGAGTTGATTTGAAAGCAGGCCAAGTCATGTCTCTCTGTTTGTGTTAGATGTTGATTTAATTAGCAATTATATTCTGATTAAGGTCAAGGGCTTTGGATGAAAATTAAGGGAAAGATAACTGTACAGAAAATTTGCAAGCTGTTTTTTAAAAGCATAAGGGCCACAAGTCTACCATGCTTGTAATTTTCCAGTGGACTTGGATATGACAATACCCTCGTATCTTGTTTCAGCAGTAGTATGCACAAAGAGAGTAGCTCAGTGGCAGGTGGGCTGCTGCTATTATCTAGATGCAACGATGAACAGAAACTATAAAGACACTGAGCAGAATGGGATGACAACAGTTTTAACGGCTTGTAGTATTATTTGTTAGGGTCTGGTCAGGTCAAGTGATTTACAAATCAGAGAAACTAGGACAATAAAAATAAACAGCATAAAATCAGAACACATTTTAGTAAGTCATAGCTCATCTTCAAGCTGTCTAAACACCTGGCAAAAGTACATGGTCAGTTTTGAGCACATTGTGAATTTCAAAAGGCTGAAGACTCAGTTTGAAATGCAGTGCTTGATAGCTAAGATATCTCATTATTGACACAGCCCAGAAGGAGCACAGAAACAGTCATTTGGGCTACAGAAGTCAAATGTGCCCACATACACTACCATCCAGTGAAGTCTTCTGAATGGTGTTGGGTACAATAGATATTGTGGCCTAATGATGCAAATCCTGTTGGTCATCAATAGCAAGAAAAGTTTAACTTTTTTTGTAATGTATAGCAAGCAGTAGTTTCAGATAGAAAATAGAAAAGACTATTTTTCTACATGACGCTTCGCATTGTTCAGGAAAGGGAACTCTTCCTATACATGCATTGCCGTCAACAGGGATTCCATCCCTTGCTACATTCTCCTTGACACTACTGTCCCTCGTTCTGCACAGAAGTGCAAACTGAACCAGAGGTGGATTATCTTACTCAGACTGAGTTAAGTAGGATATGTGTATCTATCAGAGCAAAGAAAACACCATCCCCCAAATAAATGGAGAGGTTTGCCAGCTGAACGTTAGAAGCAACACTGTTAGTGACAATAGGACAGTTGCAAAACTGCTACTCCATCACTACAGCCATACCTGTCTTTTGGTCACTGTGCCATCCACAGGATCTATGTACTCAAAGCTGTCTGTTCTTTCCACACTGTAGATATTGCTACCCACAGCAAACTGCTGATGGCTGAACGATTTGTCAGTGATCAAGGCTTCCAGGTCTCTCATTATGAAATATGCTGTTCTGGGTTCCAGTGCTTCATAATCAAACCTTGCACATAGATAAAAAAAAGGTTAAACCAAGAAGTAAGCTCCCAACAGCTGAGAAAATAGCTCTGCTTTCACAGAACTCAAGGTACTCATAATTAGGAATTTACTGCTTACTTAAAGATCACAGGTGAACCACTGAAGTATTGGTTGCAAATAAAACCAGCACACGGATGCAAATCCTCTGCAATCTGATCATTATGTGTGTGCATCACAGTTCTACAGTGGCCTCCTGACTATTAACTAAACAGAAATAATTCAGAAAATGTATGGTTTCTACAGTAGGATAGAAAGCATCTTCAACACACAGCTTGCTTTCCGAGATTAAGGACAGAACCAATGCAGTGCTCAATATCCAGGTGAAATAGAGAAAACTTTGCTACAAATTTGAAGCAACAGCTGTGTGCAATAGAGCTTATGGATATATGAACTTCTCTGGATTAAGTCTATTCTGAGGCAACAAGAAAGGCAGAAGCTAAGATGTAAAGGACAGTTAGAATTCACCCTTTGAGACCTTAATAAGAATGAGTCAATGATTGGATGTTTGGAGGAGTTCTTAAAAGTAGGCATAGTTCCAGTTCTCACTAAAACGCTGTCACACAGAAGCACATACAGGAAAAAACACAGGAGTAAATCTTGCTGGGATTTCTATTTTTTTCCAACACCAAGCAATGAGCTATGCCTACAGATTCCACAAGTAAATAATTCAGATCTTTCTGCCATTTGATATCAGAAAATTTGATTACTCTTCCACTAGAAGTGACATTTACATGCTGCTCCTTCAGTAAGTAAATAAAAACTGCTGCCACTTACTCATCAGAAAAAAACAGCCTACAGAACAGTGGCAATCTGTCAGATGTTTGTTCTGCGGACAGAGCGAATGCACACCTAAATGCAGCTAAGCACACCTAAACAAGCCATCATTGCAACAGATTTGTCCTATCATCTGCATAATTTCCTGTGCCTTTTCCTCATTTTTCTCACCTGCAGTAGTAGTGTCGGCCAAATTTTGTCCAGTGATCCCTGACAATCTCCTCCACACTCTGTTTTCGAGCTGCTAGGATGGAAAGCCAAACTAGCACAGCCCATAGTCCATCTTTCTCTCGAAGGTGATCAGATCCTAAAGAGACATATGTAAAGTATATTATTTGATATCACTGCAAATTGGAGAACAAGATAAGGAGGGTAGGCCTAAGGCTCATTTGCCTTCACATGTCACATAACAGTAATCAACGTTACCAAACTCAGCAACTTCAATATCTCCCAGACAGATAATCAGAACTCATATTTAAAATATTATTTATTTATATATGATAAAGCCCATACACCTAAGGTTAAATATAAAGATGTACAAGTATTTTAATAGAAATGGTAGTAGTAGGAAAACATTAGTTACGATTCCTGCTCACTGACATATGCAGTGTTTTCACACCTCTGTTACAGTTTCTCAGGCCTGGGCTAGATAGCAAATCCCTGGCCACGAACCAGAACGTCCTGAGTTATGTGAGTGAAGTTCAACAACATCTTATGTCTGCATATGTCCATCTGTCAAGGTGTAGAGAAAGAATTTTCCCATTCCATGAAAAATGAAGATTTCCAGAGTATTCATGACCTCCCATCAGGACAAAAAACAAGAGCCTGAAAAAATGTTTCTGGGAAAAATAAAACCAAACCAGAGAATAGCACTTTCTCCCTTACTCTATTCTCCAGTGGTAAAATGTTTGGATACTCAGCTCTAAATCCATTCCTAGTTTTATATTTATGAGAAAGCAATTGATCCAACAATGGAGACTAAGAACAATTTTGGAATACCCCACAGGAGTTAGCACACACTCTCAGATATGGGAGGCACAAATTCAAGTCTATGATCTGAATTCAAAAGAGCACAGAATTGATCTTGCACTTCCCATGTCCAAATGAAACTGATGAAATGTCCAAATGACTCCAGATGAAAACTTGGAGTAACAGGCTGCTCTGCAATACACATGTAACCTGTCTTAACCAGATACATTTCTAGGAAGCTAAGCTCTGCCTGTTAAAACTGGAATGTATCAATCAGCAAAAAGTTTCACTAAAAATAGTATTTTCTAACAAAAGATTGTTTCATCAGAAGGTTCTTGGTCACCTCATAAAGCGCTCTCTCCTTCTGGATAATTCAGAACAAGCTTTTATGGCAATATGTGTCTAACCCAGATTACCACAAAATCACAAGCAAGCACACATGAGAATAAACACAAAGATCCAAAACACCTGACACTCAGTATATATAAACGACTGTTGCATAAAATAATAGACTCAAGAAACATCAAGAGACATCATATGTGTGGCCATTGCTCTGGCAAAATGATGCTAAATCTGGTTGAAGTTTGTTAGCTGCAATGTCATCATTTTCTGTCTAGTTGCACAATACTGAAAGCCTGAGTACAAGGCAAGTGCAGTTTCCTCCGTGAATTACCTACCAATCAGGGAGGAATCCAGTTGGGCCATCTGTTCTATTAGAAGATACTTAGCAAAATCCTCCAGAGAGGAATTTAAAAAGTCTTCAGTCTAAAACCTGTTTTATGAAATATTCTCCTTCCTCAAACACAAAAATCCAGTGGCAGCAAAAGTACTTTGCAGTGCTGCAGTTTTACATAACAGCCTCCAAGGTCTACACAGTCATCTGTCAAAATGGCTGTGTTTTGCTACTGGCAGAGGACATGGTTCCCATAATATAAATTGATGTACCAAGGCTGTTAATCCTGTGAAAAACTGTCAACAGAAAATTAAAGACATATAAGGAAAACAGCAAGACATGCAGAGAGCCATTGTGATTCCTAGGGTTCAGTCTTGACATTGATCTTCTAGTCACGGCTGCTGCCTTGGACTTGCAGTCCCTCTTCTTGGAAGAGAGGAACAGTCATGGCAGCAGCTGCTACTCACACACATTTGCTAGGAGCCCACAGCCTGGGCCTGCCACAGCTCTGCCTGCCACTTACTCTTTTTTTGTTATGTCCAGCCCTGGGGGTGTAGACCTCCCACACCCTGAATCTAACATTAAGTAAGTTAACTACCACAGAGTTAACTAAATGCAAATTACTATTTCAGCACAATATCAGAATTGTATAGGAATGATTACTGAAAACTTCTGATAAGGAAAAAAACTTACATGAAGTTTGTGAATTAAGTAACCGCATGGATTTAAGAGCTGAAACAGATGGTAATATTCCTTTGCATTTGTAAAGTAGTTGTCATGATAGAATCATAAAATCATAGAATGTCTTGGGTTGCAAGGGACCTCCGAAGGTCATCTAGTCCAACCCCCCGAAAATAAGCGAACAGATTGCTCAGAGTCCCATCAAGCCTGACCCTGAATGTCTCCAGGGATGGGGCCCCCACCACCTCTCTAGACAATCTGTTCCAGTGATCCACCAAGCTCATATTAAAGAACTTTTTCCTAATGTCCCACCTAAATCTACCCTGTTCTAGCTTGAAACCTTTACCGCTTGTCCTATCATTACATGCTCTAGTGAACAGGTCTTCCCCAGCCTTCTCATAGGCTCCTTTCAGGTATTGGAAGGTCGCTGTAAGGTGCCCCCGGAGTCTTCTCTTCTTCAGGCTGAACAACCCCAACTCCCTCAGCCTGTCTTCATAAGGGAGGTGCTCCAGCCCTTGGATCATTTTTGTGGCCTTCCTCCGGACACACTCCAACAGCTCCACATCCTTCTTGTGTTGGGGGCTCCAGAGCTGGACACAGTATTCCAGGTGAGGTCTCACCAGGGCAGAGTAGAGAGGCAGAATTACCTTTTTCAATCTGCTGGCCACACTTCTTTGATGCAGCCCAGGACACGGTTGGCCTTCTGGGCTGCAGTTGCACATGGGAGGCTCATGTCCAGCTTTGGATCCACTAGTACCCCCAGGTCTTTTTCCACAGGGCTGCTCTCCAGCATGTCTTCCCCCAGCCTGTATTCATATCCTGGCCCAGGTGCCCTGGCTCTGTGCTTGGCCTTGTTGAACCTCATGAGTTTCAATAGGGCCCACTTCTCCAGCTTGTCCAGGTCTCTCTGGATGGCATGCTGTCCCTCTGGCATATTGACTGCACCACCCAGCTTGGTGTCATCAGCAAACTTGCTGAGGGTGCTCTCAATGCCACTGTCACTATCATTAATGAAGATATTAAGCAACATGGGTCCCAGTATGAACCCCTGAGGGACACCACTTGTCACCGTTTTCCATCTGGACATCCAGCCATTGACCACTACCCTCTGGATGTGATTGTACAGCCAATTCCTTATCCACTGAACAGTCCACCCATCAAACTCATATCTTTTCAACTTAAGAGAGAAGGATGTTGTGAGGGACTGTGTAAAAGGCCTTGCAGAAGTCCCAATAGATGGCATCCATAGGTCTTCCCTTGTCCACTGATGCAGTCACCCCATTGCAGAAAGCCACTGGGTTGGTCAAGGAGGATTTGCCCCTGGTAAAGCCATGCTAGCCATCCTGAACCACCTCGCTGTCCTCCATGTGCCTTGGCATGTCTTCTAGGAGGATCTGTCCCGTGATCTTACCAGGCACAGAGGTGAAGCTGACAGGTCGATAGTTCCCAGGGTCCTCCTTTTTACGCTTTTTAAAAATTGGCATAATGTTTCCTTTCTTCCAGTCACTGGGTACTTCACCCGACTGCCATGACTTTTCAAATATGGAGAGTGGCTTGGCAACTACATCAGCCAATTCCTTCAGGACTCTGGGATGCATCTCATCAGGTTCCATGGACTTGTGCATGTTCAGGTTCCTCAGATGGTTGTGAACATTGTCTTCACTTATGGTGGGAGGGACTTTGTCCCCCTGGTCTCCATCCTGTGGGCCATCAGGTTGAGAGCCGTGAGGAGAGGGGTTGCCAGTGAGGACTGAGGCAAAAAAGTCGTTGAGAATCTCAGCCTTCTTCTCATCTGTTGTTACTAGTTCACCACTGTGGCTCAGCTGGGGGTGTATGCTTTCTTCAACCTTCCTTTTCCAGTTTACATACCTGTAGAAGCTCTTCTTGTTTTTTTTACATCCCTTGCCACGTTCAGCTCCAGCTGTGCCTTGACCTTCAAGATCTTGCCCTACACAACCTGGCAACGTCCCTATACTCTTCTCGAGTATACTTCCCTATACTCTTCTTAACTCAGCCATGCTGGTCTCTTGCCTTCCTTGCCAGATTTCTTATACCTGGGGATTGAAATCTCTTGCACTCTATGGAAAGCATCCCTAAAGATCTGCCAGCTCCGTTCTGCTCGCTTGTCCCTGAGGGCTGTTTCCCACTGGGTCCTACTTAGTAACTCCTTGAAGAGCTGGAAGTTTGCTTTCCTAAAATTTAGAGTCCTGACTATGCTTTTCATCTGCCTCATACCCCTCAGGACAGTGAATTACACTAGTGCGTGATCACTGCAGCCCAGGCTGCCTTCAACTTTGACATCCCTGATGAGTTCACCTGCATTTGTGACCATCAGGTACAAAAACACATCCCCTGAGGTAGGGCTGTCAATTTCTTGTCTTAAGAAGTTGTCATTGAGGCATTCCAGGAGTCTCGTTGATTGCCTACAGCTTGCTGTACTACTTTTCCAACAGATGTCGGGTGCCACTTTTCCAACAGATGTCGGGATGGCTAAAATCCCCCAGCAGGATGAGAGCCTGTGATCGTGATGTTTCCTCGAGCTGGAGTAAGAAGGTTTCATGGATAGGCTCCGCTTGATCAGGTGCCTGTAGTAGACTCCAACCACAAGACTCCCTGTGTTGTCCCGATACCAAATTCCCACCCACAAGCTTTTGACCTACTCATGGCTATTCTTTAGGAACAACTATTCACACTCTATCCACTTCTTTACACAGAGGGCAACACCTCCAACTCTTCTTCCTCTCCTGTCCCTTCTGAACAGCTTGTAGCCATCGATAGCCACAGTCCAGTTGTAGGATTTAATGCTTTCCTTCAAAACCTGGGCTGGAGCAACCAGAGACATCAATACAGGCTGGGGGAAGACACGCCTTCAGCCCGACAGGGGCAGGATACAGAGGCCCCTTGATCCTGAGTGCTCTCTGATGGGTGCTCCCGTTTCTGTTTAAAGGAGGACAGAGCCTGGCTCCACCAGTCTATCTCCTGTTCACCCTCCCTAATGCTCTTTGACCTCCTCATGCAGCTCTGCCACGAGGCTGAGCAGATCGTCCACCTGTTCACAGTGGATGCAGCAGTTCTCATTACTGCCACTAGATGCCAGAACAAGGCTCTGGCAGTCCTGGCAGCCTGTGGCCTAGACAGCTGCATGTTTCCATGGGAGTTCTGCCTGGGTTGCTGTGTCCGTTCTGGTGAGTGATGGGGCCACTGCCTTCCACCAGGTGGAGGCCATGGCTGAGCTCTCCTGCTGCCTCGCTCCTCCTGGTCTCAGTTAACGCTCCTCTCGGAGGGCGATGCCCACTAGTTAAGATACCTCTGGAGCCAAGAGGGGTGCTGCGCCCTCCCCACACGCTCTGCCGGCGCAAACTGCTCCGCCACCGGCTGCGCCACGCCCTCTCGATGTCCCACGCCCTCTCGATGTGCCACGCCCTGTTTGTCCGGCCTGTCCACCACGCTGCCTTGGGGCTGCACTTACACATGCAGTGGGCTGGGCTGTCAGCGTGGTTTCTGTCCCCGCTGAGGCAGAGCTGTCCCCTGTTGGCCAGGAGCTGTCACTTCCCACTCGGGGCAAGGAGGCAGCCTCCTTCTCTCTGCACTCGTTGCGGTTGCTGTGGTTTCGCTGACTCGACAAAGAATCCCGCAACGTGATCAGCCATGATCCCTCTGCCTTGGTGACTGCAGAATACTTCCTTTCTGCCACCTTTTATCTGCTTTGGTCTGTAATGTGTGAGCTCTCTGCAAGGGCAGTGTCCTAGCCAACGGCCAAAACTATGGGCTGATCCTTGAGGAGCTACTGTAGGAAAAGCAATGGCTTGCTCTGCTCGCTTGCTCCAGAGTCCCGGGTGCTGTGAAAGCATGGAGTGACAAGTTATCAGAAGGAAAAGGGCAGGGCTATTTAAAAGCTCTCACAGCTTTGCCAATAGCTTCCAATAGGAAACAAAAACCAAAGCTCCTCCCCAGGAAGCCAGCCTTTTGGACAATCAGGTCCTCCTCTCTTCTCTTCTACTCCCTTGCTGTGGTAACATGCTAGATCAGCTGAAGGATGCCTTCCACAGAAACAACAGCAATATGGCCTATGGATAATAAAGTCAGCATACTCATAGGCAAAGCAGACTGCATGGTCATGATCATTATCATTGAAGCCAACAGTCTGTTACCAGATAATGGTGCAGGTTTCTGCCACTGCCACCAAAAGAGAGACCTAGAATAGAGCTGTCACTTCCCACCAGTGTCCATCATTCCCCTGGTAGCAGCAGGAAAAGTTGTGAGGTCATCACAGGAGCAGGGGGCTCCCTGAGGACTCAGAGCACTGGGGGCTCCCCCAGGCTGGCAGGGCAGGGTCCAGCAGCCAGGACCTGTCTAGGCCATGGCAGATGGGGGCACCAGGGCAGCCTCAGCCCTGGGACTCAGGCACTGCATAGGGGATGGGCTGGGGCCAAGCCAGGGTGTGGGACGATGGGTGGGCCTGGCTCAGGTGGCCCATGGCCAGGCAGGGCTGGACTGTGGGGAGCTGGATGCCAGCCCTGCTGCTGTGACACTTGGGGCAGGGTCTGACAACCCTGTGGGGCTGACACAGGGCCCTGGGCCAGGCTGGGGAGCCACAGGTGGCTGGGCCCTGGTAACACCAAGCTCACCCCACCACAGCTGTTCCTTTCCTTAACTTGCCTGCCTCTCCTTTCAGCCATTCATCCTTAGCACTGAAAAATTCAATTTTACCTGTGGTCAATCATCTTTGTGGCTGATATTACCAATAACTCGAACAGCTTAAGTGTCTCAACAGACACCAGCAAGAATTGGAGACACCGTATTGGGCTGAACACCTCAGCAATTTGCTCCAGTGTAAACAATCATTTATTCTCCTGTTGTGTAACACTCTGCAGGCCAACAAACCATACAGTGAAAGGCACAGCATTCATTCAGCAAAACAGCATATACATCATGACATCTGTGCAACAACACTCTGAACCGAACACCAAGGAAGAGACACATTTTTATTTAACAAACACTTTAAGTACGTTTCATTGAACCAAAACCGGCCAGTGAAAGCTGGAGGGAAGAATTTTTGTAAAGCTCTCTGTTGTGCACTAAGCCTTGTTCTGGCATGGCTTAAGCTCACAGATCTCTATATAGAGGGATGAATGTATACACATATCATTCTTCTGATCCAATTAGCAGCTTCGGCATATGCTATGTCCTTGTGTGTCCTTCAGGAGGATACACAGATTGCTGCTTCTCTTGAAAGAGAAAGCACTGAAAGAAAGTAATCCAGGGGAAAAAGTCTGGATGGAAAAGCTGGAAACAATGTAATTGTTCCACAGTTGAAAACCACTGATTAAAAATGCTAGCGTGATCTGAGTACAAGGACAATGACCCTGTGCGCCCAAGAAGCGTGTCACTTCATCATTCTGTATAGGAGGAAAACTGACAACTGGGATTTCTCAGAACTTCTTTAAGACATCTCTTATTTCACCAGCATATCCATCAGCTGGGTTACTATAAGCACATATCTTGTTCTATTGATTACCCTTCTTTCTTTTAGCAAGTTAAAATCTGTTATTGCAACTGTGAGTCAACTCTGTTTTTCACCTACAGTACCATTGTCTGAAGGTGTCTTTGCTTTCTCCCTCTCTCACTTACTCCTACTGCCCAGCTCCCTTGTGTGGGGAACAGACAGAAAGGAACTCCAGGGAGGAAGCCTGGTTTGCTGCCTTAGTTCATTCTTCCTTGCTTTATAGATCCAGTACCTGCCTGCTGCTCTGGATCTGCAGAGGCAGAGCTACCCTTTGAAAAGGGATCCAGTAAAAGGTGCCTCACAACCTGCCTGCCAGTTCCTGAGACTTCTGCACTAACAGTCCTCTTGGCTTGCTGAGGGTTCTCAGTCATCTCAGGATAATCCTCAGCCATACTTTTAATTGAAATACTGACTTTGTTTAAGGAGCCGAAACAGAGTCAATGGAAGAGAGGAATCAACAAGTATTTGTCTGATTATCCCATTATATTTAATTTGCCATTGGTAAGTGAAATTATAATAACTGCAACTACTTTAACAAACTATTTTTAAGTTAATTTGTCACATATTTCTCCATATGACAGTAGCAAAAGTTATTTTTTACTACTGCAACAGTCAATTGCTATGGCCAGACTCAGAGTAAACAGTCTGGGAAAAACTCTGAGAGCATGTTCCCATTCATAAAGAAGTACTCAGCTTAAACAGGCTTAAACTGAAGTAAAGTCTTGAGAGGCAGCAGCCTGAGAAACAAAGTAAGATCATGCAAAAATGTTCATATTAAGATTTTTCTGATATTGGAAAGCTTTTGGGCATCCAGACTGTCTTTCACATGCCTAATTTACTCTTTCATCTGAGATTTCCAACTGTGATAGAGAGAGTGAGTCCTGAGGGTCATATGCATGAAGAAAGTGTAATTGCTTTACCCTAAATTAGTAAATCTTTACCCTAAATTAGTAATCTGTGTCTAGCATACTGTGTCCTGTAAATGTAATTTTAAAACATAAAGTTACTCAAGCGAGTATACAAACTCACAGTAAATAATTTTGCTTTCACACACTTTAAGTCTTACAAATGTATCATCCAGCAATCTGAAAACTGACAGTATTTTACGGAAATGGAGATTAAAAAGCATCCTGATGTGTTTCCTTATTAGAGTTAATGAGATTATTTTAGATTTGTGTTACTGTAACAGATACCACCAAACAGCTTTTTTAAGGCTTTCACTCATTTCAGCAGCAGCACATTTTTGTATTCTTCCCTAGTTGTTCTTCCACATAATCTTGAAGGAGAAGGCAGCTGATGTTAATAGCATCTGGAAATTCATCTGGAGATGAAGCATGTACATCTATGAAAGATATAACAATTACTGAAGTGGCTTAAACCACAGCCATGGTAATCCTGATTAATAGTTTGCTGATCAAATTTAGGAACTAACTGCTGCTGCTGACACCCTTCTCTGAACTGTGTCCTGAGCATTAGTCATAGAACCAGAAAGTTACTAACCTCATCTGACAAGCTCCCCACACTGCTACAAAAATGGAAGAAGTTTTTAAAGCATTGGTTGAGCTCCAAGATCAGCTGCCAGAAAACAAGTCTGGGAAACTCAGCCCTATGGGATGTTTTAAAAATCTTTTGTCCTTTTATAGCAGAAAATTTGCTTTTATTTACTTGCCAGAGCAAAATCCCTTATATTATAAAACCAGGGCTCTGCATTATTTGGAAATTCAAGCTGGGCTGGATTACCTGGGTACACAAGCAATCAGACTCTGTTCATTTAGTTTGACAACAGAATGTCGATCTGTAAAACCCATTTCTCTTACATAAAAAACCAAGTTTTTCAGTCTGATCAGCTATATGGTACATTTATTTAAATATTCTATGCTGAAAGCTAAAGAAGTGCCAAGTTTCCGTTTCCTAAATAGATATGATTGAGGCAAAAGCTGTAAAATGGATTCAAATACCCAATACTGGCAGAAACTTGTGAAAGTCACCCAGCTTAGGACATTACTAAAAGATTTGCAATAAGGTAAATATTTATTGCTAAAACCAGCTCACATTGCTAAACTATTGGTCATCTGCAGACCAGACTGCATTTTACAAATAAACCTCCTAGTGTAAGAGATATTTTAAGACAGCTGCATTGAACTGAAAGATGATAAGGAAACTGAGGCAGAGAGAAAAATAAACTTTAGGCATCACAGTCATCGCATAATTGCCCTGTAGGCACTGTCACAATTCAGCTGGACAGCAACTACATGTGCAGTGAGGAATTTAAACCCAGTGTGCAAGCTGTCTGGATGCCCTGAATCTTGAGGGTTCAGATTAGCCTTTAGATGGCATTGGCTTGAATGGGAGGACAGGAGGCTTTCTGCACTGAAGTGCTGCAGGTACAACAAAACACGTTGACCAGAACATACCAGGATGCACAGATTAAATGTGGCTGTAGAGCAGCTCCCCATGCAGGCTAGCACTATGTTACTCGAGTGGCCTTAGAATTCAAGAGACAGAATTTACCATGAATCTGTAGAATTAATTATAGGATAGGAGAACAAGATTAAGACAGGGACACAGGGAGTGCTAGGAATGCGGAGACTGGTCTGAAGTCGAAGGACAGGAGATGCAAAATCAGGAGAGAGGCTATTGTATGAATTGTAATTGCTTTAGGGCCCTACAGAAGGATACAAGTGAAGGAAAAATGTAAATGGCAAGAACAGAAAGAAGTTAAAGGAATTATTGCTAATCAAAGGACATTAGTTCCCCCCCAAAAAAAACCCAACAGTCATTATTAATTTAAATTTTCTTACATTTTACAGACAGACACCCAAAGAAATCTAACACATTTTTGGTTCTTCCATCGTAGTCCTTTCAGATACTTACAGTTAACGACAGGCTAACACATAAAGTTGTGTGTCTTGTGGCTTAAAGGTATCCTCATTTCTAAAAAAGCAGCATTCTGCTGCAATTGACCTCAACCAACAAAATTAAGACTAGACTTAATTCAATCAAAGCAAAATGAAATTTATAACCAAGTTTCAATGCATGACAAATCATTTCTATGCAAAGCTACAGCCAATGAATTATGCACTAAAATAAAGAATTTCATGGAACTCACATAAAAATACAGAATAAATGATTAGCCAAGAAGATGGTTAAGTTATTCTGATATGTGGGTCTTCAAAAATGCTTGTAATATAACTGTACTAATAAATAAAAAGTAGAAAGTATTTCTGTGCCAGAATCCAGGAAAGAAAAAAAGAAACAGTGTGAAATTCATTAAGTTTTTCTCCTACACCAAAACCACATTACTGCAGATTTACAGACTACACATTTTAATTGTTTGCTCTAATGCTTCCTGACAGTACTGAATTCACAAGGGCTCAAATTTCCCTTTCATTCTGCATTCTGTTTTTTGACTGGTTCTTGGGACAGATAAAGGAGAAATACTGAATATTTCATAATGGTTATTTTATCTGAGTTTTGAGCAATTAGGATGTCCCAAAAAGGGATGCCTGCAACAGATTTGATTAGACATACCATTAGACATATCAATTCTCATACTTTGTACACTGAATCACAATGCCATAAAGGCAAAATTCCTCCAAATGCTGTTGCAGTTTGTGAAAAGACTATTACAGTGGAACCAGTAAGACCTTTCTGCAAGACCTTTCTGCAAGACCTTTCTGCATTATGTTCAAGTTAGCAGAGAGTGCCAGGCACCTTCAAAAGTTGTCTTGGCAGTGATATGGTTGGTTGCCTATCACTTCTGAACGTGCATCTTCCACATTTTTTGTACCTCAAGGTCCTGGACACCAAAGTTGCAAGAAGACCCTCAAGATGTGAACAACTGATAGTTCTTCGTTCCAGCACAAGACAGAGTTCATTTGCTGAACCTTTTGGCTTTGACCTGAAGCACCCAAGAACATCAAAAGTTGTCACTAAAAGTCTGTGGAAATTTTTGATCATGTATTACTTACCAGTGCCAAAGCTTTCCTCTCCACAAAGGGAGCAACGTCCAGAGTCCATGAGACTGGAAAAATATCTCCATCCTGTTGGTGTCTCATACACAGGAATCTTCATTACTTTTGCCACTCTGGAGAATACATAAGAAAACATCACACAATTAAGACAGTACTTTATTTACACATGGCCTGAGATCAGCTGAGGAATACTGCAGGTGTTGCTCCATCTCCTGACAGGTGGGCTATAAGCAAAAAAAAAACCCCAACAAACCAACTGATCCTTGTCTCAGAATCTGACTTCAGCCAGAACCTAAGCAGGTTTATCCACTAAGTGTCACATTTTTGAAAACGTAGGACCTCAGCTCCATAGGCTTTACCAGCGTCTTTCTCCTGTTACGAAGCAAGAAACAGTTACATCTAGAGATACACAGTTTTGTTATACTAATATTTTAATGAAAGTTAAAGATGTTGAAGTACCTTCCTTTAAAAACACCGGTGTCTAACACTTCTGCTTGACAAACACTTCTGTTCAGGTGTTCAAAGACAAGATGATACACGAATTTTTCCATGATGCAGCATCTCCTCTAAAAAAGCTCTCCCAGTCTCAACCTGAAACTAAACTTGCTTTCCCTGTCTCCTCTTAGACACCTAAACAAAATAGTCCCACTAGCTGGCTGACATGTCAGTATTTTCAAGAACCAAAATAAACCGCCATATAAGCTGGATATGCTTTCCATTTCCCAGGTTGTTAACTGGAAATTATTCCTGTTATAAACTATAATGAAAAAATTATTTATTGGACTAAAAATCAAGAAAGAATAAAAAAGCAAATCCTCTAGGGAACCCACTACTCAGCTGGGATTTATGCAGAATTAATATTACCACTCTTCTTGTTTCTAATTATATTTGCTTGTTTCCATTGTGTGTCTAGGATATTGAGAGATAACTTCTTTTTAATATGAAAAATAAGACTTGAGATATATTCAAGCAATCTGACTGACTAAAAAAGACCTTAAAGTCTCCCTAGGACTGCTGCAACACTCGCACCTAAGAAACGTTTCCTAAATTAGCCACACACAGAGTAATACTTCATGTGAGATGATTCACATAATTTTACCTGCAGTCAAGCTCAGGCAAAGCAGGTCACTCAAAGTGGGATTCAAAGGAACTCAAATATGTGAAAGCAAAAGCAGTCACCTCTCTGATCAACAGAGAGACATGTGTTATCAGACAGTCCATCACTCTGTCTTAAAGGAGGCACATAAAGTAGATGGCATGAACTGTCCAAATACGCAATTACTGACCTATTCAAAAACCTGGTACATAAATGTACCTAAATAAAAATTCAGCCCTCAAGTTTTCTCTCTGAAATATTAAAATTGTTAATCAGCACTGGCATGAAGTCTCCAAATCCACTTTTTAAAAAATGCAATAAATGCCAGTTGCTATTTAAGTCTCCTTCTAGTCAGTCTAGGTGTTCACTTTTGTACCTATCTATTACATCTAAAAAGAGTGTTTTTAACATGAGATAGAGTAAGAATTGCTGATACTTATTTGAAAAGAGCTAAAGGGTTATCTGGAGAAAAAAATGTTATCCAAGTGTTGAATCCTAAACTTGGTTTTCACATCTCTTGTTTAGAGGTAGAGACAAGTGCATACCTCCTTCTGTTTAAAACAGCTAGCTATATTATTATTGGCCCATAGAAATGCTGCTGCATGAGGGAGGTTATACAGGTTTCTGGCTGGTTCTGCAAAAAATCAAGAACATACAAGGATTTAATCCCTGTGTTACAGTAACTGCAGGCTGGGAACAGGACTGTATTGCCAAAAAGTAGAAAACAATCAGTGAGAAAACAATGGCTAACATGCTAGAGGAGCAAGACCAATTCTCTTGAGGTAACATAACAATACAGCAGGAATATCTCTGCTTGCAGAAATGTTCCCATATCCTGGTACTGTTTTTTTGAGAAGGAAATCCTTTCCCTTTCACTTTTTTTTATTCCTTTAGCTTGGAGACAAACAGCCTCAGGTGGACCTATCTTGACCAGCAACAAAGGCTTCCAGGGGTTGTAATTCAGAGATTTCTATGCACTAGGCTGGCACCAAAAACACAGATACTGAGTTTGTTGACTCTGGGCTTTCTTTAAACTAAGCCTTTCAAACAAACAAACTAAAACAGTATAAATACAAATATATCCATACAAAGCTTATAATCAAGTATGACAGATTGTTCCTTGCAAAAATTTCTTGCCCTTTACTATTAAGACTTTAACAGCATAAACAAGGAGATGCACACTAAAAATCAAGCATACGCTTTATTTATTTCCATTTACTGAAAAAGAATCACCACTGCAAGTCTCAATAAATTCAGAATTTGCCTTTATGCAACCTATAGACATTTAATGTGAATGATCACCCCAAGAAACATGAAAGGTGTTCCCACAGGAAGATGCAAAAAATTCCCTAAGCTGCAGACTCAGAGAAAGAATATGCTGCATTAGACCAAACAAATAATGCAAATTACAGGAAAATTCCTTCCCGCGGAGGAAGGAAACTAATATTCTGCAACAGGTAAATCACTGCACCTTCAAAGCCAGGGAAAACAGAGACTAACTGCAGGAAGGGGGAGGGATTTTTATTGCTCCTACATCTACATGTTTCTAAAGAAGAAAGGTATGACTTCGGTGCAGAAAAGTTAAAAAAAAAAAAGTATCTTTGTTTAGAAAACATTTTCTTTTACTTTCCCTTCACCACTCTTTTTTCTTGTAGACAAAATGACTAAGTCAGGGCTTTCAGTCATGGCTACACCAAATAGCTACTTTTTTTTTTTTTTTAAGTGCCAGTTGAGACAAAGGGGTAGGTAGCATCCACTGTGGACCAAAATTTGGAAATTAGTTTCTATGCGCCACTGAAGGTTTGCAGCCCTACCTAATGCAGCATTTGACTTCAAGACAAGTTTGAAAGATACTAAGGAAATATTTTATTCTGCTAGGCAAATAAATGCTTAGGATGATGGTTTCTGGAACTTGTAATTCTGCAAGAACAGTTGCTGGTGTGTCATGGTAAAGGTTTTTGTTTTATCTATAAAAAGTAACAGTTCCATAAATTAAAATCTATGATGTTTTCAGCAAGGTACCTTCATAGGACAGTTAAAACTGTATACGGCTTTTTAAGTCTATCTTCTTTCTATATGTTTACACTAGATTTCCTAGATTTGTGGAGTTAGAAATGGAAAGTCAAGTGGTTGTAAAGATTCTGTTGGTCAGATAGTATACTACTGCTCTCAGAAAGTAAGTCTTACGACTGGTGCTGCAAAGAGTTTACATCTAGCAGACGTCTCCCTCATCCAAGTGAATTTTATATGTCCTTATACATATGTATAATGCATCACCATCATGATACTGATGCAGTAGTACTCCTGCAAGAGCAATACCTCAGTCTCTGAGTTCTCTCAGTGAAGGTGCTAGCTGTCTATAGGCCCAACTTAATGGATGAAATATACTTACAGAGCAATCAAAAAGTAAAACCAGAAAAAAATAGGTTCATTTTCCTAGTCTATTTGAAGTGAAGGCCTTCTATTTATGTCTAACCACACAGTTCATATACCTGTGTTTATATGTTCCACGAGTATGAACTATGCAGAAGGAATACAACAAACTGTGGACGTTCTTGTTGTCACCTCAGACATTTAACAGGATTGCCTTCAAACAGTATTTCTCCTTGTCTTCTTTCAGCGTAAGTGCTCACTACATCAATGAGATTACACAATAAAGTTTCTTTTGTCTGTGTGTAGCACTAATTAGCTCTTGCTAGACTGGGAAATGGCGTATTTGCACTTGGGCCTAAACTGAAGCACAATCACCTTAATCATTCTGCCTGGATCAGAGCGAAGAGCATTTATGTCCCCAGTATGCTGAAACACTAATGAAGGAGGAAAAAAAAAAATCAGAGAAGAGTGGATTGTATTTTTGCAATTACACACATTATTTAAAACGATATTTTGTGAATTTAAAAAAGGCAGGAAGAGCTGTTTTAAATGGAGAAATAATAAGGTGAGTTAAAATAAGAATATATTGTAAGGTTTCATAGTTAAATTTACTCTTCTACTGTACAACTTCACTCCCATTTTCACTTTGAAGAGCTAGTTCCACACTACCTATACCAACCTCCCACTTTCTATTAAAACATAAGAACATATACAACACAACCATGAGAAGCAGTCTGAGTTACTTCATCACTAGAAAACAGAATTATTGGAGAGTGTAGTACCAACACAGAACTGTAAAGTCAATTCTTGAACACTACAATAAAAAAAAAACAACATGAGCTGGCCAGCTCATACTAAAGCTAAGAATGACCATAATCATAATCTTCATAATGAAGATCATAATTTTTTGAATTTTCCAGTCAGAAAAATACCCTAACAGCAGACCCTAAAATTGCTCCTGAAAGCCTTAACAGACTAATGCAGGAACTACCTGTTCTGCACCAGGCAACTGGACTACTTACTGTACAGCTGCACATCTGAATATCCCAGATCTTCCTCCTTATACTTCATAGCCATATGCATGCTACCTAACAAGGAAGACAGGGGGTACAGGACTCTTGACAGCCCAAATTATTTTCCTTGGGATTGCAGTAAAAATATTATCCTGCTCAAAATGTCTAAAAATACTACTTTCTATTGAAAAAAAACCCCATTCTGTTATTTAAAAAGGCTAAAGGAATATCCTTGTGATACTTTTATTTCAGTTTTCAGTGGAGAGAAAAGACTGTTTCCTGTAGATGGGCTAGCAGAGCAAAGTGGTCCTTTAGGGCATCTTCCAGTCACTGGGGTTTAGCACTAACAAAACATCACTGACTTAAGCAGAATTACCCAGAATTACATTAACAAAAGCCAGAAGAAAATTTGCTCCAACCTATTCTCTACAGTGCCAGGAGAAGTACTGAAGGATGCACATTATTCAAATACAGCAAACAGCCTGTGGCAAGCTGACTTTCTTGTGCCCAGGGAACGTTTTATAACTTCTGAGAATAGATCAGTCAATCAAACAAAATTATCCTGCCAAAGTCCTGATGCCTGTTCACCACAAAGATAAAGGTCACAACACTGGGGGAAGGGCTTTATTTGACAGGCCTCAGGAATTGTTGTAAATGACTGGCTAGTGTTTTGCATTGCAGCTGAGATGCTAGCAAGGGTAAACTGCAGAATCATGTTCATTGTGGAGTCTTAACTTGGAGGATGAAGAGATATTAATAAAAGAAACACTAAAGAAATGGCTACTGCGTATCCTTGTCTTTCTTGTCTCCCACCACCTGAAGGTAGCAGTTGCACATGTGAAAGATGCTGACTGACACCTGGGTAAGCAGGCTCCAAAACAAAGACTGGTGTTCCACTGACACATTTTTTTTCAATCCTAGTGCTCTCTGCGCAGCCAGTGCTGAGGTAGCCAAGGTGCTGTAATTTCGAGAGCAACAAAACAGATTCTGCAGAAGAGTAAGCATTCTTAGGCCCTAACAAACAGTAACTGAAGCAATTTGCAGGACAGATACGTGGGCCACTGAAGGATAGTGTGTGGCAGTAGCATTTTGCAAGAGATCAAACCTCTCTAGTGGTTTCTTTCAGAGTTACTAGCTATAGATGAAAAAAGTTCCACTCCAGGTCTTCTAAATCTCTACTTAGCCACTGAAATGCACTGTGGCAACTCCAGCTAATAAAAGCCTTATTTGATTAAGGCCTGAAGCATATTTTAAAGATAGGACTATGGTTTGACTGAAACTAAGAAAAACAGTTTTTGTTCCCACTTCTGTAGTCTTTCTTCACATAAACAACGAAAAATATCTCAGGTCAGGATCCAGATCTGATTTACCAAGAAAATTATTTCTCTAGATGAAAGAACAGTCTTCACACAGTCTAACCTTGGCATACAGATGTAGTTTATTTGGTATTTTGAAGCCTGAGATGCCTCAAAATTTTTTACCACTATGGACACTTCTGAGATCAAAACAACTGACTTATGTTTGTCTATATCAATTTTTTCCACTCCATTATTAGAGATCCTGCTTTTGCTATTCTCTAATCACATACTATAGCCTTTACCTTGATGGGCCTGCTTAAGTGCACTTGCAACCACACGTAAAATTTCATGGGTTTGTTCTTTTTGGAGTACTAAGATGACACCCAGGATTGAATTCCTGTCATGCTGCCACAGTTTCTTTTCCATCCAGTCGTTAGCTTTACTTATCTCCTTGCCTCTCTAACATTCAAATTTCTTTTGCAAATATTTTTTTTTAACTTTATTGAAAATGTAGACACAATATTAATTGCCTTTTTAGCCACTGTTGTCTCTTCTTATTGATGCTCAAGAGCTCTTTGCTATCTTGTTTCTCAACTTGGGAAGTCTAATTCAGCTCGTCTCAAGATGAGCCATGAATTAATTGGTTTTAACTTTTTTCTTAAGTCTCATCTGTAAGTTTCTCCTTCTTTTTAACTATGTACCTCTAGCAGGCTGTGAGAAATTCACAGCAGTAGCAATGTCTGCACCAGCACTGGCATTAACCATAATGTGAAATGGATGCTCGGCTTCTGGATGTTTTCACTGTGTCTTCACTGCCTTTCCTTAAAAGGCTTCAACTGCATATTGTGCAAGGAGGAGAACTAAAACTACAGTCACGCCCCTTATATGGTCAAGTATTACAGCGTTACTCCTTCCCAGCCTTTAATTTATGAAGCAAAAAGCAGTGGTATGCTAAGTCCTTGCACAGAACACAGATAACCAGGACATTTCACAAAGATAAGATGTAAACTGCCATGGCTGGTAGAGGGGCTGTCAGAAGCATAAGGAAATTTAAAAAAAAATAGTTAGCAGAAAAGTTCTGTTTCTTTCTGCTTTCTAGTATGCTACATCTCACCAAGAAATATCATAGTAGCAGAAATCAATAAACAAAAAGCATCTGAAGGCACTTCAGCTACAAAGGATCTAAAAACATTTGGCTTTGTTCGCCTCCTCCCCATTCCTGCAAAGTTTTAAATCTAAAATGCTCCTTGCAGGTGGACCAGAAGTACACTGAATCAAAGTCTGGTGTCCAAGGATAGTTTTTGTTTTGAAAATAGGTAACTTTCAGTGGATTTTTTTGACTGACAATAGTTCTGAGAGAAGTTATGGCATGTTAATAACTGCAGAATTCACCTCTCTGTTAAATTCTTTTCAGGACAATTTGAATTCCCTTTCTATCAATGGAGCCTCCTGGCACATGCACAACATAACTGTGGTGCCAACTAACTGTTCCAATATTCTCTCCTGCCTCTCAGGCTCACATCAGCCTTTCCCCATGTGTGAAATCTTTCAATAGCAAAAACTAAAAGTTATCCCAGCAGAATGGCAAATTATTATAAATGAAACTTACCTTGCTCATGCCTTGTAACATATAGCAACCATACATACTAGAAGTTTATCTGAGTTATATGGAACACATCTGTGTTCAGCACAGCCACCACTATATTCCAAGGACATGAACTACTCTGTAGGAGGTCAGCCCCTTGGCTTTAAATTCCTAAAACAAACAAATTAAAAATTAAGTACCTCCATTTGGGCCCTTCAAGTTCATTGGAGTTTTTCTGTTGCCTTAAGAGCAGACTTCAAAAGGCTTGCACCATCATAAGGGTAAGTTAAAAGCACTCATCAGGGAACTCAGTTTCCCAAACACACAGTGGGGCCCCACAGTTATTTACACTTCTTGTTGCCACATAAAGGCCATAGTGGGAACATGCAGCTCAGTGTTTCATACCATCCAGTTTTCCCACACACAGACTCTGTAAAACCTCAGCCAAATGTTACGAGCACCTTGTGAAACATACAGTACTTCTTACAGTACTTGAGACACTTCAAAAAATAATGGTAAACAAATTTGTGTCCCAATCCCAACAGGCAACTTTCTGATTCAATCCCAGGGGGGAAAAGTAAGTTCACGTGTCTAACTCCATAGCCAGTCACAGAGCCAGGAGAGCACTGTAAGGCATTTGCAAGCAGGCCAACAGCTGCAGCACAGCTCTGCTTCAGAGCTCAGAGAAAGGGCTGCAGAATGCCTCTGCCTCTTCCCTGCTCTTCAGGGAGTAAGTGGTAAAGAAAAAATAGCCAGCATGGCTCCTTGCTGAGTCTGCCTTTGCCTTCAAAACTAATGTGATAATCCTGTCCACTATGGAGGCGTAAGGATACTTTTTATGGACACTGTACTTTAGCCTGTTGTCCCTAATTTGGTGTGGAGTGAACTGCCACTGATGTAGAATTCACTGGTGCATGAGGACAGTAAATGCACCTTTAACAAACTAATGAAGCAGATAGCATGTAAAGTTGGATTTTTTCACCCTGTATTTGCGGGTGCTGCAAGTAAGCCATTGTCCTAGTAATCAGGTATTAAATTACTGCCAATGTCAAAACTATCAATAGCGTGTGAGATACGTACGTATTAAGAGTGAGACTGTTAACATCCTCAGTTTGTGGGCAATATGAAGCATTCAATCTTTTTCTGAGAAGTTAAGTTAGTTTAAAGAAGTTGCACTGGAGGAGACCTCATACACAGGCTTACATTTCAAGGCCTTGAGTACAGCTTGGGTTTATAAATTCCCCTCTGAAGTCTGGATGGTAACACTGAGTCCTAACAATGAGATTTCCATGGGAGAAAAAAGTTCTCTGAACAGCTTACTGCTTAATTCAATTTAATGTAAGTTTCTGCATATGGACAATAAGAACTTTCCTTCTTTTCAACGAAATACAGCACAAAAAACTGGACTTTATCAGAGAACTCTCCTTCAGCCAGGAAAGTGGCTGATGAGCCTGCAACATCTGTTTCTGCTCAGCCAGGCTATGACGGTATGGACAGTTCTGTCAGCATGAGTACACTGTAGCTCTGAGTAGAAAACACATAATAGTTTGCAGGGAAAGAAGGAAAGAAGGAAGGGAGGGAAGAAAGGAGGGAAGGGAGGGGAGGGAAGGGAGGCAGGCAGGCAGCAAGGCAGGAATGCAGGATCCCCTCTCAGCTTTTAAAAAAAATCTCAGCATTTTGATAGATTTTAGTGTGGAGCAGATGTTCAGAAAAGAATCAGAAATGGACACAACTGTTAGACACTAGATTTTTGCACAATAGTAAAAAAATTAATAAATACTGAAATCAGTGGTGCTGTTAGGAGTAGAATAACTAAGGAGCACTTCCTTGAAACTGCTTTAGCATTGGAATTCTCCTGTAATAAATACATTAATGGGTCAAGAGAAAAAAAAAAATTCTTCCTTTTTTAAAAGAAAAATTAGTTTAATCATAACAAGAAACCTTCAATTCCAGAAGAAGTATTTGTATACTTATTAGAGGCAGTGGAACCACGTCTTACGTGAATTCACATGGCCAAGACTTCTCCTTCTCTCCCACTGAATGATACAAATTAGAATTAATCCACCGTGTTTAAAACTAACCCAAACTGTCAACCTGAATGCCTGTATCTGGACTGAGTTTGCTAAGAGCAAGAGTTTATTCTACGTACACTGTTTATACAACTGTCCTTTTTCTGCTGTGTGTGAGGGAAAACACAGACATGACAGGATAAGAAGAAACAAAAAAGGAGACCAGGAACAAGTCTGCAGCATTTCTCAGGTGCAGCTGCACAAAATTCATGGCCCTAATTTTTGTGGGAGGAGAGGAGTAGAGTGATTTAAGTCCTGCTGGATGCTCACCAAACTATGGCAGTTCTGACAGTGCAAATGACAGTAAAACACATGCCATATTGTGCAACTGAGCATGGTTCATGGCTCTCTAACCTCATGGTGAGCAGTCTGGTACCATCAGTGTGGCACTGTGCCCCTGTTGCTTGGTCTCCTTCACAGGCCAGGTTTGGTGCTTTGCTACCACAAACCACAGGCAGTGGGACTTTAGATAGAATCTCTGCACTGCTCTGTATTGCACCACGTAGGCATATGGACTCCCCCAGGCTTCCATGAAAAACACTGCACTGTGTGAAGCAGCCATGATTCAGGCTTTGTTACTGCACTCTATTTTCCTTAGCTGGAGCCACGTCCAGAATGTTCACAAGCTTTATATTATTTCAAACTACAGCACTGTCTGTGGACATGCAGTCTAGTCTTCTGAGGTGTGTTCCTCATACCCCTTCCTCTTCCATGTCTTCTTACATCTTTTCAGCCCTGCTCCAGCATGCCATCCACAGAGAGTTATGGAGAGAAGGAACCTAGGAGGTTTGTGCTGGGGGATGCTCACTCAAGTCACAGCATAACTTCAATTTCTCCTTTACAGGGCAAGTGTTTTATACAAAGGCATATGCCAAAAAGTAGTAAGATTAGTACATAACAAAATGGGTGAAAAGGTAAAACATTTAAACCATGGAAAAGTTAGCGCTTTTGTGCAAAAATTCTTTTTTTCTATATTCATTTTTTTAAATGAACTATTACAAAAGGTTTTCATATTCCATTCAACTATCTGGGGGTTCTCATGAGTCAAAAAGTTACGTATGATTAAGTATTTTGCTGAAGTACTGCCAAGAGGCAAAAGTTAATTATTTTTGCTTCATTTAATTATTAAGCATCCCTTATAAAGCAACACTAGTTATGTCTACTGTAAGACCTGTTTCCAGAAATCTGCTAACAAATCCAGTACGTTGCAGACAGAAATACTGCTCCTCGTGAAGAGGAAAAAAAAATGATGCCAAGGTGGATAGGTCTGTGTAAATAAAGATAAGTTGGAAGGTTTATTATTTTAAAGGGAGGGAAAAAGTAATTTCAGTGTGCAAAAATGGCTGTGTTCATCCTCTTGCTTGTGATTTCTCCTCATTGTGTACATCTACATAGAAAAACAGGATGCTGAAGACACACCCTATACAGAAGCCCAATGATTCTTTAGTGTAATGAAAGCTAGCTGAGATGTTTGTGCTGAGACTAAATTGCATGTGTTCCTCCTGCCTAGCTGCTGCAGACCACTCTTTTGTTGTTAACCAGAAGTACTAATAGGAAAATTCTGTTCTTTATATGACTTCAATTAACCTTGTACTCTTGGGTCCTCAAGCAGATTAGCTTCACCAGTCATCACTAACAAACTAATTGTAGCTGGAGATGGGCTCCAAAGTTTGCAGGAGGAAGGCTAGTTGTTCAGATCCACATGGGGAAAGAAAACCTTCTGGAATAGTCACTGAATATTAAGAAGTTTTTTTTCTTCTCTGAGCCTCTGCCCGTATGAATTCAACTCTCTTATGGTGACTTTCCAGCAGTCTCCCAAATCACAGGGTGATCCTCAAGATAGCTGGTTAAACAAGGAACAGCTAAAACAGCTCTCCTTAAATTGGGGCATGAGCAACAGGCACAGGAGGAACTCGGTAAACCCCTTGCCCATTTTATCTCAGGTATGGGAATAGTCTTAAGCATGCTAATGCATTGCCAGAACTCTCACCCTTTCATTAGTAACAAACTTCTAAAGTGCTGAATGATCAATTTGAAGAATTTCCAAAAAGATATGGCCAGACTTTCCACAACTCCTTCTAGTGAAGCAGAGAGTTGACTTACCTGGTACAAATAACGAAGTGAAATTAATTGTGAAAACAATTAATTCATCCTGCATTTGATGGTAGTTGTAAGGATAGTAAAGGAAGGGTCTGATGGATTAGTTTAAGGTGCAGTTAAGTATTATTAAAGTAAACTCAGCAGGACATTTTACCAATACTTAATTCCAGTGAGTTACAAGAACCTGAATTCACTCTGTAATTAAGCTGACTGAGTGATTGCCACCACAATGACAATTTTTGCAACAGAGCAAAGTCAGGTTTAAACTGCAGGAGGAACATGCAGCTCACAGACTGGCAACAATGTCAGTAAGACCCCTGGCAAAGGCAAGAATAAATCCTGCATTTCTAAAATGATCGGAGAAAGAGCAAAACAAAACATGTTGGTACAGAGTTTTGACAAAAAGAAGCTAAGAGAGCTTTAGGTACACCTGATGGGGAACTGATTAATTTGAACAAGAGGAGGTACCTTACAGATCTATCAGCTCACAGTGAGCCTCCTGAGAACAGACAGACTTCTATGACTTTAGACCACAACTAAGCAAGACTGAGGTAACTAGGAGGGGTGTAGAATTAGCTCTTGATTCCAGAAGACTCAAGAACCAAAAGCTGGTGCGGACCAGTGCACAAGGACTGACAACCAGTGCTGTCTGGCCCACAAAGGAGATATCCTCATGATCACATCATGCCCAATCTTCCCTAAGAAATCACTCTTCCCATGGGAAGAAAGGCACTGAGAAAAATACAACACTGGATGATTGCAGACGTACAACAGTCCACCAGCCTCCACCAGCAGTGAGCGATCGGTCAGTAGCAGCTGCTAAAGAACTTAATTCTCCAATTTAAAATTGATCTATGACTAAGCTAATTTCCTAACATAGCCCAGCAGTAAGTGTGCAGGGACACTTGTATCTACATTATTCCTCTCTGGAATCAGGGAAGGATTCTGCAGGCAAGTCAAAATACCTGTAAGGCCTACACATTGACATTAAGTAAGAAGGCTCTTTAGCGTGCCATAGGAGACTCAAGGCATGCTTTGAGTCTACAGCTCAGAGGAACAAAAGGAGTTAGTTAACTGTGGAAAAAGAGACAGGGAGTGGCACCTTCAGCATGCCATGTGGGAGTCTATCCATAGATACAGTTCTGTCAGTCTTGGGCAGGAGGGAAGCAAATTTTTCCACAGCATTGTAGCATTTGGTGATAAAAAACAGTCAAAGCATGGAGCTGCTCTCTCACCTTCCCAGATGGAAAGTACACAACAGAAGTTAAAAGGAAGCATGAAAAGCTTGAAGAAAATGGAAACAAGGAGGAAACACCAGTCAGGGCACGGAAAATCCCTTAAACAATATGAACTACAGTCATGATGTATGTCTTTTAACCTAGGCTACCTACAATGATTAGTAATGTTCATGATATTTCAGTAAAAGGACATACTGGAGTACCAGGGAGATATTGCTGAACTTCAGTAGTTAGAGATGGAAATAAATACCTTTTAGAGCACACACAGACAGAACACAGGTTCCCATGGGGTTCTAGTCCTACACATACCACACCTGAGATTCATACTATCAAACAAAATTAACAAAAAAGAGCAATCCCCACAGAAACGTCCAGGCTGTGGCACAGCCCACGCTGTAACATTTTGGCAACTTCATGATGTTCTTTTAGCAGTAGTAAATGCTAATTGGACAGCAAAACCTGAATGAGTTTCATCAAAAACAAAGCCCATACTTCCCCTCAGAAACTCAAAATTAGTGATATAACTGATATAAATGATGAAAACACGACAATTCTCACTGGCCTCCCAGCCAAATCAGCTAGGGTAAAAAACTATTTACACATTATAGTTGCAAGATATATATATGGGAAACTACTCCTCTTTAATACAACACATGCCCCTCATGTATAATACGCAAGTTCATGAAAATGCCATCACTGCCTTTGAACTTTACATTTCCAGAAACCCAAACCTTCGAGTATCAAAACTTCAAACAGAAAGTACTACAGTAACTAATGTTGTTTTCAACTGTTTCTCTTGGTTACAAATGTATTGGAAAGCTTTGGAGAAGATGCAGTCCGTGTAACTTTCTTATTATGGATTTGTTTTCTTCAGTGTGTGGGATGCTAACAGGTGTACTCATCATGATGTTACACACCAAATGCTGTTCTCATGTTGCTGTAGTCATCAGGTCGAGATTCAAATCCAAAATGCATAACTTCGCACCCTCTTTTGTAAATGTTTCAAGAGTCAACTCCCAAAGGAAGTGTAAGCTTCAGGACAGCATGCCTGTGACTCCCTGCCTTCTGAAAACTTCATTGTCCTCTTCATACAAGCTCTAACAGAATGACTAGGAACAGCTGTTGACATATATAGTATCTAGACACGGCTGTGCTAAAAGGATAAAGTGACAGACAAAAACTGCTTTGCTAAGACGACTAGCAAACACAAGCACTTCTGTGAGTATACAATGAGGGAGAGATGTGCTTTGACAGCAACACACCTCAATAGAATTTTGTCTTTTACATAACAAAACCAGCTGGCACAGTGCTCAGGGTCCCTGTGAGGCAAAATCTGAATCACGGAATGTATCGAGTTGCAAGGATAAAGGCTGTGGAGTACAACACCCTGCTCCTCACAGAACTACCTGAAACTGAACCATATGACTTAAGTGTGTCATCCAGACAGTCCTTGAACTCTTCTGACAGGCTTAGTGCCATGACGACTTCCCTGGGGAGACTGATCCAATGACAAATTGCACACATATGTACTGCAGATCCACACAGAGTCTGAGGTTTGATTGCAGAGTTCATGCTACTAATGAAGGGAAGTCCACCCATCTGGCAAGCATGTGGCCATGCTCTCCAGATGTACTGCAGTAATCCCTAAGGTTATTTGTACTCTTCCTGGCTGAGATATAAGAATCACTTTTCATTACTATTTCAGTATTCATATGCCTATAGACTAAATTAACTCCTCCTTGACATTAAAGAATGAAGGGAATGGATGGGGATCAGGTATGGTGACTTCTAGCATTTTCAGTGAGCACTTACATAACAAATGTAATTCCTTTAATACTCCAGGTTTATTTTAGCCTCTGAACTCTGCTAAGGCTCAGCAGCAGTAAGATTATGCCTTGTTCTAGGAAAGATACTGTCCACCTTTTTTTATTACTGCAGCTGACTATATTAGACAGTCTGTTTCTGTCCAACTGCCAACAGCTAGAGGCTAGTGACTCGTTGAGCTTCACAACCAAAGGTAGGTTATTTTGTTTATCAATCCAGATAAACAGCTGCCACTGCTATGCTGCAGCATGCTGTGTTAAGAGCCCACCCTATTACTGGCTTCCTGAATAAGACAGGTAGGAGGACGATCTTCTTAATGCATGGAAAGAACACAAACAAGCAAAAAACCTCAAGGTTTTTTTTAAGCAAGCCTGTCTCTGGAAAAGGAAATTCACCTACCAATACTAGACACACCTGAGCACAAATTGATATAAATTAACTTCAGTAGTTAGGATTTGGCAAAAACTTCATAGTTACTGCAACAATGAAATGTCAGAAGGGTCTGTAACGCATTTATACTATGGGGAAAAAAACCAAAGCTTGAGCTAAGAACAATCAACAGTCAAAGCTTCCACACCTCCCCACCCTCAAACAGGGTCATTTTCTGCTCCAGCCTCCAGTCCTGCACCATCGCTGCTGCACAAAAAACCTGTGAGTTTTCCAGTAATAAAAATGGTCTATGAAGGCAAGGGGTAAATGTTTTATAATTTGCCTTATTCTGTCAGGGAGATTTTATTATACATGAAAAGAGAAGAGATATAATAAATGCACAAAAGGAAGAGGTGTTCTTACATCCTTCTGCATATACTTACTGCAGCAAGCTTCAGTATTGTCATCACTAATGACTGGCAAGACCTGTGGTCTTTTACAGGAAATGCAATAATCCAATGAACTAAGCACAGGGAAAAGACTCTCTCTTAACTGAGGCATACAGGTGGCCCACAAGCATTAGCCTTTTTAGGCTTATTACAATGAGCTCAGCTGGTTCAAAAGGCACTCTGCCTACGCTCACTGACAAAGATGCAAAACAGATATGGATACAATCACAACACGTGGTACAAAACTCCGTACTGACAGCAAGTCAAATTGGGGTTTCAGTACTCTGAATTGTCTGAATAATAAACAGCTTTAGGTACATATCAGAAATTACCAGTTGCTTCCATAGCCTTTTCTTCACCTCCTAAGTACTGTAATATTACATCCATCATCTCAAACAGAGTCAGCAGCATAGCTCAGAAAATTATCAGGAAAAAAAAAACAAAACAGTGCCATTTCTACAGCTCAATAATTCCTTGGTTTAGAAGAAAAACGAAAAACTAAATAATTTAGGGAAACATCAATGTTTTCTACACATCACCTTGCTGTTAACCATGGTAACTACAAGACTACAAGGATGCAGACAGGCTCAACAGTCTTGGCAGCATGAGGACTTTGCAGCAAAGGTTTCTTCATATGGCCATAGCATTACAAAATAATTCGGACTGGAAGCAACCATGGCAGGCTTCTAGTCCAACCTCCTGACCAAAGCAGGGTCAGCTATGAGATAAGACAAGGTTGCCCATGGCTTTACCCAGATGGACAGTGAACAACTTCCTTTTTCCGAATTATTATTGTTGCCTCTTACCCTCCCACCATGCATAGCTCTGAAGTGCCTGGCTCCATCTTCCTGACAGCCTCTCTATAGGTGCAGGTGGCTGCTGTTAGGTCACACCAAAGCCATCCTTCTCCAGGCTGAACAAACCCAGTTCCCCAGCCTCTCCTCATGTGACCTGCACTCCAGCCCCCATCTGTCTTGGTCATCCTACATTGCACTCATTCTAATTACCTGTAGTGAGGATCCCCAAATTGGACTCAGTACCTGGAAGTGGTTTCACAAGGATGAGCAAAGAATAATCACTTCCGTCACTCCCTGGGCCACACTCTTATTCACACATCCCAGGGTGCTGCTGGTCTTCACTGATTCCAGGGCACAAAACTGGCCCTTGCCCAGCTCACTGCCCACCAGGGCCCCAGGCTGTCTCTGCAGAGGTGCTCCTCAGCTCTTCTGTCCCCAGCCTGCATCACTGTAGGGGTCTGTCTTTTTAGGGGCAGAATTCAAGGTTTCTCCTTGCTGCATTTCAGCAGGTCCTTGTCCATCTATTCCTACCAGCTGTCCAGGTTCCCCTGACTGGTAGCTTTGCCCTCCAGCATACCAACAGGTACACCCCCAATTTGGTGTCATCTGCAAACTTGGTTAAAGTGCCTCCATCCTCTCCTCCAGATCACTGATAAAGATGTTAAACAGGAAGGTCACAGAACAGACCTCTGCAGTACCCCACTTTTTACCAGCTCACTGAGCCTGACCACTGAACCAGATCTTTTCCTATGTAGTTGTCCACCCATCCAAATAATAAAATCCTGAGTTGGATACAAGAATAATGTGGGACACAGCATCAAAAGCCTTGCTAAAATGGAAGTAAATGACACCTGCTGCCCTAACCTCATCAACAGATGCAATTGTTTCATCACCCAGGCTGTTTAGACATTACTTATTCCAATAGCTGCCTAACGATGCCATCTAGATTCAGATTTCCTTCCTTACACTAGTTCTGCTTTCTTTCTCTTGTAAAACTGTTCAGAGGATTTTTAGAGTGAGAGTAAATGCTCTGTGTAGTTGTGATACTTGGCTGGGAAGGGAAAAGAAGAAAGCAGTTTCACAACTGTATGGTAGTGTTCACAGAACTAGAGAGAATTAAAAAGGAAGAAGAAACTATAATATTCCACAGAAATAGGCTGTTATTACAGAATCACAGAATGGTTGAGGTTAGCAAGATCTTAGGCCTCTCTCCTTTCCCCACAAAAAGGAACAAGAATATGTTTCTTCTCCAAAATTAATATGATAATTCAAGTGACTACAACTTAAAGAAAGAACTGTTTTAACAGGAATCTCAAAGTTCTTAAAATAATGTTCAGTATCATGGCTCTGTCACAATCTTACAAAGATTTTCTCCAAAACACCCTGAATGTAAAGAACAATTTCCTGTCTTAATTTGTAAACAATCTAAGTAACTTCACAGAAGATTATACTTTAATACACGTTTTAAACACAATGTTTTGAAATTCTGTGCCAGAAAGCTTTTCTTTTAAATCAGCAGGAAGCCATCTTCATAAGGGTCACTCATTTACAAAAAATCCTTTGATGGGAGAGGTTGGACTTGAGCACAGGCAAAAGATATTCAGACCCACTAATACACATGGGGCCCTTTCTGGGTTGAAGGATAAAATAAGACTGTGTAAGCCCATGCAAGAGAAGGGGCCCTTATTTAAAACTTTCTTAGTAGTCATAAAGTCTTCTGGGACTGATTTGCTCTAACTTCCTCAGATTGTTTTAATTAAAACACTTCTGGACTTCTTTATCAAGACATTTGCAGGAATTCCTGTTGTTCATTCACAGATGTATTCTTTTTATATACAAGAAAGATGCAGTAAGAAAACTGTGGACTTTCTGGCACCCATTATCTGTCTTCTGCGCAGTGCAAGGCCTGCTCTGAATGTTTTGCAGAAAGTTTATTTTTCTCAGGTAGTTTTTCACATGTGGCATATTAAGTCCAGACAAAAGTCTCTTTGTTTGTGAGAACCGCAAATACACGTAATCCTTAGCAAGGGTCAACCAAGTTTGCTGGACTCATTTTATGTCCCAAAAAGCACCAAATCTTGCTCTCTGTAACTTTGGCGGACAAGCTGACTTCACTCACAGCCAAACTTAAGCTAGAAACAGAACGCAGCATAGTCTTCAAGCCATCTTTTCCTTTTAAATGAAGAGAGCTTTCAATACAGCTTTCTGCACTCAGTCCTGAAAGCTACACATTGTAGAACCAATTAACTTGCTCATTTTAGGCTAAGCAGCTACAGCTGTCCACTCCAGGCACAGGCCACAACACAATTAACTAGAAATTAGAGCAAAAGTTTTATATTGTGTAAGGCTGCTCTGCGGTTGCCATTCTTAATAGTTGCCTTCTGGCTCAGGACTGGCCAGTGAATCCCTCTCAGACCTAAAAACTAAGTTGTGTGCCAAGTAAAAGGAGGTAAGCCACAGGCCTGCCTAGCTGCTCTCACCATTCGTCCATAAAGGACAAGAGCTTTCTACTGGTATTTCACAGCAGACTGACATGTTTTCTGTCCCTTTCTTCACAAGCAATGAAATGCAGTCACTGAAGAAGACAAAATGCAGTATCAACTCATTCTCTACTGGAAAGCTTGGAAATGTGCATTAAGAGAGGTTCATTCACATCTTTGGCTGAGAAAGTTACCTGAGAGTCTGACTGTTGGCGCCCTGAAAAGTGGTAACAATAAAAACTTAGCCCATGTACATCCAAATGTGGCCTGCCACAAACACAGTGGGCAACACAGTTTCATCAGTGCAGTCTAAGATAAAGAGATGCTGGAGAGGAAAGAAAACAGTGGGTGGGCTAGCAACAGTCAAATATACCACACTACACTAAAGTATACAAAATCCATTATTAAATAAAATACAAAGACAGCTCCTTAAAGATAAAATATTTGCAATGATAAATCACCTCCACTCCTTAAAAAATATTAGGGATAAAATATTCGCAGCTAGATTACAAGCACATTGCAGAAATAAAAGCAAGGCATAGTTAATACAAGGACATCAATGCCTTGTTGTTTCTCCACAAATATTTTCAAACATGGTCTATCTGTGTAAATAAAATATTTAGTTGCATAATCTTTACCAGGTATACAAATATGAAGAGGACCTAGATGGCTACTTTTAAATACTGCACTGTTACTTAAAAAGTTACAAATCCTTAACAGATTTCCCACAACAGTGCTCAACAACTTTGTATTACACTTCAATCATGTTAAAATATATTCATGAAGGTTTTATGCAGTTGCAATTCTGCATGATTCCAGAATAGTACTTGTCGTTCCGCTCCATCTAATTAAAAACTGCTTGTACATGACACAGATTCAGTTTGACAGAGGTGTCTTAAAAAATTCACAGCAAGCCTATTCCAGATAAGAGAAAGTGAGACTCCCTTATCCTACTTCAGTGAAGGAAGATTAAAAAAGTGAGGTCATGGCTGGCATAACTTAACCAAATCACAGTCACAGAGTCAATGTAGTATCAACCATGTAGAAAGATGTATTTATAACTTGAGGAAGACTTTATGTTGGAAGAACTCCTTACAACTCAACAGTAAAGGACATCTCTGTAGAGAAAGAAATGCACAGTGTCTATCCAGCTTCTAGCACATACTTCTTCATTAAAACAGATGATCAACAATGCAGCAGAAAAGCAGATGATTGCAAAGAAACAATAAGCTACAAATTCACAAGAAAAGACAGACAAAAAAATCCATGCAGTATTTTACAAATTAGGAATTCAAAGCAATAGTCACAAAGGCTCAAGCAGGATGTGGTGTGCTGCTCCCTGTGGCCAGAGGTACATGTTTCTTTAATTGCTACTGCTTGATTAACAGCAATAAAAGGCTTCATCCATTAATCCATCCAAAAACTTTTTCACTGTTTCGGAAACGTACACATTGGACAACACAGACCTCAACAAAAGCATACAGAAAAGGATCCAGTGTTTCAATAGGAAAGGAGGTCTCCTTGGGTCTTTATTCCCTGTTTGAGACCTGCATTTAGATCACTCACTCTCAACAGCACTGACCTTGCTGGTACCAGGCCCTGGGGATCACTTTCTGAGGAGCAGGCAGCCCTTCTTTATTCCCATCAACCTGTATCAATTTTTGTGCATAGCTTGACTTTGACATAACACAACACACACAGTAGCCCATTATTCAAGCTTCATTATGCCCTTGTGGTTTCCTTCTATTATAACCATGTTTTAAATGGCAAAGATAAATAATGTTCATTATTTGTTAGTGGAGATAATTTAATTCTCTAGGGCTTCCAAGTAGTAGTGAGAGACAAAAGCAAACTTACTTAAGCTAAGAATGAAGAAAGAACCTCTTCTTGGGCAATTCCCACTGAACAACCAATTCTTTCTTTTTTTCCTAGTTGTCACAATGAGGGGAAAACATCTGGAGCAGTGCTGTCCTCTCCAAGCAGTAAGAGAGAGCAACTCACCTAAGTAAGCAGATACCCAGCCTTTGCTGAAACTGGGCAAACTCTGCCAGGCAGCTGGACAAAACAATTGCAAGAAGACAATTAGTCGAATTAATATTTTTCATCCTGTTTTTGTGTCATTCGTTGCTCCTCAAAATGTTTGAGGTTCCTGTCCTAAATAAAGGAGCATGCAGAGCCATTTAAGCAAAGCCTCCTGCTGTGCCTCAGACAACATGGACCCCACTCTAAACCAGCACAATGAATTTAAGAGTTATTGATGCCAGGGTCTATCTCCTTGCTGCACCCAAGACACCTTGTTTTGAGCTAATCACATCTCTGCCCTTCACTGCATGAAGACATTCCTTTAAGCAAGTCAGAACAGTCACTGTCATTGCAGGCCCCCTTAAAAACTGCCTCTCCATGAGCAGATAGTAAATGGACAATCAGAAGAGAGAACACTGATGAGTCAAAGCTGTATTAAAAGATGGGCTACCAGATGTAAAGTGACAGGGTACTGCATGGCAAGATGCTTGGCTTTGCTCAGGGTAAGTATAATCAGAGCACCTACATGCTCTTCCAATGACTTCTTTATAGAAACAAGGTACTAAATAACTTAGCCATAGTAGAATTCTCTCAAGAAACCTCTTTTCCTGTACCAACTTGACTGCTATTTTTCATGCCCACCCAGTTTCATAATTCCTACAGAAAAAATTTTCACTCACTCTTGTGATTCTCATTTTGTAAACTATTACCTAACATTTCAGTTTTTCATTTTGTTTCTTGTTATGCAGACATCAGATTAATAAGAATACGAGGATATGAAAAAATAGTGAGTGGTTTGTTGAACAGGGTACACAGCTTTGCACTTCCCACAAGAAAGAGAACACCAACCTAAGGGTACATATTGCCAGAGAACTGGAAGTCCGGAGACATACTGCCACGATCCTGTTGATGTTGGAGACTATTAAAGCAGGTGTTTCCTGTCAAGTGTTACACTCTCTGTACAACACATACTAGTATATTCCAGCAGTCACTTCGAGAAAACACATGCAAATGTTAAACATCTTGAGTGAATTCTCTCGTAATTCACTGCTCTATTTGTTAATGCTGTTTTCCTAAGCAACAGTGAGAGTCCTTTGGACTCTCATTGTTTCCTTCTGTTTAAGTTTAATAATGCACTGTGAAAAGCTACAAAACAACACATCATCACAGACACGCACAAGTGAACAAGGCAACAGATCTTTGAAATTCTTTCTTTCAATTAATATGTCTGATTTTTTTCATAGCTAAGGAAAAACTCTGCTACAATGATTTAGGATAAACTGGCCAGAATATTTGGACACACTGTAAGAAAAGGTGGTTTTCATTTGCTCTCCAGCATAGACTTCAGGAGAGAGGCCCATGACCTCAGAAGACAGTAGCCAAGTGTACAGGAATTGATTAAATTCCTTACATGAGAGCTACTCTTATTATAAAGCTCCAGAAGTGTGCCAAAAGAAACAACTGAGTACACTACAATAATGAAGGTTAATTTTGTAGACACAAATCAAATTACACCTTTCAGACAATAGTGGGGCTGTGATGACCAAAAAAGGGTCTTCCCAAAGACAGTGTGAGGGCACCATCAAATACAATGAAGAATGGCTAGCAGAACCCATCTTTCTCTCATGAAAAAAAAATTAAGGGATGTTCACATACAAGACTCTTTTGACAATCATTATCTCTGTTTTTCTATTCCGGTAACATCCACTGGGAAAAGATTTCCAAGCCTTTTAATTTTTTATGGAGTAGTGGCTGTATTATTAAATCCCAGTTAGATGTGCTTAAAGTTAGCATTTCCTAACTTCTTAAGGAAGACTAACAAGTAGAATTTATTTCTTTTTTTCTCCTAGGCACTACTTCTGCTATCCTACAGCATCTACTACTACAAACTTTGCCAGGCCCTTTTCAATCATCTTTAACACAATTTCTCCATTTCTAGTGTTAGAACAATTAATATAAAGAAAATAAGGACCATCAGCACTTAACAACACTGTACAAATCTTTTTTAAAGTACTACGTTTACTAAGTGTGTTTTCCCTCCCTTGTTAATCAAATTCTGTTCTTATTCTCGTCCATATTATCACATGATGTAGATAACAGTTGGTCTGAGAGTCCTTTTCCTTTTTTTATTTCTTCTAACTCACTAACAAAAAAAAGACTTTTCAAAGGATTTTTAAACAACCATTCCCAGGGAACTGCACATGCACTGAAGGACAAATTATTACTAACTCAAGCTGTCGTATTTCAGTATTAAATCCAGTGAGGTAAGTGGGACATGTCTTAGAAACCCATGGATGGAGACTGGTATGAGTAAGAACAAAATTTACCACAGAATGTTTGTGTCTCAGAAGTTCTGCTTTGTAGCTACTACCTCAAATGGAATAAATGCTAACTTGAATGAATGACAGTCTAGATTTGAGATAAATATTTAAGGAATTTGTTCTAGGTGTTGCACTGGGTGCATGTGGCAGGGTTTGCCAGCAGCGGGCTGCAGGGTGATCTTTGTGAGGAGGGGCTCAAACCCACCACAGGGCACAGCTGAGCCCAGCTGCCAGGCTGGTGGCCCCTGTAGGAAAATAGACTTGAAAAGGGCAAAAAGCTGCCCAGCAGTGAGGATTAAGGAAGAAACGGTGAACACTAAAGTCAGAGAGGAGAGAGGGGGAGGAAGAGCTGCTTCAGATGCTGAAGCACAGACTACCCGGCAGCCTATGGAGAGGACCGTGGTGGAGCAGATGGATGCTTCTTGACAGCAACTGCAGCTGGCGGAAAGCCCATATTGGACTAAATTTTATTTCTGAAGGACTGCAGGCCATAAGGAGAGCCAATGCTGGAGCAGGGCAAGAGTGTGAGGAAGAAGGAGCGGCAGAGGGGAGCTGTTACAGACGGACTCAACCCCATTTCCCATCCCCCTGAACCATGTAGGGTAGAGGAGGTAGAAGGATGAAGGAGTGAAGTGGAGTGTCATGGTTTGACTCTCAAACCAGGACATGGAGCCTTGGAAAAAAAGGACTGGGGGGAAGATGTTGGTTTAATTTGTGGGTTTTCTGTTTCTCACTATCCAAATCTATTCTAATTGGAAATAAATAAAATAAATTTTTCTAAAGTAAAGTCTTTTTCTCATTATACTAATTGGCAAACCACCTGCCTGGTCTTTACCTCACCCATGAGCTCATTGATCCTACTTCCTTCTGCTGTCCTGTTGAGGAAGCAGGGTGCGTGAGTGACTGGGTAGGCATCTGGCAGCCAGCCAGCCATCTGAGACCAACCCACCATAAATCTTAAGATGCATATTTTTATGTCCATTTTAGAAGCTTCTAACAAAATCTTTAGCATTAGTATAACCACAAATAGTTAATGGTGGCAAAGAAGGCAAAAGCCAGGCAGTTTTCGAAAGTTATGCAAACAGGATAGAATACAGCTAGCATCAGGTGACAATCCACAACATTTCATTAAAGTCACTATTTGAAAGTTCATTAGTATTTATTTAATTAAGTTGATTTTGGCCAATACCCACAAGCTTTCACTGTCAGGTGTTTAACTCATCTTAACAATTCATACTTCCTACTATAACTAGCACTATGTAACACAAGATCCCTCTTCTAAAGACAGGAGTAGGGTGACGGATGAGTGGAAGTATTAAGCAAGGATGATCTACCCTCAATAGAGGAGGGACACATTGAGGAACACTTAAACAAACTAGACATACACAAGTGCAGGAGTTCTCAGGTGCTGAGAGTAATTTCATGGCCACTCCCTGTTACCTTCAAAAGGCTGTGGCAATTGCGGGAGCCTTCTGAGGACTGAAAGCAAGCAAATATCACTCCTGTCTTCAAGAGTGGCAAGAAAGAATATTTAGAGAACTGCAAAGCAGTCAGTCACACCTTAATCCCTGTGAAGGTGATGGAATGACTGATCTGGAAACCATTTCCAAACTCATGGAAGACAAGAAGGTGTCCATGAACAGTCAGCATGGATTTTTGAAGAAGAAATCATGACTGACCAACCTTATAGCCTTCTACAATGAGGTGACTGATTCAGAGAATAAGGAGAGAGCAGTGGATGTTGCCTATCTTGACTTCAGTGGGGCTTTCAACTCTCTCTTCCATTACATCCTCACAGACAAAATGATGAGAGTAAGTAAGTCAACAGTAAGGTTGATTGAAACGTGGCTGAATTCCAAGGCTCAAATGGTTGTGAAATGCAGCACAAAATCCAGCTAGAGGCCAGTCACCAGGAATGCCCCCCTACATCAGTACTGTGGCCAATACTGTTTAACAGCTTTATCAATGACTGGGACAATTGGGCAGTTAGCAAGTTTACAGATGATACAACACTGGAAGGAGTACTATACCAGAAGACTGTGATGCCATTCTCAGATAAACCTGCAACAGACTGGAGAAACTGGCAAACAGGAACCTCATGGAAGGCAATACTGAGCAATCCCACCAAGCCCTGCACATGGGGAGGAATAATCCCTGGCACCAGTACATACTGGGGGCCAAACAGCTGAATAGCAGCTCTTCAGAAAAGGACCTGGGATCCTAGTGGAACATGGATTGACCATAAGCCAGCAACAAGCCCTCACAGTGAAGAAGGCCAACAACATCTCGGGTAGCATTAGAAGAGCATTGCTGGCAGGTGGAAGGAATTGAGCCCTCCTCACTACTCAGCCCTGGTGAGATAAAAACTGAGGTCCTGAGTCCTGTTCTGGACCTACTGCAGCAGTCCTGGAAAAAAGTCATAAAGCTGACTAAGGGATTGAAGCATCTGTCATACTAGGAGACGCTGAGAGAGATGAGATTGCTAAGCCTCAAACAGAGAAGAACAAGAGAAATACCCAACAGGGCATGGGCGCAGTACTGAAGACAGAGCCAGGCATTTAAAAATAAGAGTCAGGAAAAGACACATCGGGCACAAAATAAATTAGAGAAATTTTGTTTCTATTTATTAAGATCTTTTCTACTCTGAGAGTGGTGAAATACTGGCACAGGTTGACCAGAAAGACTGTGGAGTTTTCATCCTTATAGAAATTCAAAACCCAAGTGGACATGATTCTCAGCAACCTGCTCTAGTTTATCCTGCTTTGAACCAGGGTGTTGGACTAGATGATGTCCAGGTATCCTTTCCACCCTCCACCATCCTGTGATTCTTTCTTTCTTTTTTTTTGCCAGAATTAACAGTCGCAGAAGAGTTTCTAAATTAATTTTTAATGTTTTCTTTCCAGTGTGCAAGCCTGTACCATGAGCTTTTATAGGTAGATATCCAAAGGGGTTCTGTGACAGTTGTTGGGCACATAAGACCAGTGAACTAGAAAGTAATAAAAGGGATGAAGAAAGAAAAAAGGCAATAAAGCATACACTAGTAAGCAGTAACCTTACTAGTTACCAGGAGTTAAGCAGGCAGTGTTACCCATTCTCTTCTGAATGTTCTGCTCAGAGCACAAAATACTTTCCTGTTTTGGTTTGAGCCAGGGTGAAGCTCTTTCCTGATTTTTTTCTCTTCTTTCAGTGACTTTTTAGCAGTGCCAGTGGACTGATAATAACCAAGGCCACTTCTGACTGTCTGCAGCCTCCCCCCCTATGGGGGAGCAGATTAGACTGAAGGCAGGATCAGCAAACCAGACTATTCCCTTCTCATAATATCTTCTCTATCTGGCTTTTGGTATAGGTTAAGACATCACAGAAGTCAAGCCTTTCGTTTCCTTTTCCTCTCACTTTTCTGCTTACTGTCACCTCTGTCACCCTCTCTTTGTCTCTCTCTCTTTTCCCATTTTCCTTCCCACCCGACACCCGAGGCCCCGTCCGTGCGCCCGGACACTCCCCCCTTCAGCTGGAGTCCCCAGGGAGAAGAGTTGCTGTGAGAGTCGCTGGGGGAGCAGGGAGGGGATCGGGTGTTGCACATCCCTGTACAAATATATATATTCCCTTATCACTAATAATTAAAATCAATCTGTTTCATTTTTCAATCCAGAACACCTCTCTTTCTCTTTTTTCTCCCTCCTTCCCTACCTTAGGGGAGGGGGGCGGGGAGGGGTGAATGGAGAGACTGCCAACTCCGTGCCAGACCAACACAGCAGGTTTGCACAGTTTTGGCCACCAAAGCGTGAGAAATCCCTGGACATCATTATGGCATTTTTACAGAAAATTAAAATTCAGGTATTTTGGATTGGTGTGTGTGTAAATGAGTCACAAAACAAAAGTGACCAACTTTGAAAACATGTACATTTAAATCTTAAGGAAAACAAAGACAATCACAAAATTAAAGAAAAAAAAATAATAAAGTGTCCTGGATACAGACTGCAAACATAATTAAGAAAGGCTAGGAAAATATTTATATCTTTCCATCACTATCAATTGCTCAATTTTATTTAATAATCAGACTTAGCTCCACAGAACTAAATAAGGCAGTAATCACTATGAGACGATCTGTGCTCCAGAAGGTCAAGTAAACATTGTCAAGAACATAATTCAAACAGTCACTGTGTTATTGAAGGGGACTTGAGTACATTCTGACATATCTAGTGAACTTCAAGAAAAGAAGACAGACAAACATATTTAAATGTCACTGTTTCTTCAAGACTTAAAGCAGTCCAGATCCTGGGTTTTATATTCAGAATGAACCTCTATTTCTTTTATATAGTATTTCAATATAATGGTAGCTTTCACTTAAACAAAGAGATTTTTGGATCTCTAAACAAAATAAATACAATACAGCAAACCTTGATGTAAGAGTATTTCCTTAAACTAGATCATCTACTTTCCAGTAAGGAGTATTTCCCTGAAAAATGTGTAAAGCATTAAACAAAGTTGCTAGGTCTGAATTTAGTAACTTTTAGAAACTTTTGGAATAAGGGAGCACCCTAGTATCCTTGCTTTACAAAGAGCAATCAACCTTTTCACAAAAGCTACATTTTCACTTTAAAATTTCTGTTTCCTGATCAGACACATTTAACGGGGGCAGCAGATCAGTCTTGTGTTAGTAAAGCTATGCAACCAGATCAGCACTGAGACGCAATATACTCAGTGAATGCCCTTTCCACACAGGATATACCAGGCAATAACCTTCAGCTTAATCCTCTTCTGTCGATTATTTACAGAAAATTTAGGCCTGGGTGACACTTGTTCAAAATTCAGCTGCTAACACGGGATGCACATCCAGCAAATCTTTTAAGAGTAGATTTAACTTGTCAGAAACAGCTTTAGGTATACTTCTAACCTGTCCTGAAACTGGGAATGTATTTAATGACTCCTTGTAGTCCTAGTCTGTTCTGGGACATTTTGTATCATACTAGATTATGTATTTCACTGGCTTAAAATAAAAGGGGGGTTTTGTTTCTTTTTTTTTAATGCTTTTTTAGTATTGAACTAGTACTTTGTTTTAAACTTCCACATCTTTCATAAAATGGGCTGCTAGATTAGGCTGTAAACAATTATTTACTAAGAAAAAGAGTAAAGTTGTTTGTAAAAAGGAATTACAAGTCAAGTGTTTGTACTCTCAAAAAGGTGTAACCTAGTTATTTATTTTCCAGGATGAATTAAACTATTTTCATTCAAGTAAAGGTTGATAAAAATAGTCCAGGTAAGATCAAACATCACCGAAGCTAGTTAAAGCAATAAAGCACATCAAGATGGTGAAAATGAGAAGCTCTTAACAAAAGACTTTACAATTTTGGAACTGCTGTGTAGCACAAAACAGAGAGAACTAATGTAATGACCAAGGTCATACAAATAAATGTTTCAGCTTACTTGTCCAGGGCTGTGCTAGTAGGCATGCTCCTGCCAAATCCTCGGACACCCATCTGACAAAAGTATGGAATGCAAGACAGATTGGCAGCAATTATAGCCAGTGAATCCGATGCGTTAACAAAGAAACCATTTTGGCCAAGAATCATGTAGCGGTCCTGGAGAAGAAAGTAATGCAAAAAAGCATCTTAAATTACATGGTTTTGGGGAGTGGTAATTTATTTTATTAGATCCTCTGGAGGCAGGTAAAAAAAGAACCAGCTTTGGGTTACTTGCATCTGTCTTCAGGCAGAATAATTTATTGGCATCATCCTGGCAGGTTTATCATCTCACTATCACACCACCACTCCCCTCCAGCCTTGCAAATCCAAGCTCCAGATCAGTCCCTAGCTTCATCCTCCTACATGACACTTCAGAAAGTCTGTTCCTAGCAGGGAATGCTTGTGTAGGAGAATCTTTTTGCCAGTGGCACGCACTATACAGAGAGTAGGCGGGGTGTTCTGTATTTACTGACAATAGAAAACAGCTTCTTTTCTTCAGAACCTTTCCATCTTTCTCCCACTCTGCCAGGCCAGAAAGTTTTTTCTGTAGTACCTTGACATCTCTAAAGCTGACAATATGACATTAAAAAATTAAAGCAAACAGACATTATGATTCAGTGCTTTATTTAGCTGAAAATACTTCCATTTACAGTGTTAACCAAAAAGGTCTTAAATTAGTTCTTACTTACTGTGACAAGGCCATTTCATCTATATATCCTGTCTCTTCCTAACCAGGGAATAAAAGTGTTACACCACTGCAAGATAAAACCAGCCTAATACTTAAAGAATTCTCATTCTGTATTCAAATCCTGCTCGATTTGCAGTCATCTGCAGAGACAAATTAAAAGATATGTGTTTCATTTATAGGTTGCAATTGCTACCATCTGTACCTGAAAGTTATATCACTTTCAGCTTACTGAAAAGCAAAGAAACTATACTTACATGTCCCGTATCTGACCCCAGACAAAAGTGCAACTACTGTGACGCGTCCACACAGACCAAAAATACTTACTCCATCAGCATCAAAAGCAGCTCCAAACCCATACTCTCCACCTCTCATAGCCTCCAGCAAGGCAGTTGCATATGTTAAATTGGGATCAGGGGGCTGTCCACCAAAATCCTCCAGAGGAATACAGTTTATGGCAGAATTTGCAGGAGCTCCCAATTCATCACACAGGATTCTTCTCACATAAGGTCCCATAACTGCAAAAACAGAAATCTGCCATTTAATCACAAAAGCATATGCTTGACATTCGAATTTTTCACAGCACCATGGAGACTTGATACAAAACGTACTTTCATAAATTCTAGACATCTGTCCTAGCAACAAAAAAACATACTGTTATTTCACAATTGAGTATGTCCCCCTAGTAAATAATCAATCAGCAATTCAGCATTAAAAACACAGCTCCCCAGTACTGGAAGTGAAAAAGCAATCACTGAATGGATAAATATGCAAGTTTTATTTGCCCATTATTAAGTGAAGAAATTATCATACACATGGAGGGGTTTTCCTCACTACAATAAAAATAGGATGCTATTCTGTGTGTCCTGGAATGCAAACAACAGTTTAACACATTATAGTAAGGAAAGCACACAGGGAATACAAATGCAAAACAAACTTACCTCAACATTCCAATTTGCATTAAAATTACAACAGGTTTGTCCACATTTTAATTACTAACATGTAGATAGTGAATAAAAAATTTACCAAATTAACTCCAAAATAACTTCTTTATTTTTTTAAAGATAGGGCCAACTGAGCCCCCAGGTCATGCTATTTTATATCATAATTACTATATGCAATGCTGTGGGGGTACCCCAGAACATCACCCAGGTCCATTTTGGAGCAGTATTATATTTCATGTACATTCTAGATGAACATCTTGGGCCTTTTATTTATGTCCTGATAGGAATTTCCCATCCTAACTTGACCCACTGAAAAAAAAATGGTTCTATACTTTAACCAATCAATTTTCATTTTAAACAACTATACAGAATATTTTCTAAGTATTAATAATACATTTCTATCATTTCAGCCCAGAAATAAAAGATCCTGAATACATATGTGCCTTGAAATGCAGTCATTATCAAGCATTGTTTAATCCCACGATCAAGTCTTTTGCTTCTATGGAGAAACTGCAATGTTGGTAGTGTATGAAATGTACAGGGATGCATTCAACAGCTGGAAAAACACCAACAACTGGCAGAGCTCTCTGCATCTCTGAGGCAGGTGTGAACAGGTCACTCAGAGGTAAAAAATTCGTAAGTGATTGCTCGCTCTTTTAAGCTCTCTCTTTATCCTACCTTATTCCCAAGCCTTGTTACCTGGAGCAATGGTAACCCAAGTTAAAACTATGTGAGAAATTTGTGTTTAAGAAAATGTAGATGCAAATTCTGTAAAATATACAGTAATAAACAATGACTCAGGGGCTTAGGTTCTTATCAAGAGTAGCCTCCTGAATAATTACTTGTTTCTATACCAGTGATAAACTATCAATGTCTACAGGCATAAAAGTGTATCCTAGAGTTGCAGAGCTAAAACGAACTTTTGAAGACAGATCATCAATGTACACACGTGGCCCTCTCTAACGTCCACTATCCTGTGGCTGGAGACTCACTTTTGGCTAATACATCTCATCCAGAAAATCTTTTTATCTGATGCCCCCAAGAGAAGGACAAACCCCACCTATCTTAGAATCATAGAATCGTTTGGGTTGGAAAAGATGCTTGAGAATATCAAGTCCAACCATTAAGTCAGCACTGCCAAATCCAACACTAAACCATGTCCCTAAGCACCATATCCATACCTTTTAAATACCTCCAGGGATGGTGACTCAACCACCTCCCTGGGCAGGCTGTTCCAGTTCCTAACCACTCTTTCAGTATTGAAGTTCTTCCTAATATCCAATTTAAACCTTCCCTGCTGCAACTTCAAGCCATTTCCTCTGGTCCTGTCATTATTTCCTAGGGAGAAGACGCCAACACCCACCTCCCTACAACCTCCTCTCAGGTAGCTGTAGAGAGCAATGAGGTCTCCCATCAACCTCCTTTTCTTCAGGCTAAACAATCTCAGTTCCCTCAGCTGCTCCTCACAAGACTTGCTCTCCAGACTCTTCACCAGCTTCGTTGCCCTTCTCTGAACACACTCCAGTCCCTCAATGTCCTTCTTGCAGTGAGGGGCCCAGAAGTGAACACAGGACTCGAGGTGCAGCCTCACTAGTGCCAAGTACAGGGGGACAATCACTTCCCTACTCCTGCTGGCCACACTACTGCTGATACAAGCCAGGATGCTGTTGTCTTTCTTGGCCACCTGGGCACACTGCTGGTTCATGTTCAGCCAGCTGCCAGCCAGCACTCCCAGGTGCTTTCCACCAGGCACTTTCCAACCACTCATCCCCAAGCCTGTAACTTTGCATGGAGTTGCTGTGACCCATGTGCAGGACCTGGCACTTGGCCTTGTTAAACCTCACACTATTAGTCTTGGCCCATCAATCAAGCCTGCCCAGGTCACTCTGCAGAGCCTTCCTACCCTCGAGCAGATCAACACTCCTGCCTAACTTGGTGTCATCTGCAAACTTGCTGAGGTTGCACTTGACCCCCTCATCCAGATAACTGATAAAAATATTCAAAAGAACCAGCCCCAGTACCAAGCCCTGGGGAAGACTAAGAAATAATTTTTCTGCAGGAAAATAACTCCAAACTTTCTCTGTTGTATAAACAAATATCCTTGTATACATTAACAAATATCCTTGTATACATTTACTTACATGGGTACTATGTTTGTGTGCTATGTATGGCTACTTCTTCACCAAGAAAAAGTCATAAAGTCAGTTCTCTATCACCTTGTAAATAAAGTAAACAACCTCAGTCCTTTAAAATGTTTGTGATGCGTTAAGTTTTTCTAACCATGAGCCAGACTACACATTTTTTTGACCACGTGTAAAATTTTTCAACACTCAGTTATAGATCTGGACATCAGAGCTCTACACACAATTTGAGTAACATTATCTCCAGTACTGTATGTGACAGGAAGCAGTGCCTTCCCCATTGCTACCTCTGCATTGCTCAGAACACGGTTTGCTGTTCTGCCACAACCTGGCAAAACTGGGTGTTCACACTGACTGTATGCCCATTATCATCTTTTGAACAGTGACTATCACACTGTACTAGATAAAATGCTTTACAAAAGCTTTGTAAGTCTTTCCAGTTCCCTTAATAAGTCTGTTTTCGCAATCTCATTAAAGAATGAAACCTGCTTTGTTTGATGGAAATTGTTTTCCATAAGATAATGAACATAATTACTTACATTCCAATCCTTCAAGTCATTTTTTCATTATGTAGCCTAAGAGAGATCTCATACTGATCTATGTTTCCCCTTGTGACATAGCCTACAATTTTTTCATATTGTCACAAAATTGGTCATCTTGCTGTCTTCTGTGACACTTTCTTTCACCTTGGCCCCAGTACACTGCAATATTTTAACAATTAACATGAGTGAGTCAGAGGTCTCAACAAACTCTTTAAGGACTCTTGGGTGCAATTTATTTAAAATTAACTCATTTCATACCATTTAGAATTTATTCTTAGTAGACACTGCCTTCTAACCTCCTTGGTTACCGCACAGTGCAACATACTTTACCACCCTCTCATGGCAAGATTACCTCATCCTGCTTGCTTCCAAATGCAGAAATAAAACATCTATTGGACACATATGCCTGTACTTCTTCATCAAGAAAGATAAACCTCTTTGCCTAATAACGGACCTAACTCATTGTTAAGACTGCCTTTATATACTCATATAATGTTCAAATCCTTTCTTATTACCCTTAGCCTTATTAAAAAGTTTGACTTTTTATATGCTGTACCTTTATTGGAAAGCTACTGTAGTGTACCACCTTTACTGGCAAGCTATTGCAGTGTACCTACAATTTTGCCCTGATAGCAGCTTATGTTCATACCTCCATTCATGGCATCAATCCTTATTTTAATCTGGTTGGGTCCAGTCAGTAAATTTCTGATTGCGTTGAAGTCAAAGATACTTCGAAGGAGGTTGAGGTAGATATCCACAGAATCCACAATTTCCACTAGAAAAATTTGGTAGAAAAAACAGTTCACACAAGGGAAAATATTTCTTCCAGCACACCTCCACCAGCCATGCACCTCAAATAAAATCAGAGCATGCAACCTCTACATAATATGGATTTATTCTGAAGCCCATAAAGGCAAAGTCAAAGCCTCCCACTGATTTCAGTGTGGCTGCCATCAAGCTTTAAGCCCTGCAAAGAGCAACAGTTTTGCCTGCTAAAGGTCTGTAGAGATAATGTACATTGACAGTTCCTGTTTCACTGAAAACATTCATGAGGGCACATCAGATCAAAGTAAACTCTTCCCTTATCATTTGCTAAATCACTCAACACTTTTTCAAGTTAAACAGGTTTATTCTCAGAGGATGTAAGATGTCCACACCAAGTTGAATACACAGGTTCCATTTTTCTGTCTGACAGCAGTATCTATCTGCATCATTCCATCAGGAGAAATAGCCAGCCTGTTCTTCCCAGTTTTGGCACCTGGAATACCTGTCTCCAGTTTGTTGTCAATCTACCACTATAGTTTTGCATGTTATATCTCACTGATTTAGGAAAGCTTGTTTCAGATACAACCTCTGGTTTTTTGCTAATTTGAATTCTAAATTCATAAAAGAAGAGAGCTACAATTTTTCTAATTCTTTTGGATGTAAAATGTTAAACTAAAATGAATTAACAAAAATAAGTCTGTAATAATGAAAGCAGTTACCAAACAACTGTCAAAAGCCATGCTTCTCAGTTATTTTGGAAGCTACTTTGCCTGAGGACTGGAGGAAGGCCAATGTCACTCCAGTCTTCAAAAAAAGGCAAGAAGGATGACTGACGAGATGACAGGCCATTTAGTCTCACCTCCATCCCCAGTAAGGATGTTGGAAAAAATCGTTCTGGACGTTATCACAGAACATGTGAAAGCAAAGAATGCCGTTGGGAGAAGTCAGCACGGATTTATCAAAGGGAAATCATGCTTGACCGATTTTATTGCCTTCTATGATGTCAAAAGTGGTTGGCTGGATGAGGGGAGAGCAGCAGATGTCATATACCTTGACTTCAGCAAGGCTTTCAACACTGTCTCCCATAACATCCTCATTAGTAAACTGAGGGAGTGTGGGCTAGATCAGTGGACAGTGAAGTCGACTGAGAGCTGGCTGAGTGACAGAACTCGAAGGGTTGTGATTAACAGAGCAGGGTTGAGTTGGAGACCTGTAACCAGTAGTATCCCCCAGGGGTCAATGGACCGGCTGGGAAGCAGTTCTGAGAAGGATCTGGGAGTCCCGGCAGATAGTAAATTATCCATGAGCCAGCAGTGTGCCCTTGTCGCCAAGAAGGCCAATGGAATCCTGGAGTGTATAAGGAAGAGCGTGGCCAGTAGGTCAAGAGTGGTCATCCTCCTGCTCTACTCTGCCCTGGTGAGGCCACATCTGGAATACTGCATCCAGTTCTGGGTTCCCCAGTTCAAGAAAGACAGGGAGTTACTGGAGAGAGTCCAGAGGAGAGCAACAAAGATGGCTGGGGGATTGGAGCATCTCTCATATGAGGAAAGGCTGAGAGAGCTGAGACTCTCATGAGCTCTTTTATCAATTAGACTTACATGAGCAAACCCTTCCTAGTCCAAAAATGGTTTTGGTGTTTAACTACTAGCAAGCCTAAGCACATATATTTGGCAAAGGTATTTGGCTAAATGATGAAGCCTGATGCACTTGAAGTCCGTAACTCAGCTTCCTTACATGTAAAACAAAAGCTACACTTACCTATACTGCCTAATATTTTGATAACTTGTAGTAAGGTATTTTGAAGAATTAAAGTTCTGTTTAAATAATTACCTATTATCATTTTGCAACAATTCTAGTATTTAGAATCAATAGAGGTAACATGCATAAAAGCACACATTGATACCTCGGAAAGGTTTGAATTTGTTCTCCAGATCAAATTCTTGTCTTCCTAGGCGTGATAAATCAACTCTGAGATCAGGACAAATGGTGTATTCCTCCAACGTTTTGCTGATTTGATAGATTTTATCTGAAACTATATCTGGAGCAGGTCCTATAAGAAAAAAGAATGCAGTGGGTAATTTATTTTTTTTTAATAAAGGTTCCCTTCTTAAGAACGGAGTGCTATAGCAAACATTTTTCTGAATATATTGGAGTTACTAAGGAACAAACTCAAACAAATAACTATAGTATATATGGTCTTTTATTTCAGTGTAACACAGATTTAAAACATTTTTTGAAAAAATATAACATGGAAATACACTGCACTATTTGCAACATGTGGATACACAGAGAGTGTTTAAATCATTACCCAGGGCAGGGGGGATAAGAGAAACTAAAAAAATGCACAGTCATCACTGTCATCTTTTTTGGGTTTATTGCTCAAAGACTGCAATTTTTTACTCTACATGGAATCTCAACATACATATTAAAGGAAAAGCCTATTCTTCAGAAGCACTTTCTGGTGTTTCATAGGGTTTTCTGCAAATTGACAGTGATGAGCTGATACTGGTTTGTGCTTCACAGTATTGCATTAGACACAATGATAATTTTAAAAAGCCTTACCAGTTTGACAGTATTGTTCTCTTGCAGTTCTTGTCTTAATTAATCAAATGCATCTTTGTGGGCCGTGTCTCTGCCCATGGCAGGGAGGTGGGAACTAGATGATCTTTAAGGTCCCTTCCAACCTAAACCATTCTACAATTCTGTGATTTGTTAGAATTTAAAATACCTCAATTGTTTAACAAGCAGCTATGACCTGGAACATTTAAGTCATTCAGAAACAGAAATCACATCTTACTTGTGTATTACCTTTACTGTCAAATCCTGAAGATTGGCTCAATTTTTAAAGATTTGATTTGTTAATTTAAAAATTGTATTTCTCAATCAAATAGAAGTTGCAGGCTTGATGCAAAACTGATCAGATGAGCTATGCCACATATAGTGTAAAAGTTGACTCTGAGTTACAACAGAATTCCTTTCTGCCTTATCTGACTCTTCATTGCTAATACTAAAGCCACACTTCCACTCTGAAAAACTACTTTCATTATTCTTTTTTACATGCTCTGTCTCCTAACCTGAAGGCTCTGTCTTTTCAGTGCTAACTTTCCACTCCTCTATCAATGCTGCTATATTCAGTGCAGCTTTTCCACATAAATCAGTGCTCCATCTCAGATGCAGTGCACCAGATGGTCCAAGTCAATACAGTTAGTAACCGTCACTGAACACTTCATTTGGCTTAGAAAATTACTTCTTAATCACCTAACCCAAACCCATCCAAAAGGTGAGAACAGGTTTCATTAGCTCAAAATCATCTTTGATAGATGGATGGATTGTCTATTGATACTTCCAGCTAAGGAGATCCCACAGTGTCACTCTGCATTCTTTCCTGTGGCTACAGAAAAAACCCACTTCTGCCCAAGCTGGATCTGCAAAAGAAACTGAGTGAGGATGCAGAGCAACAAGAGCCTTCCCTAGGAGCTTGCTGTGGTGCCAAACCACTCTTATGTCAAAAGCCTTTCCTAATACTTTGCCGACATTTTCCTAGCTGCAACTTAAACCAACTACTTTTCATTACATCGCTGCTGATTATTGAACCTTGTGACCTGTGTTTCAGGACTGTTTAATATTTAAAGCTGAACAGCTTCTTTGAACTTTCTTTAAAAAGCCAAATTACAGTAAAAAGAATGCCCCACCAACTGTTATCCTTTTATGAAACAGATTTTAGGTGTAGATGGTGTTTTAAAGTTTAGAGAGTGTTAATGCATCTAATGGTTTGGCTCTGGAATGCTTGTGCTGTGACCTTGGCCTTCTCACTGCCTAATCCTACAGAGTCCCTTTAATCTCTCTGGGATTCAAGCCTACTCTGTTTATAAAATCACACTGGTTTAACCATGCACATTTTTCAATTAAACAAGGAAGAAGGGAGAAGCATCCCCTTTTCAAGTCCCACCTTCAAAATGGGACAGGGAACATTATTTTAAAAGCACTTATAGTTTTTCCAGATGGAAAGCACTCTGTAAGTGTGAGGTATACAAGCTGTCAGCAATTGTCACCATGATGTTTTATGAGTGTATATAGATCTATACCAGAAAACATACATAATGTGTAACATACCCACATGTGTTAGCTTGCCAATTTTGGAAAACAAGACATTAGCTACATACACAAATTCCATTATTCAACAGCAGAATTGCAACAGTTAAAGTAGTAAAACCCTCTCCCTGGATAAGAGCAGTTTTCTTCTGGGTAAACATGAGAAGTGCTTTCTTCCATACAAGACAATGAATTATACTGCTTACAGCACTTCTGAAATTACGTGCTTTAAAGCAAATGCCAAGATAAGCAACACAGAAATATAAGCAAAAAAGAGCTGCCTCGCAGACGTCTCTATAAAAGATCAGAACTGTTACAAAAATCTGGCAGACTATACAAAATGCTATAAAAATGGGATGGCAAACCTCTTGTTTATAGAAATCTTACAGCTACCACAAGGCCTTCAGTAAACACTTAATGCTTATTGTACAGACACATATGAACAAATACACTCCTGTTACTGGGGAAAAAAAAGCATACATTCTTCATAGTTTTAACAGAATGAATGAAAAATACATAGCTGAATTCAGCTAGTTATCCTTGTCAGCATTATTTTCCTCATACCAAGATGCAATGTTGAAAAAAAAAAACAACTTACCTCCACTGGCAACCTCAAACTTGACTCCAAAGTCTCCTGCAGGTCCGCCAGGACTGTGGCTAGCTGTTAGAATAATTCCACCAGCTGCTTTGATCTTTCGGATGATACATGAAACAGCAGGTGTGGATAAGATACCATTCTGTCCAATAACCAATCTGCCGATCTAGGTGGAAAAAGAAGTCAAAGTTCTCCGAATGGTACTAAGCTTTTGAAAATTCATAAACACACACACATACAGGTATACATCTATAGGACAGAAATTGTAAACTCCTAGTATGGAACCTATTCCTTTGAAGAGAAATGCACGTACATGAGCTGGTTGCATGCTCATCTGGAGTGCTGACAAAAAATACTGCATCCTGGCATATTTAACCCCAACGGTCTGTGTGCACTGGCAGTAAAGCAAGCAAGCAAGCACAGCCATGGTAGTGATTTGCAAAGCTCCCAGGCATAGCACTGGGCTATGATCCTGTAATCAGACCCTTCCAGGTATCCCCACAAACCAGCAGATCCCCTCAAATATCAATATAGTTTAGGGCTGACTGTGTGGATGGAGTTTGCAGAGTTGGGGTCTTTCATGGGGTGGTCCTTCAGTGCAATAAAAAATATTGCTACGTATGAGGACTGGCAGTGTCCATCAGTCTCACCTCTACCACCAAGATAGCCTTGGATGTCCTGCCCTATAGAAAATACTGCTCCTCCTCCAGCCATCAGCGACTCCTTGTCTACTCCAGATGAAGAGTGTCTCCCAGAGCACAGCTGAGCAGGGGAAGTTCCCACCATTCTTAAAGTAAAAAAAGCTTTCAGTTGGTGTTATTAAACACTGACTAAATGCGTTTGGTATTATGTGCAGTTCCACTGCAAGGTTCCAATTTCAAAACCTTGCCTTCATTCCCTACGCAGATACTACAGTTTCATCTCAACATAAATAATGTAGGAGCCAACCAGAAATGTATTTACAAAGAAACATGAAAGAGTTCCACTTCCTGGGAAACAGGCAGATACATAAAATGGAGGGGAGAAGGGGAGGTCAGTGCCACAGATGAGAACTGAGGCAGCTGCATGTAGACATTAAAACAATATTGCCACATGAACCTTATAAGAATATTTCCAAAGTTGTTGTTTTTTTTTCAATATCCTCACTTAAAAAAAAGCAAGAAACCAACCAACCAGAAACCCCACCACTACTGAGTATTAGTTTAGGTAGGGGGTGAGGAGACGGAAGGAGGGAGAAAGGTGCAATACTGAATCATTCCCATACAGCTAAAAGCAGACTGGACTTCAACCCCAGATTTCCTTCTCTAGTTTGAGGGAGATTTGATGGCTCTACTGTTTGTGAAGCAAAGCAACAGTGCAGGACGTGTCACTACCTGCCTCCTTCCTATAAAGAGGTCTTCCTTCCCACACAGATGACCTCTTTCTGGGTTCAGCACTTGAGTAAGGCCCTTGATGGTTATTTAGAAATGGGGTTTCAAATAATTTCAGAAAAGCAAGATTAATAGATTGTTTTTAACCTGTTTTTGTGAACTATTATAATTTTAAAAAATAAAGATTTCTACATTGAAATGATCAACTTCTAAAGCAAGCACAAGCTACCTTTTGCTAACCTTCAACAAGCACAAACGACGGTTAGCCAGTTCTTTTCCACTGACAATGAAAAGATCTGCTTTCAAATTTTTTAAAAATATGCAGAACAATGCATTCTATTAACCCAGATTTGTACCTCAAGATCTAATGATAGGATGGTTGTTTGTCTGCCTGGTTCTCTCTTCACAGTTATTGCAGATAATTTTGAAGCCTATGGATTGTTGCTAGAAAACAGGAAAGCTAACAAAATTTTAAGCACAATTCACGGAAAATCTTCAAGCCTTATTTGACTTGCTCTTGCTACTGTGGGAAAATGTTTTGCTTCACGCTCTTTTCCCCTCTCCTAGGTTGGAATAGTTCTGAAGAAAATGGGGGGGGGAAGTTAAGAAACAACAAATTTTGGTTTCCCATTTTTCTATTGTAATGGAAATATTTTCCATGGAAAACACTAATCCTTTCCAGAAGAAAAAATGCAAATCAGCAGAATCAACATTTGCTGCTTCAACAACAGCAGTGCTACCACTGACATGGTCAGTTGGCTAGGGAGAGCTATATATTCAGTTAACACGTATACCACACGTGGACATAATTTCTGCTCATTTCAGCAATATTAAACAGTTTTATTTCCCATTTAAGCCTAACCACACAGTTTCATTAACCTATGACTGAAAGATTAAAAGCAATACCATCCTCCTTATTATAGAACCTGATGACAACTATAACAGAAATACTTTTCCTTATTTGTGAAACAAAGCATACCAGTGAATACACATTTCCTTGAAGAACAGATACATTATGCTTGTGCACTGTGACAGCATTTACTTGTGAGACTCTGTATCACTTCCTGACTATCTGTCTCTCCTGCCTTCCCAACCTTGCTTCTCCCTGAAGGTAAAACTAAGCAGCAATTTACAATCATAATTTACAGATCTCAGGAGCAACAATAAAGGCGTAATTCCTCCACTCCTTGCTCCAACCCACGTGAAGTAACTGATTAAATGTTAGTCCACAGATGACAGAATAAAACTGGTATGTCTCTTACTGATCAGACTTCCTCACATTTACATAATGTTCTTCTCATCTTTTAAAACTCTTTTAAATCTCCCATTGCTACTTTTACACTTAGTTTATTCAATTGTTCTGAATACTGAACTACTTCAAAAATACTTTCTATACACACAGAAAAGCAATTCCTACACTGAGGAACAAGGAATACTGCTTAGGTTGGGGTTTTTTGGTTTTGGGGTTTTTTTCAAGCAGAAGCATTTCCAGTGTTGGGGGCTGACCAATGACAGGCACACTTTTTCCTCAGAAAATGTGTAGGGTAAAATTTCATCCATCAGGAGGACAGAAATCACTAGGCGCTCCAGCACACACCTTGACATACTTTCAGAATCAAGCTCAAGAAAACTTTCCATTAGCCACATAATATACTATTTTATTTAAAATAGTGCCATGTAAATAATTTGAAAGAGAAACTGAGGTGTTTTTTTTCAAATTGTTCTGAATCTGAGTGTGTCCTTTTACAGCTTCTTTCTAGTCCATGAAGCAGCTTTTGGACAACATGCCATGTCTTGCAAGACTGTAGTGTTAATACTGTCATTTAATCACTATTGCCAATTGTACTGAAGCATTAGAAAAACACACAAAAGACTGGGAAATAGACTTCAACAAACTTTCCAGTCTATACAAGAGTCTATACATGTACCTTTATTATGGAAAGAAAAGCCTAATGAAAATAAATATGCAAAATGTTTGTTTGAATATTGTCTTTCCCTTTTTTAAACTATGAAGTATGTAGAAAGCTAGGGCAATGGATCAGTTTTCCAAATACAGCTGTCAGAAATTAGTGCCAGCTTTTAAAACAGTATCATGTATGGGTAAGCAAAAAGAAGATGACAGGAATTACATTTTGCAAAATGCTTAAAAAACAACAACACTGACTGTATCTTGAGGTACTCAAGTATAAAAAACACATTTATACTTGCATACAGGCTTACCATGAGTACATGTTCCCTGTACTTCTAAATCTAAACTAGTGAAGTTTAGATTTTGCCTTCATGCATACTGAAAGTGGTTTTTTTCAGAAGTAGAATACTTAGATTATTCAGCACACACAAATTACCTGGCACTCTCTTTACCACGTCTTCATTTTTCTCCTGTTCAATAGATGTTACACAAACCAGTTTTCCCATTTTTCTGGTTCCCCAATAGGAACATGAACAGGAATAATTTGCTTTTCCTTCAGCATTTGTCACAAGGCTATTATTTCTATACTACTTAGAAATATTCTTTATTATACTAATTTCTATACTACAAAAATACTGCAAGTATTCTAAATCAAGGATGCTGAAAGTGAAATTACATGACCGATACATAGATATGCTACTTGCAGTGACCACTACAAAGAGCTTCACCTTATGTGAAGGTCTTCAGTGCCTTTACAAAACCCCATGGGACAGTACAGATCTTAGAACTACACACATGCTACCTATCTTCCTCTGCTCTATTTCAGTGGCAAGAACGCAGAACCTCATTCTCTCTTGGCACAGAAGCTGTTAATTTTGTTTCTGAACCAAACACAAAACTGACATTGAACTAACTTTAAGTAATGAACTTTCAGATTTACCGACTTCTTAAAATATGGGCTAGAACAGTAATCAAATAATGTCCATGTACCAGCTCACATTTAAAGTTCCAGTAATATCCTTCTGAAAATCTCCAACAGTTCACAGCATAGAAAGATTGTCTTTGGAATTCTAAAACTTCCAAGGCAACAAGAGCACAGGCATGTAACATCTCTTCTAATACTGTGCCCCTATGCCACGTTCTGTTTTGTCACTCTGCTTTCAGTAGCAACAGCAGAAACAATGACCATTTTCCTCAGCAAACTGCTGGAGCTGAAAGAATAGTCACCCTAACAAGTCCTGTACAAGAACATTTTTATGCAATATTCCCACTTGCAGCTGTGCATTTTCAGACAATTCAGTTCATTACCATGGAGTCACTTAATGCTTTTTTTAATTATTTTTCCCAGTAATCTCTCACATGCCTCAGTCAATTAAGCTTGAAAGAACAGGAAGCAAGCAGACAATATTCTGGACAACATGGGGCTGTGCCTTCCTGTCCTTTACTATAGTATCCTAAAGATGACTTAGCACCACATTCAACATAGAAGCAAATATAGCAATCACACAGGTCCAGTGAGGGAGGGCAAGATTTTTGTGGAAGACCATGGAAAATAAAAAAACCAAGGTATTATAAAAAAGACAGCTGGATAACTCTTTGCCATTTCAGACTTCTACAGCATTACTAGCAATACTGACTGATCTCTCTAGCATGTTGCTATGACTTTCCATATTCTGAGTATGATCATCAGCTTCTGGTCTGCCACTGAGACCTACACATAACAGCTTCTCATTTAAACCCATCCTAAAGTTTGCATCAAAAATGAGACACCACATCCAACTGATGGGTCTAACCAAGTACTTGCATTTAATTTGTGGTGGAACTGCATTAGCAACAATGGAATCTTTTACCTCAGTTCTTCCAGACATTAAGGACACGATTGCTGGCAGGACACAGGTGAAAAGGAAACAGAGTTTCAGATACTCTCCTACCACCCAATTTGGCAAAACTGCATTTTGCAACCTGGAATGGTACAGTCCCTCTTGTCTGGCCTTCCTCATTCTCCCCCACCCTCCCATGACATGCAGTGCCTTATCCAAATGTATTTCCTACAGCACCAGCTGTGTGACCCATCAATCGGTGACCCTGGTCAGCCACCTTCAGCTCTGAACAGAAAGATCTAGCGGGGCATGTGATGATTACAGTAACACAGCATGGACCAGCCTGTAGCTGTGGCCACCAGTGGAAGCCTGTGCAGGCTATAGATGTGCAGTGTGTACCTGCAACCCCAAGCTGCAGGGCATGAGCCAGGGGGAATGAAGACAAGAAGGCAGGGCAAGCACTGGCAGCTGACCGGGCAGGGGGCCTCATCTCATTCCTTGTCCTGGGGCCTATGCCAACTGTGCTAGGCTGTTAAAGCACGGGGAATGTGGGCTGAGTCACCAAATTAGAACACAGGGGACCTAGGGACTCTAAAGGGCAATACACTTAACAGCTGATAACAGAAAATCCCTTTTATTTTTATACTCGGCAGGCACAATTAACCATAAGACTTGGTATGTGCCTTCCAGGAAGGAAATTCAAGTTCAGTTTATCAGCACTACGTGGCTATCCCTCTCCTGGCACTCTGGGGTGGCTAAAGGCTTTGAATGCAACTCCAAGGCTTCCACAAATTTCATACAATTCTACCTACACCACCTCACTTCTTGCCTTGTGATCTTGACTACCTGCCCTCTAATGACATTAACCTCATGCATTAACCTTTGCCCCCGGAAGTATTCTCTTCCTCTCTTGCTACTTACACAGCACAGCACTAAACAAAGCCTTTGGAGGGGTTTAGATATTTTCCCAACAGATGTGTTTTAACAGCCAAAGCATAAAACATACAAACAGTATTCACCAAGTAAATGTGAGGCTTACGCATTTTCTTGGTGCTTGAGAGAGATCGGGCTGAGGGTGAGGATGGTAAAGAGGGGATGGAGCATTAGGACATCAAAGTGGGAAGCCTTTTCAGTGACCTGGTTTGGGCCAGGATGAAGCCATTCAGTATCATTAGCACCCCACAGCTGGCCTGTTGAATTTGTGACTGTGTCATTACTTAAGAGTATCAGGCTTGAATTCTGGTATTTGTAGGAACTGTGAGCCAAAAAACTTGGGTTTGGGCTTCAGAAAACACTAGGGGGAAACTGTATTTCCAAAAAACTTGTACTAATTTAGGAAAGGGGAAATACTACTACAGCAAGGTGCCAGAAACATGACAAACTGGAAATCTCCTGAGGTGAAAAAAAAATGATTTTCAGGGGAAACAGAGCAAAATGGGGAATGTGACAGCAGCAGCAGGAAGGTGCCAAGATGACAGGAAAAATTAGTCAGCAAGGACTCTTGAATACAGCATAACCTGGCTGACAATCCTCTGGTCTTCTAAACCCTAAACTTCTAGCACCTCAGCCCTTGTGGTCACCTTGTGGCTTGTAACCCTCTCTGCAGCTCCCACCAGTGTGAAAGGGCAGCTCTCACTGCAGGGCTCTTGCTTTGGCTGTTGCTGTGCTTTATCCTGCCTGGTTCAACAGGTTCAATTCCAGCAGCGAGGCTTTCTCCACTGAATTATGTGGGGAAAGGGGCTAGGGAGCAGGACTTCTTGGGGCTCCAGTGCACTTTCCTCACAAGGTCCCACACACAAGCCTGCTGTTCTTTGCTCGCTCCCTGTACGCTCCCCCCCCGCCACTGTAGGCAGAACAGCACCTCCCTGCCCTTGCCAGTGTCCTCACCCTCACCAGTGTCCCCAGCCTTGCCAGTTCCCCCGACAGCCCTCACTATACACTGGGCTGCATAAGCCCAGGCCTCTACCAAGCCCCTGTGTGAATGGGAACACAGGCAGTTTCTCTGAAACCTCAGATATCACTCAGCATCTGCTTGGTGGTATCAGTGGGGTGAAAACACGCTTAGAAATTAATTTAAAATAGTCATTATTTATAGCGGGCTGGCTAATCCATGTAGCTTGTATGTGACAATAAATCAGCAGGGGAAATTCAGAAACACAGAGATTTGTTTCAAAGGTGGAAGACCTCCTGGTTATAAAAACAGGAATGTACTTGAAGAATGGAGCTTTTGAAAAAAATCAAGAAAAAGTAAAATCACTAAAAAAATAAATAAATTATAAAATCATATCACTTCTTTTGCCAGATCTGGAGATTCAATTTAGCTATCATAACAAGACAGAGCAGCTTCCACTATTTGGAATTAGAAACTTCAAGCCTACATTAGCTGGTATTTCCAGCTTTCTGTACATACACACTGACATACGCATATACATGTGTCTATCAGCAGATACCAGTTTCCTTCCCAAGTACTTTCCTATTTTCAGAATTGCTCAAGAAAAGCCCTAGCCCATCTGATCATGGAGGTATCTGCCACTGTGGTTTTCCCACAATTCGTAATTTGCTTGCAAGTGAACAACAGAAAAGAATTACCATTTTCTTAAGATGCAACTGCTCTTGCATCAATAATATAATTTTCCTTGAATGTTTTTAAAGATCCTGAGCAGTAGATACATGTCAGATACCCCACTTTCCCACATACTTTTTAATTCTGCTACATTTTCTCCTGTGGAGTCAACCATGCTTTTCAGCTCCCTTTCCTGCCTCAGTCCAATATAAGGTGTGAAACAGTATAGCACAGCCAGCAGAGTCCAGAGGTTTTTACGATCACCTCCGCTACACTCAGGTAAAACCAGCCACGCCACAGCCTAGCGCTATAGTTTGAAGGACGTAGGAGCCGGCACCAGGCTGATTCCGGGCAGCAGGCGCCCAGACGCCTGAAACACTCGGACGCCAAGATGGTCTTACTTTTATTTGTATATTGAGCGCTACTTGGGTTATGACATTAAGACGTTTCCTCCCGTGCCTATGGGGCTGCTCCGTGATCCCCCACCACGGGGAGGAGCCCGTGCGGGCAGGGCGCGGAGCCCGCGGCCCGGAGGGGCGGGAGGGTCGGCGGCCTGAGGCGGCCGGGGGCTGAGGAGCCCGGTCCGCGGCCGTCTGCGGGAACGAGGCCGGCGGGGGTGGCGTGAGATGGGCCCGCTTACCCCGTTGGCTGCGGCCATCTGGACGACGATCTCGATGGCCGTCTTGCTGAAGTACCTGCCGTCGCTGCCTACCACCATGGTGCAGCCCTGGCGGTCGCGGAGGTCGACGGAGGAGAGGAGGCTCTGCACGAAGTTGGGCAGGTAGTTGCGCTGGCTCTCGAAGACCGCCGTGGGCCGCCGCAGACCCCCGCCGCCCGTCGGCCGCTGGTCCTCATAGGGCGTCGTCTGCACCGTCAGCACCGGGATGGGGGTCCTCTCCATGGTGCCGCCCCGCTGCCGTCCGCCCGGCTGTGGCTCCTCTGGGGAGCAGCAGCCCCGCACGCAGGCTGCCTCGCCGGCGGCGGGGAGCGGAGAGGCGTGTCCCCCCGGCGGGCTGCCGCGGGGCCGGGCTCCCTGGCGGCCGGCCCCCGCGGGGCTAGAGGCGGGCTCGCTCAGCCCTCCTCTGGCCCGCCGGCGGGAGACCGCCGCCGCGGGGCAGCCGGGGCGGGTAGCGTGGTGCGCGCCGCCCCTGCCCCTCGCCCGGCGGGGCCTCGCCGGCGCCTCGGCGACCGCAAGGGCGCTCGGGGCTTGCCAGGCCCCTGCCATCAGCATGCGGCGGCCCCGGCCAAAAATAACTCTGGAAAGCGAAGCTGAGAATCGCGGTCTCCTGCCAGGGCTGTAACTGGAGGCAGCGGGGAGAGAGCGAGCCAGCACCACACACTTGTTCGGGGGAATCACGCTCTGTCAGAGCCGGGGCCGACCCCACCGACCCCCGCCGGCTGCCTGCCTCCCTCCCGGCCAGCAGTAAGGCAGTCGCCGTGCCTCGGGCGCCGCGAACCCCTGGGCGGCATGGAAACAGCCGACGGTGTCTGCCCGGCGGCAGCACCTCCCAGGTGAGGGCAGGGGCAGCACCCGCACGGAGCAAGAGAATCGGTGCCCAGGCTGGGGTAAGACTGGAAGTGATACTGTCCCGTTTTGCAGGCGAGGAAACAGAAGAACAGGCAATTGGAATGAACAAGTTATTTCCCTACTAAACCTTAAGCAAGGGGAATCGGTGTCTTTTTTTTCTTTTTTTTTTTTTTTTTTTCCCATACTGCTCGAAGGGGAGTTTTTTTTTGTGTAGTAAACAAGCTTACAGACGGGTTTTGGTTTGGATTTTTTTTGACAGCAGGATTTGAGTACTACAGGACGGGTCTGACTTGGTTGTAGGGTAACTGACCTTGCTTGTTTCTGTCCAGGCTTATTCCTTGGGAGGGCGAGCAACCGTCTGGAGCTATCTTTCCCTTTGAAGTACTGTAAGGTATTTCATACAGATGTGGTGAGGCTGACTCATTGATGTGTTCATTCTGTTTAAGTTCATTCTGCAGAGATGGTGGCCCTGGAAATTGCGAAGATGCCTGACATTTCCCAGTATAAAGACGGTGGTTAAAGATGCCTATGACTGTCAAACATCAGCTGAAATTTTCCATCCAAATGCTTGTTTCACACCAGGCCCACACAACAATATTTTGCTGGGATAACTCTGTTGGCTGGAGAGTTGGAAAAAATAGTAATGTAACCTAGATGTCATTGTTATGCTTAAGGAATCCCTGTAGACTTGCACCTGAGCAAACAAAAATAATTTTGTCCAGCATTCTTCAGGTATCTACAAAGGCATCTGATCATAAACTGCTCAGAAACACAACGGTGTCATGGCTCCACAAGGCAACACATTATCTGTGTGACAGATCTAAGACATCTGTGGCCATATAAGATGGCCAGGTAAACATGCGGTAAAATGCTTTTGACTGTTATATAGACTTAAGAGCTCAAGAAAGTCAGTGAGGGTCACCTGGTGTATTGTAACCACAGGAATATGACAGTTAAAGTTATGGTTGTCTGCTACTCATCCATCCTTTGGTTACTCACCCATCATCACTTTGGCAGTGACCATTACATTCACAGTAGAACACTGTACATTCCACCATGGCAAGGCCCAGCAGTTCAGTTTAAATAAGCTAATCTACTTGAAGCAGATACAGGAATCTTATCTCTGTTGACACAACACCTATATGATGGGCCATATACTCTGGCAGAGAGCCAGAACAGATAAAAGGAAGCAGTAAGCTCTTCTTCCTCTTCTATTAGACCTCCTAGTCTGTAGGCACATTTGGGGCTTCCTGTACTGATTTTTTAAAAACTTAAATAGCTAAAGAAAAAAATATGCAGTATGGACAAGCCAGTTCTAACGTCCCTAATGTAAAGAAGCCACAGCTACAGATGAGGTCACTACACCTTAAATAATTTTGGACACTGCCAGTGATGAAGCCATGACATACAGTCTGTATTAGTGAAAGCTGAAGTGGAATCAGATAATTGGCATCTACCACAGCACATATCCAACAAGAAAACAATAGCAAAAGTCAAAAGCATTGCGAACAAGGGATGGTAGGTTCCAAGTGCCAAATAGAGGAAAACCTGTGACCAAATTAAGAAGCAAGATGATAGTCTGCAAAATAGAGAACTGACTGCATTTTTAATATTGGTATGGGAAATGTGTTCAGCATTTGGAAGAAAATACATAAATTTAAACCAGTTCTACAAACTCTGCAAACACTGACATTCCCATCATGTACATTTAAGAGGGACATTCAGTGACTATTTTCCAAAGTGTTTGTCTTCACCCCTACCATTTACATGAACAGTGCTGAAGAATAAAGAAATAGCATGTTTTGCAGTCTTTTCAACCATCACCTTGACAATGGCTTTACAAGACTGTAATGGGTTGTAAAGCGCACTGTAAATTCTTTAGTTCAAACTCAGGCTCAGCTTGAGATAAGTCCAAGCAAAAGTTTATGTGATCCATCCTTTACTGTGATTCCTGTAGTACTTTGCAGAACTCAGGTTCCCGAAGTTGTGTTATTTCATGAGGTTCTTATGTTTATTTAAAAAAAGTATTTACCACTGTTCACTGTACCAGTGCAAAGCATGAAAAAGTTAATGTAGAGAGCCTGAACATTTTAGTACAAAAGCTGAAGAAAAGGAATGGTTTTTTACCTCTTTTAATAAATGCTTCAATTTTCAAGTTCCCAAATTAGCATTATATATGGGGATGCTCTTCAAATTCTTTTTTATACGAATGCAAGTCCCACAAGCAGTTCTGCTCTCAGCAGATCTCACTGAAAAGTGGAGGTCTCTGTAAATGGCCAATATTGGAGTGCATTAAGTGCTACTGCTTTGTATCTCTAACAACGGAATAATTATCAATATGGGGTGATAGTAAAAGCCCCGGACACCTTACTGGGAAACAACAGCTAAATATATTCTTAGTATTACCATAGTGTGTGGTGATTTAGTTTTTAAAAGGTTGTTAAGATAAAAACAATGGAGTGATACATGTTAAATTTGTTCCATTTCCAAGGAAAACCATTAGCTTTCTAACTGCCAATTTTGCAAGCTTGGTTTGACATGCTAACTAGGCCAGGAACATTTTCACCCCTTACTTTGATTCTTACAAGATTTTTTTATTCCTGAGCCTTAAGATGTTTGCCATAACTCATTTGTCTTTGCAATTGTCTGAGTCAATGTGAATAACTTTAAGAGCCATATTTTTTCTGTTTCCTCAGGTAGTTGTTTTGTCAGCATTGTACTAGCACCTTTCTTTGTCCCTTTCAGGTCCAATTTTTTCATGCACTGAGCTGGACATTGGATTGTTTCCTGGGTTGATTAAAAGGAAAGAAATATGTCCCACAGCAACACAAGCCCTCTGTAGCCACACAGTTACTTCTAGTTCAACTGACCAGGTGACCAGAAGTGGACCCTCTGTGAGATGGCAGAAAATACAATGCTCCTTCTTAAAGGTAGGTTGTGGAAGCCCAGCCCAGCTCTAGTGTGATGCTGATACACATATTGCTGTGGACCTGAAGCATACTTTCTGTTAAGGAAAAATCTTTTGTATCAGCTTTCAAATGTTGTGGCAGAACTGTACCAGCACCATGAACTAAGCAAGTTTTTCTCCCTCAGTTGTACTGTTAAGATCACAATTCAGTGCTAGTATAATACCCAGGTTTTAGCTGGAAACATATTTTTACAATTCTTCCATACAAATATGTATTTCTTCCATAGAAATATGTATACTCAAAATTAATTCAGCCATTCCCTGTGGTGCCATATTTTGCAAGTCAAATTTTCATCCTGCCACCGAACTGGATTTTCCAATTGCTCCTACAGTGCAGTTATCATTTGAAGAATGGCCTACAGTAGTGTTATTGTAACATGAAGATTGTTGACCTGAGCTATTGAAGGAAGCATTTTGCAAAAAAAAAATAAAATTCTAAAAATAATATGTTGCTCAATGAAAATTGCTAATAATTAATATATTCGTTTGCTATGAAAAGCAAAAATAGTTTTAAAACCCAGTGCTTCCAATTGAGGCTCTTCCTACTTGTGAATATTTTTCTTTGACTTGCAAAGACTTTGTTTCAAAATGTAAATTAATGAGGAGTTAAAATAATTAAAAGAGAAAATAATATTTAAATTTTTAAAATTTTTTTCTCTGACTTGATCTGTTTTGTCTTTCCTTTCACAGGTGAAAGCTCTTCTATGTAGGCCTTGCTATAATGTTTAGAAAAGGCAGAGAAAGTATGTTTTATACTCTTACAGGAAAATTAGTTCCTTTGTAATAGAGCTCTATTGAGAAGTAGGATTTGTGATCTGCTGGATACCACAACTCAGCGAGATTGTTTCTGGAAATCATACTTAATCACCAGAAAAGGCTACATTTCATTACAGCTGTAATTCTCTAATTACTGTAAAACAGGGCAATTGTTCTAAGGAACATTTTCACACAAACTTGTATGCAAACTGATTGACATAGCCCAAACAGGAAAAATTCCCAGAAAACAAAATTCTCATCGACAACTGATTTACTGCTATGTCAGAAACTCATGATGTTGTACAAGTCAGGTCTGACTTTAAAAATTGCCTGTTACTATCCATCAAATCAGGAGAAACAAAGAAGGAAGAAAAGGACTGAGGAAGGAAGATCACCAATTGTTAACCTAATAGAGATGGCAACTTTTGTAAAAGAGCGTCCCCCAAAATGCCCAAATACTCAATTGCTCCAATTTATTCAAACAGTTCTGTGCATAGCAGAGATAAATCTCCGTTTCAAAACTCTAAGAAGATGCCTACTCAAATTAGTACCTTGGATATGGCACATGGAGGACAGGAAGGAATAGAATACCCAGTAGGACCAGAACCCTGGACTTCCACAGGGCAAACTTTGGCCTCCTCAATCAACTCTTAAGGGAAATCCCATGGGACAGGGTGCTAGAAGATAAAGGGGCTCAAGATAGCTGGTCAACATTCAAGGACCACTTCTTGCAAGCACAGGATCAGAGCATCCCAATGGTTAGGAAATCTAGTAAGGGAGCTAGGAGACCAGCATGGTTAAAAAAGGAACTGCTGGGCAAACTTAAGTGGAAAAGGAAAACCTACAGGTCATGGAAGGAGGGGCTGGTCACTTGGGAGGAATATAGGACTGTTGTCAGAGGATGTAGGGAGGCAATTAGGAAAGCTAAGGCCTCCTTGGAACTTAACCTTGCAAGTCAGGTTAAGGATAATAGAAAGGGCTTTTTCAAATACATAGCTAACAAAACTAACACTAGAGGCAATATTGGCCCACTGTTGAATGAGGTGGGAGCCCTGGTGACAGAGGATATAAAGAAGGCAGAGGTGCTGAATGCCTTCTTTGCCTCTGTCTACTCCTGCAGGATTTCCCCATGAGCTCCAGACTCGTATAGCCCCAGAAGTAGTCAAGGTAGATGAGGAGTTTGACATAGTAGATGAGGATTGGGTTAGGGATCAGTTGAGTAATCTGGACATCCATAAATCGATGGGTCCGGATGGAATGCATCCAAGGGTGCTGAGGGAGCTGGCGGAGGTCATTGCTAGGCCACTCTCCATCATCTTCAGTAAGTCATGGGTAACAGGAGAGGTGCCTGAGGACTGGAGGACAGCAAATGTCACACCAGTCTACAAGAAGGGCAAGAAGGAGGACCCGGGTAACTATAGACCGGTCAGCCTCACCTCCATCCCTGGAAAGGTGATGGAACAACTTGTTCTTATCTCTATCTCTAGGCATATCAAGGACATGGGGGTCATCAAGAGCAGTCAGCATGGTTTTATCAAGGGTAAATCATGTTTGACTAACCTCATAGCCTTCTATGAGGAAATTACTAGGTGGATAGATGATGGTAGAGCGGTAGATGTGGTTTATCTGGATTTCAGTAAGGCATTTGACACCGTCTCCCACAGCATCCTTGTAGATAAGTTGATCAGGTATGGGTTTGGTGATCAGGTAGTGAGGTGGATCAGGAACTGGTTGATGGGAAGGAGTCAGAGAGTTGTAGTCAATGGGGCAGAATCTGGTTGGAAGTGTGTGACTAGTGAAGTCCCTCAGGGGTTGGTACTGGGACCGGTGTTGTTCAACATCTTCATCAACGACCTGGATGAGGGTACAGAATGTACCCTCAGCAAGTTTGCTGATGACACTAAGCTGGGAGGAGTGGCTGACACACCAGAAGGCTGTGCTGCCATTCAGAGAAACTTAGACAGGCTGGAGAGTTGGGCGGGGAGAAACATGATGAAATTCAACAAGGGGAAGTGTAGAGTTTTGCATTTGGGGAAGAACAACACGATGTCCCAGTATAGGTTGGGAGCTGACCTGCTGGAGAGTAGTGTAGGTGAGAGGGACCTGGGGGTCCTGGTAGACAGGAGGATGACCATGAGCCAGCAATGTGCCCTTGTGGCCAAGAAGGCCAATGGCATCCTGGGGTGCATTAGAAAGGTGTGGTTAGTAGGTCAAAAGAGGTTCTCCTCCCCCTCTATTCTGCATTGGTGAGGCCGCATCTGGAGTATTGTGTCCAGTTCTGGGCCCCTCAGTTCAAGAAGGACAGGGAACTGCTTGAAAGAGTCCAGCGTAGAGCCACAAAGATGATTAAGGGAGTGGAACATCTCCCTTATGAGGAAAGGCTGAGGGAGCTGGGTCTCTTTAGCTTGGAAAAAAGGAGGCTGAGGGGTGACCTCATCAATGTTTACAAATATGTAAGGGGTGAGTGTCAGGGAGATGGAGTTAAGCTTTTCTCAGTGATGACCAGTGATAGGACAAGGAGTAATGGGTGTAAATTGGAGCATAGGAGGTTCAAGGTGAATATCCGAAAAAATTTTTTTACTGTGAGAGTGACAGAGCACTGGAACAGGCTGCCCAGGGAGGTTGTGGAGTCTCCTTCACTGGAGACATTCAAAACCCGCCTGGATGCGTTCCTGTGTGATGTGCTCTAGGTGACCCTGCTCTGGCAGGGGGGGTTGGACTAGATGATCTTTCGAGGTCCCTTCCAACCCCTATGATTCTATGATTCTATGATTCTATGATTCAGGATAGCCAGCATGGCTTTACCAGGGGCAAATCCTGCTTGACCAACCTAGTGGCATTCTACAAGAGTGTAACTACATCTGTCGATAAGGGAAAAGCAGTGGATGTCATCTATCTGGATTTCTGCAAGACCTTTAACATGGTCCCTCACATCATCCTTCTCTCTAAATTGGTGAGATATGGGTTTGATGGGTGGACTGTTCAGTGGATAAGGAACTGGCTGGATGGTCACATCCAGAGGGTAATGGTCAATGGCTCAGTGTCCAGATGGGGAACAGTGACAAGTGGTGTCCCTCAGGGGTCCGTACTGGGACCTGTGTTGCTTAATATCTTCATTAATGATAGTGACAGTGGCATTGAGAGCACCCTCAGCAAGTTTGCTGATGACACCAAGCTGGGCGGTGCAGTTAATATGCCAGAGGGACGGGATGCCATCCAGAGGGACCTGGACAAGCTGGAGAAGTGGGCCCTAGTGAAACTCATGAGGTTCAACAAGGCCAAGTGCAGGGTTCTGCACCTGAGCCAGGGCACCCAGAAACATCAATACAGGCTGGGGGAAGACAGGCTGTGGGAAGACATGCTAGAGAGCAGCCCTGTGGAAAAAGACCTGGGGGTACTAGTGGATCCAAAGCTGGACATGAGCCACCAATGTGCAACTGCAGCCCCAGAAGGCCAATCGCATCCTGTGCTATATCAAAAGAAGTGTGGCCAGCAGATCAAGAGAGGTGATTCTGCCCCTCTACTCTGCCCTGGTGAGACCTCACCTGGAATACTATGTCCAGCTCTGGAGCCCCCATCACAAGAAAGATGTGGACCTGCTGGAGTGTGTCCAGAGGAAAGCCACGAAAATGATCCAAGGGCTGGAGCACCTCTTATGAAGAAAGGCTGAGGGAGTTGGGGTTGTTCAGCCTGAAGAAGAGAAGGCTCCGGGGGTACCTCATAGTGGGCTTCCAGTACTTGAAAGGGCCTGCAGAAAGACTGGGGAAAGGCTTTTTACAAGAGCACATAGTGATAGGACAAGGGGTAATGGTTTGAAACTGCAGGAGGAGAGATTTAGGTTAGAGGTGAACAACAGATTTAGGTTAGGTATGAACAACAGATCTGCCATGTCATGAATCTTGCCATGTGGGGAAGAAGCAGAATGAGCATGGACCCAAGCAACTGCCTTTGTCCCCTCTCTAGTCCTGCCATCAGCTCCATTGCTGGCCTAGCTTCCAGTGTGGGGACTGGAACAAGCAGGGGAAGCAGCTGACACTTTAATTCTCCTATCGCCTTAACAGCAGCTTGGAATGTGTCTTGCCAGCACAGGAGAGGAAACAAAATGTAATTCCTGTCAAAGCAAGCCCTTTCTCCAGTTCTGCAAGGGGTTATGCAGTGCTTCTCTTCTGAGTACGTTACCTCATTAGCAGGAACGCCATTTTACTTACTTGCACAGCTTTCTTAGGTCCGTCACCTGTTATCCAGTCCTTGCAGTTTAAGGGAAATAATAAGAAATGTGTTAAATTCTTACCCCGCATGCTAGGTTTGCTAACCAGCTGTGTAGAGCAAAACAGGAACTGCTGTGTAACGGCTTTTGCTGAATGTCTGAAATCCAGGATATAGTGGATATGCTTCTGCACAAATTACAACTTCTAATTAGGCAGCCTGTCTGGATTGGCACTGGGGGAGACACGGGCAGAATAAATGCTGCATTGATAAAAAGGCTGTAAGTAATATGTTATTCCAGTTTTTCCCAGTATTATTCAGTAATCCTTGTTTAACAGCTGCTACGTTCAATCATTTAAATAAGCTGTAAAATCTGTACAGTTCTTTGGGCACATGTGAGCCACCAATATTAGGAGTTAGGACATCTGCAGAGGGCAGTCTGTATTTTTCACTTGAGTTCATCTTGGGATTTATGTACAGATATCAGATTTTTTTTTTTTCTGTGTGGGAATTGAAAATAATTGAATACCAGAAAGTTCAGGAGAGAATGACGAACTGTCAAACATGCAATGTTTGTTGTTGTCGTTTAATTAAGTACAGATTGGCGAGTAACATGATTCAAGGGTGAAAAGATCTATGATGGAGTTGGGGAAATTAAAGGCTCAGGACAGGAAAGAGCTGCACAGTCTAATGGTGTCCTCTCTCATGGGAAGAGAAAGCAACTGGAGAGGACACTCTGCAGTACAATTCCCTCCTGCTAATCCCATAAATATGCTTCAATATAGTTAATGCCCAGAATGAATGTAGCAGAGATGTAATCCCCAAAAAACAAAGATGTCTGACATGGATCTCATGTTAGTTCTTCAGAAAAACTGGAAATACACTTAAGCCATTTAAAATACTAACATTCTAAAATATATAAACATTCTGTGATTAACTAATCAAATTTTTGCTCAGGATGTGACAGGTCCAACACAAGCTCTGTGTTACAGTGCTGAATATAGAATGCTTCACACCCTTAGTTTTGTCCACTCTCAAGAGATTCACACTCATTCTAATTCCAAATAAATTAATTATTCTTACTGCATGTAAAATTAAGTGTGCACCACAGCCTTGCTAGACTACGTGATGGAGATACATTCTGTTTAATAAGCTTAAACAGAATAAGCTTTCTGTTAAAATAAAAAAGAGGAGCTAGGCAATGATAATACAGAACCAAAACATACATTCTCAAGTATACCCTGGCTATGTATCTACCAGCCCCTGACATGCTAAGTAGTAAAGGTAACAGAGAAAATGCTGGTTTTCTCGCTGTACTAAGAGGTGGATAGGTGAAGCAGAAACTGAATTAATTGTACTGATCTACTGTCTACCCATTTTAAAAGCCTGGGATTTTTCACATTAAGTCAAAGCTGCACAAAAGCTTTAAAAAACAGAGCAGAAAATGTTTCCCTGACACCCCTTTGGGTGATAAACATATCTGAAAGAAGATGCCAAAAAGCCAGCCATAGAAAGCTAAACCCAGAAAGCCAACCGTGTCCTGGTCTGCACCAAAAGAAACATGACCAGCAGGTCAAGAGAGGTGATTCTTTCTGTCCACTCTGCTCTGGTGAGAGCCAAGCTGGAGTACTATGTCCAGTTCTGGAGCCACCAGCACAAGGAGCTCTTAGACTGAGTCCTGAGGAGGGCCACAAAGATGATCATAGGGCTGGAGCACATCTCCCATGAAGACAGGCTGAGAGTTGGGGTTGCTCAGCTGGAACAAGAGAAGGCTCCAGGGAGAGGTTATACCAGCCTTCCAGTACCTAAAGGGACTACAGGAAAGAAGCAGAGGGACATTTTACAAGGGCATGGAGTGACAGGATGACCAGTTTCAAACTGAAAGAGGGTAGATTTAGGTTAGACATTAGGAAGAAATTCTTTCCTGTCAGGGTGGTGAGGTGCTGGAACAGGTTGTGGATGACCCATCCCTGCAAGTGTTCAAGGGCAGGCTGGATGAGCTTTGAGCAACCATGTCTGGTGCCCATGCAGGCGATTGGAACTAGATGATCTTTAAGCTCCCTTCCAACCCAAACCATTTTGTGATTGTGTGAAAAGGTGACATCACTGAACACCTAGCACAGCTTCACCAAGGATTAGTTGTGCTGGGACCAACACGAGCCTTGCTTTGAGGAGGTGACTGTCCTGGAGGTACAAGGGGAGATGAAGAAGAGATGACACCTCTTGGTGAGGGGCGGTGGTGGGGGTTGGCAAAGAAGGGCCCACATAAACAAGCCTTGATAATCAACAACAGAACCCTTTATTGGTGGAAGGTGCTGCAGATGAGCCTGTGGGAAGTCCAGAGAAGCTTTCTTCAGTGGAACAGAACTTTCCCCCTATGAACCCGTCTTGGCTCTGACCAGGGGCTGCGTTGTCTCTCACGCCTGGGCCTCACACCATGTCTCAGCCGGTAGACGTGCCAGGGCCCCATGCAGTTTCCCTGTGTGCTCACAGCCGCGTGCTGGACAACATCAGCTGCGTAAGCACGGGTAATGGCTCTCATGGTGAGAGGGGGAATGTTCCTCCTGCACCTCTTCCCCTTCTTCAGGCCCCTGGGAGGTGCGTTCCTCTCTGGTGGCTGCAGGAACCGTCTCCGTGCTGTCCCACGCCAAGGTGGGCAGCCACCCGCCTGGCTGCTCCGGCTGCTCCCTGGCAGGCAGGCAGGCCTGGGCTCCACAGCCTTCCCTGGTGGGCCCAGAGACAAGCGCTGCATGGCCTCCACCAGAGAAGCAAGGTCAGTTGCGGTCACAGCACAAGGGGTGGTGGTGGTGGTGGTGTTCCTCCTCCACTGCCTCCTCTTCCTCCTGGGCTGCCTCTGCTTCCTCCTCCTGGGAGATGCCTTCCTCCTCCGTGGTTCTGGGGAGTGGCTCTGTGGCCTCCCACACCAAGGTGTGCAGCCACCCGCCTCGCTGCTCCAGCTCCTCTTCTTTCCAGCCATGCTGGCAATCAAGGGCCTTGAAGCTCAAGGGCCAACTGTGGGCCAGCTGCAGGGGCCCCTGCTTTTATAGGGCTGGTGATGTTAGCAGGCCATTGTGATGTCGATTGTGACTCTGGCCAACGCGTGTGCCCAAACATGGTGGGTTTGGGCATGGGGGCCCTTTGGCCTGGAAGATGCCCAAGTGTGGGAGGAGGAGGGTTGTGGGGGCTGAGGGCCCCTTTCCTGGGGCTCGCTCCTGCCAGCCATGTTGCTTGCCCAAGAGAAAGGCTGCCCCTTGGGCACAGGGACCGCCCTCCACCTCCCCTCATGAGCCCTGGGCTCCAGCCCCCTTCTCAGCCCAGGTCTGGGCTTTCCTTGATGAGACGGTGCCAACCATGTTCCAGGAGCATCAGCAGTCCTCAGTGAGCCCCGTCAGGGACCTGGTGACCTGCAAGTAGCGCAGCCCCCTGTGCTCAACAGTGGCTGGGAGGGGGCAAAGTGTTATCTCTTAATCAAGGGTGTATTATGGCGAAGCGTCACTTGCCGTCCATCCTACCCTTTTGCAGCAGTGCTGCGTGCATCCTTTCCTGCACACCAAGCCTTGGGCAGAATGCAGCATCCCAGGTTTAACATTTGTGGTTCTGCTGGTTTTCTGCTGCATTATTGGACAGTCCTGTATGGAGCATGTGCCATGTAACACCCATCACTGTAACTGCGTTTAAGTGATGCAAAGCCGGGGTGCCTTATTTGACAGTTCTTTGAGGAGTGTGAATTGATATGGTTTTATTCCTACAGAATAAAATACAGAGCTAAATTACTCAGTAGGAGCTGTAACTCAGCACACCATGTATGGGGTATTACAGATGTGAATGATACATGAAGATTTCATGCATTACTGTCCAGCCTGTAGCACCAAGAATAACTGTGGGAAAAACAAACAAACAAGCATAGAAGAACTACTAAGATAACACTCTCTCCATTGTGTTTGAATAGGATGATTAAAGTTGTCCCTCTTCCTATAGTGGTGTGGGTGGGAAGCTACACCTTCTCTTCACAAGCACCTGTGACATTATCATTCAGTCTTGCAATGATGTTGACAAAGTCCTTCATCAAAACAATGAAGTCAGAAAAATTCTCAGTTATAGAAGGAGGAGGAAAGCATTTGGCAGGGAAGAAAATCTTACTATGATTTTGGACTGAACTGTCAGTGAAAGGATACAGGCTTTTATTCTTCATAAATCCTCTCTTTCACTACCTGGAAAAAAGCATAAAACTAAAATCAGATATGGAATTTCCAGGAAGAAAACTATAACTTCATTGCTGTAGAGCAAATTAAAAAATACTAAAATAAATGTTACCACTAGATGACAGCAAATGCTCGTTTTCTGTGGCAAAAATTTTCTTTCCTGTGAGCAGCTCAATCACTAGAAGCCAAAAAAGGCAAAGAAATCCCGTGTTAGGAGAGAAGCTTGGATAAAGTCCCATATGGAAGCAAATTCTGTTACCCCTGGACACAACAGCAGAGCTCTTCATCGAGTAAAATTCACTTACTGAGCTGTAAATTCTTCATTTCAGCCCAAGTAGCATGCTGCTTTTTAGTAATAACTTTGAAGAGTTGTCCTCTGAGATATTAGGTTTTCTGATATTCTTTGAAAACCAGAATTCTAGAAACTGTGTCAGTTTTGATTTTTACTCACCTTCGTTCCATTCCTCAGAGGAAGATGCTAATCACAGGGATGTTTTCAGGAACAAGCAGTAGAATTTTTACTAAGAAGCAAATGCAATATTAATAAGAAGTTTTGCTTATTCAGGCTATTATTTATGAGCAACCTGATTTCCCTGCTCACTGGAGAAGGATTAGACTAGATGACCTTTAAATGTCCCTTCCAACCAAAACTATTGTACGATTCTGTAATTATAGAATCATAGAATCATTTTGGCTGGGAAGGACCTTTAAGATCATCAAGTCCAACTGTTAAATGACAAGGTCCTTCTGGAAAATACAGTTTTAATCTCATATCAACACAGCCTTTGCTCAATACATTGATGGTAACCATATCACTGTAAGGAAGGCATCACAGGTTCTCACAAACCAAGCAACCTTAAATGAATATTCCCAAAGTTCAGATTCTAGAGGAAATGGTACTTTACTTCAGCTAACCAGCCTTTCTTTGCATTAGGGAAGGAATAGCCACAAAAGGTATCTGTATAAGAGAGGCTTTTTGAAGAAAAAAAAAAAAACGTAGAAGTGCTTATTGTAACGTAGGCACAGTTTTGGCAAAGAAAATGTCAGCCACAAAGATGCTTCTCTACTGGCCTTCTGCCAAGAAAAAAAAAAGGAAGAGGTGTTTCCAGCCAACTGGAAACCAGCCTATAAGGCAATTTATAAACTAGGAGAGCAAAGTTAATTCTTAGGAAAGCAGAGGAAATTTACACAAGCAGATTTGTCTCACCCTTGGATTTCTGAATAATAGTTTTCTAGCAAAACTGAAAATAAAAATGAGTATTCTTACTGTTTTTAAACTCAAATTTACCTCTTCCCCAAAATCTGCTGTCTTATATGAGACTATCCATTCCTTAGCCTTCTAAGCTGATGTGAGAGACAAGCCCCCACAGACTATAATGGTTCTTATAGTAATCATAATGAAGTAAAAGACATTAAGGACAGAGGCTGAGGCAGACCTAAATGAAAACTGAGAACTGCCAAAATGGTGGGAAGGAGAATAAGGACTCCAAACATTGTTGCAAGTGAGGAGAATGCTAAACACCTGATTGGTCACTTTTGACCAATCAAACGAAAGATTCAGAAACGGACCTATCAGGCGCTCCAGTGCATAGTGACTTTCTCTATAAAGACGCACCAGCAACCCAGACAGCCGCTGCCATTTTGTCCCTTCTCTGAAGCCGTGCTGCCACCAGGAATCACCTCACCAGTTACAGCCACACCGTTTGAAGAGGAGGCATGGGCTCGAGCCAGGGAACAGCCTTTTTAAAGGCTAAGAGCTGAACAAAGTACCTGTGTGCTCACCCTCTGAAGCTCGCCCAGAAGACACTGGCCAACAAGAGTCGGGGCTGGTCCCTGACTCCGACCTTCGGGGAGGCATAAGGAATATTTCCCCAAGACCCTGCCTTTTCCTGGTAATCTGCCACGTCTTCCCTATTCCCTCATCTCCTGGGGAGGGTTATTGGGATCCCTACTGGTACTTTCCCTTCTAAAAACCCCCCTCTTGCTTCAGGACTCCCCCTCCTTTATGAAGTTACTTGCTGGTTGCTAGTTCCTTTTGTGTGTTGTATGTGTTATCTGTGCTCCTTGAATTGTTAAAGTAAAAGCACATAAATCAAACTGCCCTCTCTATCAGTGCTTATGTCTACAACGGTATAATCAAATACCCATGGGGGGCAGCTGTTGGGGGGTAAAACGCGGAACTCTGCCACTCGGGTGTCCACGCACGGTCCAGGGGCTGTCCCAAATCCATAGAATCAGAGCAAGTGAGTGGTGACTGAGACGTAAATAGCACGAAGCAAGAGCAGAGTCCTGAACTGTGGTTCCGTCTTCCCATGAGGGAAACGGCCAGTGACGGACAAAGCGAAGGACGTGTAAGGACAGCGTGTGAGAGTGTGTGCCTGTGGCTAGTGTGGAAGGTGGCTCGAGTGTTCCTGAGTCCCTATAAAACATCACACTAACACCGCCTCACAAAACATCAGTGTACACGCATCCATACACTGTGTCACTCACCCAGGGGCCTCGGACTGTGACAGCTGATCAGGTTGACAGCAGCTAAAATGAGGAACTCACGAATGTTGGCACTGAAGGTACTGTATACCATATGTATAGGTAGAAGAAAGTAGAGGAAAGTATGGAAACTGTCTAAGTGAAATTAACTTGAAAGCTCAGAGACTTCAATCCATAAATCCCAGAAATACTTCAGAATTCGCAATGAATGTGGTCACTCATTGCTTATAAGCACAGTGGGTGTTTCCAGGAATGAAGCAAGGGCAGAGGAAAATGCTGGAGGCAAAAATGACAATGGCCTTTGAGTGCTAGCACAACATTTATAATGATATGCTGATACTGGCCCTAGCTTACTCCCTAGAAAGCAAGAGAGGCAACTGTACTGCTGAAATTCCTAAACTCCACTGGCTACTGTCCTTGGCTGAGGCTCATTGCCCCAGGAAGGGAAAAGCCCTGTGCTGGCAATGGGATGACTGCTCTTTTTGCTCACTGCAAAATCCACATCATGCACGAGCCATTGTGGATGCTACTACACTAACATCCTGTTACTATAATATTTATTGTCCCTCTGGAGTGCTGGCGAAAGAATTTTTTGAGTTTTTTGGGGTTATTTAATGATGTACATCAAAGAGAATAAATGTGAAGGACATGGTGTTACAACTTAATTTTTAGTTCTCTGCAGTTTCTCTTGCACTTGAGGTTCCCCAAACAGATTTACGAGACATGACTAAAAATACAATAACCAGAGCAAGCAATTCCTTACCTCTGGGTAGCTCACATTAGACAGAGTACTTTTGAGAAAGTGTGAGCCTCATACCACACAGCAGCACAGTCTCTCCCCCTACCAAAGGAGTTGGAATGCCAAGAACAGCTCCCACAAAAGATTCCCTCTTGCAAGCTGCACAGATGTGTTCTGGCTTTCAAAGAAAAATTTGACTGCCACTACATTGCACAGTAGTTGACACATTTCCCAAATGATAAAGAGTAATTCATAATGGACAAAGGTTTATCTGACCCCTCAGCTAATGGTGAGTGAGATACAGGGACAGTCGCTTTCCTCCTGCAGAGAAGAAGGAACAAGTTGTTTTACTAGAAATAGCAGTGTAACTACAAGGCTTAATGGCTTAATTAAACTGTTGTATATTTTTATGTGTAGAAAGTCTGAGAGTCTGTTTGACGTAAGTACAGAAAATGTGGAAGTGCTTTCTTTTCCCTGCCACATGCCACCCCTCGCACCCCCACAACTCATACACCTCAGTTAAAGGTTTGCATGCAGAAAAGACTCAGACCCTGGGATACAGTACAAGGCACAAACAGAAATTTATTAAGGATCAATCTTACCCAGACCTGGGATCTTGGAGCAATATGTGTGTGGCATGCACCTCAGGTGTGAAACATGAGACAGGTAAGGGAGATGTGCCCATGGGAGAATGCTGTGTGCTCTGGAAGGAGAGGTAGAAATGAAAGGTAACATGGCATGTAAAATGAAGTGCACCCAGCTAGAAGAGGGCAGGTGCTTAATAACCAGCATTGCATCCCACTGTCCCACCCAGCACCTAGAGCTTAAGAATAAGTTTTACCATCCACTCTAGTAGGCCCCGGTACATGGCTGTGAGGAGGGCTTCACAACTGCAAATGGACCCAGCCCTTGCTCACCTCTGCCTCTGCAGACATCCCGGGCAGCAGGTCATAATGAGCAGATCCCAAGTTCTAACCCATGACAAGGCCATGCTCCCTGGAGCCTGTAGTAAGCACAGGTGTGCAGCTTATTAAGGCCCCTTCCAACCCAGATCATTCTATGATTCTATGAATTCACTTGACCTCCTAGAAGGAAAACAAACAAACAAAAAAACCCAACCAAACAAAAAACCAAACCAGAAGCGAGCGATCTCCACTTTCTCAAGGGGCAAAAATTCTAGTATCTTCAGCAAATTGAACAGTCTTCCAAAGAATCTTTTAGCACAAACAGACGGAAAGAATGAAAGAATTTTCCCATGGTCCTTTTTGAGATGTCTGTTTATTGTTTCATGCTCCTCTCTTGGAAAGAAAGGCTCTAGAAGAAAAGCTGGTTTTAAAAATGGCACTTGCTAACAATGCCACTAAACCATTGTAAACTAGACCATCCCGTTCACCTAGCACAGTTTACAATTCTTCCAGCCATGTGTTTACTGTTCATTCAAGACAATATCACTGTTCTTCAGCTGAGATTAATGCTCTTATCAGTCAATGCAAACACAATCTTCTTCAGTGCAGTGTCAGACCAGTCTGAAGTTCAGGACAACCTGACGTAGCTGGAGACGCTGGGCATCTCCAGGAAAGGAACAGTAACTATTTGCACCATAACAGCTTTTTTTGTTTCCCCAGAGTGACCGTGTCAGTGCATCCTAAGAAAATGTGCTGGGACAAAAGGAGGAGGAAGGATCAGCCAGGCAACCCGCTGGTGTAGGGCACCAGCCCTTGCACTTGCAGGCTTCTCTGCCCTGCCCTGCTGCCACTCACAGCATTTAGCTGTAGAGCAACTTGGTCCCTTCATTCTATTATAATGTTATAATGGCATTACATTGTTATACATTACTAGCAGCTGATTGTGACGGTGTTTTTTTTAAAAAAAAAAACAACACTTCCACCATAATTAAAGATCCAATGCTGTGGATCTGAGCAAACTTCTGCTCAGGACAAAACATAGAGATCTACAGTCTTTCATGTTGCCTTGAACTGAAAATGAACATACAGAAATACCAATATCTTAGTAATGTTAAGAGTATAAGAATTATTATTAGCTGCTCATTCCTATTAAAAAGCAGTTTCAAACAACAACAGTAGACTGAAAGTAATAAAGAAAAACAACAAGCAAACTATACTGTAGATGAGATTAAAATCCTGTTAAGAAAGCCATGTGAACCTAGCAGGTATTTCAGACTACCTGACCAATGAGTGTGGTATTTATGAGTAAATGCAAGTGGCAAATCTTTTTTCATTTATTAACGAGCAATAAGTTTCCTAGCCTGCATGGCGTTTGATCTCTTACAGGTCAGTTCTTTTCCTAAAATTCCCATAGATGTCCCTGGATTCAGAACTTTAAAAAAGCTGCAATGAAGCCTCTGTGAAGCTGCAACCTCTAACCAGACTAGGACTTTGTTTGCTGTCAACCTGCCACATAGCCATGTCTGCAAGAACAGCAGGACCATAATTCAAAAAAGTAAGCCAAGAGAAGCTGCAGATGCCCCCGCCCTCCCTGTAAGTGTTAAAGGGCAGGTTGGATGGGGCTTTGAGCAACCAGGTAGGTCTAACACCTAACTCCTTCAGGACGTGGTGAGAAAGAGATGACAGGTCACAGGGTCCCCTTTCCTGGGGCTCGCTCCTGCCAGCCATGTTGCTTGCCCAAGAGAAAGGCTGCCCCTTGGGCACAGGGACCACCCTCCACCTCCCCTCATGAGCCCTGGGCTCCAGCCCCCTTCTCAGCCCAGGTCTGGGCTTTCCTTGATGAGACGGTGCCAACCAGGAGCATCAGGAGTCCTCAGTGAGCCCCATCAAGGAGTTGGTGCCCACAAATGGCACAGCCCCCTGTGTTCAACAGTGGTTGAGGGTAACAAGCTGCCATTGCATGCAGTATGAGGGATTTATAGCCGTAACACAATTAACAGCTTAGAGAAACACATGCTTGATATGGTATTAGTGGTCTTGAGAAATGGAGACAAGGATGCTGTGTAGAGGAGTAGAGGCATGAGGTGATAAAGAGATGGGGCACAGGTCTAGCACTGGAGATCCTGTAACTATTCACCCACAATCAGTTAAAACAATGTAGACCTGGACCTGGCTAAAATTTGGTTTAAGGGCAAAACAAATAAGAACAGATGGATGGTATCTAACATATTTACATGTATATAGCAAATGAGGATGCAATGGGGATCTGCAGAGCAGTGAACGAAGAGCAAAGCCTGGTAGCAAACACACAAAAAGGGTGCTCAAGTGGGTCTGAGAGGGTGGAAGAAAAAACAATGGATGCTGCTCAGGCTTGTGCTCCTGGTAGCAGGGGGAAGTACCCTTGGTAAAGACGTGGATGCCATCCCTGTGGGCTCCACTGGGCAGCTGGGCTGATGAGGGCTGTGGAGGAGCACGGTGGCTCATGGGAACAAAGGGCAGCTGGGACTGCAGCCTGACCTGTCCTATCCAGTGACATTCTGCCCACAGGGGACAGAACAGGACATGGAGGACCATTCCCCTGCCACCACCTGTGACAATCCGAGGGGCCCAAAATGGACACGTGTGTGTGTGTGGAACAGCTGTTTGTGTCCCGTGAGAGGAGGGGCTTGGCCTTGTGTGATGTCTTTCCAGGGACTCATGCACAATCACGCTGCCTGTCACACCGAGGTTTATCAGCCACACCCCCTTTCACTCTGTCCTTTCACACCTTTCGCTTCCTCCCTTTATGGTCCGGAACCGCGGCTTGGGGGACTCCGCACTCACTTCACAGACTTTTCTGCGTCTCAGTCACTCAGACACACACACTGATTTATGTATTAGGGCTTTTAACATCCCCAGGGTTGTTGCCTCCACCACCTCCCTGGGCAGCCTGTTTCAATGCCTCACCACCCTTTCTGTGAAGAAATTTTTTCTAATATCCAACCTGAACCTCCCCTGGTGCAGCTTGACCCCATTTCCTCTTGTCCTATCGCTGGTCACCAGGGAGAAGAGGCCAACACCCGCCTCCACTACAACCTCCTTTCAGGTAGTTGTAGAGGGTGATGAGATCTCCCCTCAGCCTCCTCCAGGCTGAACAACCCCAGCTCCTTCAGCATCTCGTCATAAGGCTGGTTCTCAAGACCCCTAATCAGCTTAGTTGCCCTTCTCTGCACCCTCTCCAGCACCTCGATGTCCTTCCTATACTGCAGTGGCCAAAACTGCACACAGTGCTTGAGATGCAGCCTCACCAAGGCCAAATAGAGGGGCAGGATCACCTCCCTGGTCCTGCTGGTCACACTATTCCTGATGCAGGCCAGGATGGTGTTGGCCTTCTTGGCCACCTGGGCATGCTGCTAGCTCATGTTCAGCCAGCTGTCAATCAACACCCCCAGGTCCTTCTCTGCTGGGCAGCTCTCCAGGCACTCCTCCCCAAGCCTGTAGTGCTGCCAGGGGTGGCTGTGGCCAAAGTGCAGGACCCAACATTTGGCCTTACTGAAGCTCATGCCATTGGCTTTGGCCCATCAGTCAAGCCTGTCCATATCCCTCTGAAGAGCCTCCCTGCCCTCAAGCAGATCGACACTTCCACCCAGCTTAGTGTTATGTGCAAACTTACTGAGGGTGCAGTCTATCCCTTCATCCAAGTCATCAATAAAGATCTTAAACAGCAGTGGCCCCAGCACTGAGCCCTGAGGAACACCACTCATGACCAGTCACCAACTGGATTTAACTCCATTGAACACAACCCTTTGGACCCGGCCGTCCAACCAGCTTTTTATCCAGTGAAGCATGTGCACATCCAAGCCACGAGCAGCCAGCTTCTCTAGGAGAATGCTATGGGAAACCTTGTCAAAGGCCTTGCTGAAGTCAAGGTAGACAACATCCACAGCCCTTCGCTTGTCCAATAAGCATGTCACCCTGTTATAGAAGGAGATGAGGTTAGTCAAACAGGACCTGCCCTTTATGAACCCATACTGACTGGGCCTGATCACCTGGTTGTTCTGCATGCACTGCATAATGGTACTCAGGATGATCTGCTCCATCAGCTTCCCTGGTACTCAAGTCAGACTAACAGGCCCATAATTTCCTGGATCATCCTTCTGTCCCTTCTTGTATATGAGGGTTATGTTGGCTGACTTCCAATCTGCTGGTAGCTCTCCAGTCAGCCAGGACTGCTGGTAAATGATAGAAAGTGGCTTGATGAGCACCCCTGCAAGTTCTTTCAGCACTCTTGGGTGCATCCCATCTGGGCCCATAGATTTGTGCCCATCTACGTGGTGTAGCAGGTCACTGATCATCTCCTTCGGGATTGTGGGGGGATCACTCTGCTCCTGGTCCCTGTCCCCTAGCTTAGGGAGTTGGATTCCCTCAACATAAGTGGTCCTGCTACTAAAGGCTGAGGCAAAAAAGTAATTTAGCACCTCAGCTTTTTCCTCATCATTCATCACTATGTTTCCTCCTGCATCTAGTAAGGGATGGAGGGTCTCTCTGGTCTTTCTTTTGCTGTTAATATATTTTAAAAGTTTTTCTTGTTATCCTCTACCATGGAGGCCAGATTAATTTCTAGCCGTGCTTTGGACCTTCTAATTCCTTCCCTGCATAGCCTCACAGCATTTTGGTTGTCCTCATGAGTGGCCTGCCCCTTCCTCCAAAGGCCATAGATTCTCTTTTTCTCCCTGAGCATCAGCCAAAGCTCCCTGTTCAGCCAGGCTGGTCTCCTAGGCCCTTGGCTCACCTTACAGCACATGGGGATGGCCTGCTCCTCTGCCTTCAAGACTTCCTCCTTGAAGAGCCTCCAGCCTTCCTGGACTCCTATACCCTTCAGAATAGATTCCCAAGTGATTCTGGCAATCAGGCTGCTGAACGAAGTAAAGTTTGCCCTTCAGAAGTCTAGGGTGGCAGTTTTGCTGCCCCCCCTCCTGGCATCTGTAAGAATAGAGAACTTTAACAATTCATGGTCGCTGTGTCCAAGATGGTCTCCAACTGTCACATCTCCTACCAGCCCTTCCCTGTTCATAAAGAGCAGGTCTAGCAGGGCATCTTGCCTGGTTGGTTCACTCACCAGCTGTGTCAGGAAGTTATCTTCAACACATTCCAGGAACCTCCGGGACTGTTCCAGTAGCAGTTGGTGACTGTTCAAGCATGTGATCCATTACCCAGTCAGCCTGTTTACGGTACATCTTCCAAGGTGACTGGTGTTTTGCCTCTTCTACATGTGCCTTTGACTTCATCTGTTGCTTCATCTGCACCCAAAATGCATTGGTCTTCAGCTGTCTCCAGGCAGAATGAGCCCTTTCTTCATTATCTATCTACAGCTGTAATTACAGTTCCTCAAATTTTTGTTTCAGTTGGCCCTCTTCCTGTCATGTGGTATATTGTCTTACTGTCACGGGGGGCTTCCGTCAATGCTTTTCACTATATTAATCTATCATTAGTACTTTTCCAGTAACAGTTTAACTAGTGTTCAACAATAACCAGGGCCTAGTCTGGCCAAGTTCTCAATGCCTAGCTGCAAGTAAACCCAATATTCATTTTAATCCCCAACACCCTCCTCACTACCCCCTTGTCACGGTTTGATGAATCAAGCTGATGAAGTTGTGACTAATCAGGGGTTCTGATACCAGGTTTCAAGTCACCTGACCAGCCCGCCCCCATCAGGCAAATGAAAACAATTTACCGAGCATTTACACATGTCCGCCCTGAATTGGGGCCAGCATGAATGTGCTGGTATCAGTGTTACAGCTCCACTAATTACCGCCCCCCTCCCCGTACCGAAATTAAAACTAAAAACTGTGACCTCCTTTAACGAATTCAACCACGGTTTATTTAAAGGGGCAGAGACACACAAGGGTAACCCAGGATAAATTAAATTAACAAATTTAAAGGTTTCAAGTGAAGTTGAGGAAACAATGCCATACTGTTGTCTCGTTTGAATCCAAACACACTCCTAGTTGGAGATATTAACCGCAAAAGTGAGAACTCAAAGGTAGAACATTACAGCACTGGATAGAGGGGCTTAGCTACTGTAGCTATTGCTGCCCGGTCGGGTAGGCGCTTTCTGTGCATTTGAGAGGGGCGATTAGACTTCCCGGGGTAAGAAATCGCAGAGTAAGTACGGAAACCGAGATACATACACGCTTATTACTCCGTGTCTCGGCAGCTCCAGGCAGCTGCAGAGCGCCTCGGCAAGTTACTGCAAACAGCGACGACAAGCGGCTGCGGCCGGTACTGCAATGGCGGCTACCATGCGGTGTTTACACGTGGCTGGGGCGCTCGGCGATTCCACGACGGGCTGAGAGCTCTGTCTCTCGGGAGCAAAGTCCAGGTTTGAGAGCGCTGAGGTTTTTCAGGCACTGAGGTTTTTTGCAGTGTTCCGGGGTTTCAGGCGTTGTGGTGTGGTGTGCTGCTCTCAGAGACTGAGCCGAGTAGCGGGCGGCAGCAGGGCGCGGCTTCTTTGTTTTGGGCAGCTCGTTACCAGCTCTTTTTTAGCAGTGATGACTCGGGACTTGCGGCTCGGCTTTAACAACCACCTCGGTCCCCGTTGGGCCGTTTAAGTGATAGCTCACTTGTGATTTTCCCGTTGAGAGATTCTGGGCAGCAACCCAGATTGATTGATTGAACCCATTGATTTCCAGATCTCAGGGAAAGGGTCGCACTCCCAGTTTCTTCTGCCTACTCCTGCGCTATGTAGCTCTCGTCTTCTTCTGCTCCTCTGGTGATTTAGCAAGCACACTTCCAGCGATGCAGCAGCAAAGCAACACACCACAAACAACCAGCACGACCCAGACTCTCCAATTAGCACGTCAAAACCCTTTAGTTATACTTCCCTCCGGAGTCTATGATTGGTGAGTTTTCCAATCCCTTGTTAGCATACATGCCGACCAATGAGAAGGGCGTTCTGACCCTCCATGAATAAAACTGTTTTCCCACAAGTCCTGTCAGTCATTAGGTGGCCACATCCCTGAAAAGCAGAGCCTCCTTGACAGGCTACTAGGTCTATTCAATCAACTGAGTTCATGAGAGACATTGTTTATTATTAGTGTGTCATCAACACCCCTCTCACCCCCGAGCATCCCTCAGCCACCCCACCATCCATGCCACTGCCAGCCCAGGAGAGGGCTGAGCAGTTCCTGCCTTCCCCCTCCGGCCTCATGTGCATCACTAACCTAGTTCCAACTCCCTGGAGAAAAGCATACTTGACACAGCAATCACTAACATAAAACACTAAAGGCATCCAGCAAGCAGTTCACTCTGGGCAGCTTTTACTGGAGCTCTCTCATTGACCTTTCCTACACTTTTCACTTCGGCATGACACAAGAACTAGACTTAGGGCCCCATGCATGACATGTAAGAATAGACCAGGAAAAATCAGTTAAATATAAAAAAAACCAACCAAAAAACACAAACCACAAACCAGCAATCTTCTTGGGAGAAAAGGATAAAGAGCCCGCCCTTGGCTGTGTTACTGGCATCATTATGTGAGAAAAGATACAAGGACAAAGCAGAGTGGACATCCTGACAACTGGGATGGAGAAGTGCACAACCTCATCCTGCTTGAGAGCTCCTCTCTGTCCCAGGGTCTTCAATCTCTGCTGTGTATTTTTAGTTTCATTTATCCAACAGGTTTGGCAGTACTTGGGATCAATGTATACATTCAGGAATCACAAGACAAGTGGAAAGAGATGGAAGACAGTTTAATAGTAAACACTAAACAGTTTTCACTGTGATTACATCATGGGCAATAATCACTTCATTTCCAGTAGATAAAGAGAGTTAGCTGGAGAAAGCACTAGGCTTCAAAAACATGTACCATCTGTACTTTAATACTTTGTGTACAGCATAAACTAATCTTTTGCCTGTCTGCATTGCTGCCCAGGTCCATGATGTTGCTGACATAACTGATACAAGCCAAATCCAAAACGGTAGAATTCTTTGTGTTTGATTCTAAACCATAAGAGCTAATCTTTAAACAGTAGGTCAGCTGTGATTCCTAAGAGGACTCCAGGGTTTAACTGTTGTGTAAACTGCAAGACAAAAAAGAAGTATACTGCATTTCATCCAGTCTTTTCTGTCATAAAAAGCTTGTAGGGTTAAGCAGGCATTTCATGTTTTTTGTAGTGTCATGTCAACTGTTTCCTTGTTTCTCTCTCACAGTGGCTATGAATACTTCTTTGATGGTCTCTTTATCCAAGTTCCTGCCTGTAAAGAGAAAAAAAAGATTTAATTCTATTTTACAGTGTATTACAAAAACGCATGCAAGTAGCAACACACAAGTCTTTTCAGCAAAGAAAATATGCATTATCCTGATTGAGTGAAAACAGAGCAGTATTACAATTAGGCTGCAGATAACAAGAGAACAGAGAGTAACAGACCTCAAGCTGCACAAGTAAGGGAAAGGAGGAAAAACAGAGGTTTTTTGGTAATAAAAACAGTTTGTAAAGGAGAGAGTAACACACAGGAAATAAGAAATGTGCAACTTCAGCATTATAAGCTTTTCAGAAGAAAACAGATTTCATACATTTTAATGGCTATGATCACCTTCCTTACAGTTACTGAATACCTGATCAAACATTCAAACCATTCCCATCACCATACCCGTAATAATGTATTTTTAAAATAACATGAAATATGCCAGCATACTTTATGAATATTCAGTACTTTATTTCATTTCACTAAAAGGGACAATGTCCATTCCCCTCAGCTGCAATACAGAACTGAGAGATGGTCTTGATGGATAAACCTTTAGCTGAAGGCTACAGCAAACATACCCACTGCTGTTCTTCTGGTCAGTTTAGTCTGGTTTCTTTTCACTGCACAAGGCACAGAACTGCATGCTGAAAGAACACCTTCTTGAAGTCACACAAGAAGATACATAACATCCTCTTACCTATTAGGACCAGCCTATTAGTTCTCTTTTCATCTTCTTTCCAGGCTACTGCAGTCTCCTCCAGATCATAGAGCTCATGGACACCTTGGACTATCACCTGATGAGATCTGCCTTGAATAGATACCAGTCCCTTTTCAGAAAAATAACTGTTAGGATATATAAACAAACCTTAAAAAATTAAATATGTAAGAGGGGAAAAAAACTAAGCCAAGCAAGGAGAAAATATTCCTAGCAACTATGCACCAGTTAGTCAAAACAACTATGTAGTATGATCCCTTCTACTTGTAACATCCATTCTCACAGCTTTTTTTTTTTTTAAAAGACTAATAAGTAGCCTTTGCCATACTGTGCCTTCCGTTCCTCATTTGGTCAGTATCCTGTATGTTTGAGCAAAAATAAAGTGTTACCTGCTACTATGCCACTTCAAGTATGTGTGGTATATGATTTATGTATCTAGGAAAGATTGATTGCCTATCAAAGCTTATGTAAAATAAACAAACATGTTTGATTTCAGATTATTCTGATTAAGCTCTCACGCTCAGCCTTTTCACTAATCTGAAACAGAATCTCTGAATACTAGAGAAAGAACAAACACTTGTGAGGTAAAATGACTAGGAACAGAATTAGAAGGAATTACTGTCAGACTGAGCCCAGTAACCCACATAGCAAAAGCTGTATCAAAAAAGTTTTCATAACTTCTTGTAAAGCTTTACAAAATATTCTAGTGAAACATGTTCTGTAAAACATGTCTCATACTTCCCTAAAGAAAAAAAAAGTTCAAAATATTTAATGTAAAAAGGTCTGCATTTGACATATTAGTTGGAATTCTATGACTATCATTGCTTACAGGATTATGACTGGAGGCAAGATATAAACATAAAAGCAACAAACTTTGGAAACCACTCCATAATTACCTGGGGTTCATTTGCTTTGGTGTGACTGAGAGCGAGCATACAGCTTATAGCAGACCTCACATCTCCCAAAGAACTAATTTGATTCCAATGCTCAATACAATGAAAATGTACTTGTGCATAGCAGTGCTGTTTTCAGACAACTTAAGATGCATCAGTGGCTATTTTACTTTATTTGTCAGGAAGAGAAGGATATTCTCATTTTGTTGCTGAAAGAGCAAGAATAGTCCTTCTTCCAATGAAATGAAAATAATTATGACGCTATCCATGACACAAGTGTCCTCAAAAAACAAACAGCCTTACAAATAACAAACTTGATTCTCATATTTTAATTATTTACTTGGCTGCTCGGTATAATGAAAATTTAAATATACCCTAAATTGTCACCTATACTCCTCTCAAAACCATGCTACCAAAAACATATGAAGTGCCCATGAGGATGAATACTTACAGGCTGCATCTTTAGAACTAGAGTCTGACAATACTGTAAAAGTGTGGAGCACACTGGTATTGCATTGCTATGTTACTCCAAATTCACTGCGTATTATGTCAACAATTATAATTACAGAAAACAATCTGTAGTTACATCCCTAGGTAAGGAGACATTTTTGTGAGATGGATGGAACCTTTCAAAAGCAACGGGGGGAAAAATGCAAAAGAGATTTAACTGTGTCCTGATCATTAACTCTGCCACTGGTGTCCAGGACTATACATCTTCCCTCTCAATTCAAACCAGGTAGGAACAATGTTTGCTTCTGTCAGATGTCTCCTTTTGACTTATTCCACTAGCCAGCAGATAACAAACCCCCTCTGCACAGAATAATGACAAACTGCTGTTCTCCATTCTGTCTACTCTGCTACACTGATCCAGTAGCACCTTTGACAGGTCTGTAACTGACACTACAGTGCAGTTTTTCAGGTGTGAAAGAGGAAAAGCACAAAACAAAGAATTTTGTAATTTCTGACCAACCTTCAGTCTAATGACATCCATAGTGTGTCCAGTCTTGTCTTTCACATTCTTCTCCCACAGAAGATTCTATGAAAAATAAAAATATTTCCATACACAGAATGGCATGGGAAAATTTCTATAAAAAGCCATACTGATTTTTCAGTTGACAGTGAGTATTACTTACCTGAATGAAGATATTTAAGTTTTCTTCTTTTATATTTCCTGGAACTTCAAACGTTACTGTAATTATGCCCTGCAAATTGAAAGACCCACTTGTTATCAAACTGAATAAACATTTCATTATATTAATTTAAAAAAGTGTTTTTTATAACTTGGCCTCATAAAAAAATCAACTATATACTCATGTCAAATTTAAAATAATATATTCTCCATTTCTGTTCTGCTCTAATTTGCTGTAAAGGTAACATGATTAGCATGCAATGCTTGCAATTACCCTGATCAACCTTGTTCTCACAAAAATGGCTGAAGCACTCGTTTTGGTAATTACCTTATCTAGATGTGCATGTGTTGTCCTTACATGTTCAAGCTTTTTCTGCAAACTGAAAATAAGTAAAGTTACATGCCACATTTGAGTACAATGGATCAAATGTCAGTATTTCAAAATTTAAATAAACTCTTCACTATTGCAGGTCAAAATGAAAATATCAAAGATAGACTGTATACTCAGAATATGCTTTAAGTGGTAATTCAGTTTTAGTCTCAAAATAGATATGCTTAATTATATTGGCTTGATCTAGTTAATGACTTCTGTTAGAATGTTACGATTTTAAAATATAAACACAATTATAAAAATTATTAGCAGTATCTTTGGGATTTTATGTATTTATACTTGAAGAAGTACAACACCCTTGATATTCCCTTGGGTAGGAACCAAAGGCAAACTAGATCATTAAAGCAAGAAGAGAAAATCACCTGTCTATTTGTTAGATGTTGATTTTTTTTTACATGCTTTACAAGGATGATTTGAAAAGCAAGAAAAAAGATGTACAAAGCTATTGCTTGTGAGAATTAAATCTGTAATACTAAGTTAAATACTGTTTCATAGAACAACAGGTCGGAAGGGACCTCAAGGATCACCTGGCTCAGCACCCTGTCCAGCCTAATCTTAAAAGTGTCCAATATTGGGGAAATCCACCACTTTCCTGGGGAGATTATTCCAATGGTTGATTGTTTGCACTGAAATATTTTCCCTCATTTGTCCAACTGGAGTCTCCCCAGAAGTAACTTGCACCCATTACCCCTGTCTTTTCCATGTGGCTCCTTCAAAAAGGGAGCCTATCTTCTTTGTAACCACTCTTTAAATACTAGAACATGGTGATAGGTCTCCCCTAAACCTTCTCTTCTAAAGGTTGAACAAAACCAATTATCTTAGCCCTTCCTCTCATGTCAGGCCTCCCAGTCCTTTCATCATCTTTGTGCCCCTCCTCCAGACTCTCTCCACACCTTTTTTGTGTATCAGGGACCAGAACTGAACATATTATTCCAAGGGTGGCCTGACAAGCACTGAGTAGAGTAGGATGGTAACTTCTTATATTTGCTGGTGATGCCCTTGTGGATGCAGCCCAGCATCCTGTTGGCTTTCCTTGCTGCTGCAGCACACTGTTCATTCATGTTGAGCTTGTTCTCCGGCAGGACCCCCAAGTCCCTTTCACAGAGCTACTCCCCAGCCTTGTAGATCCCAGCCTTTGCTGAACTCCTGGATTGTTTTCACAGTTGCAAGACCTTACACAGGTCTTTGTTGAACTTTACACAGTTCCTGTTAGTCCAGTCTTCCACCGTATCCAAGTCTTACCCCACAGGGTGGCTCTCCCTTCAAAGTGTCCACTTCCTCACTCATTGCAAATTGGCAAAATTCATCAGGGTGCTCTTGATGCCAACATCCAGATAACTTATGAAGACGTTAAGCAGTGTTGGGCCCAGTATGGAACCCTGGGGGACCCTGGTTATGACTGGTTGCCAGTTTGAAAATAAGCTATTTACCACCACTGAGCATGGCCTGTCAGCCAGTTCCCACCCAACACACAGTCCACTTCTCTAGACCGTAACACATCAGTGTCTCTAGGAGGAGGCTGTGGGGAACCATATGAAAAGCCTTGGAGAAGTCCAGGTAAACGATGTCCAACACTCACCCTGCATCAACCAAGCAGGTTACCTTGTCATAGAAGGCAATCAGGTTTGGCAAGAAGGATTTGCCCTTGGTGAATGAATCCCTGCTGGCTTTTCCCAAACACATGCTTCATTGGAATTGTGACAGTCGCCAGGAGGATTCATTCTGTAGCTTTCCCAGGGACTGAACTACACCTGATGTGCCTATAATTTCCTGGGCCCTCCTTTGCATCTTTCTTGTAGCAGGTGGTGACATTAGCCTTCTTCCAGTCCTCTAGGACTTCCTCCAATCTCCGCAACTTCTCAAAGAGTATGCCAGCCCCATCAACTTGGGAGGATGGAATCGAAGCCCACTGATTTGTAGAGGTAAAGATCCTGCACTAGTTCACATACCAACTTTTCCTTCACCGATGGTGGGTCAGTGTTTGCACGGACCTGAATTTGTGATACCACAGCCTGGGGCCCAACAGTGCTGGTAAAGACAGAGGTGAAGAAAGTGTTAAGAACCTCTATCTTTTCAGCCTTGTTGATGACTAATTTGCTTTCCAACTGCGAGAGACGGACTCTATAATGGCCTTCAATCCAGCGACATCTACTGACCAGTCCTGGTAATGCACGCCCCGGCACTCGTGGGGAGAGGACAGAGGTACCAGGCGCATGCGCACAGGACCACAGACTACAGCTCCCAGGAGGCACGGCGGGGCCGGAACCGGAAGGGGAGCCGAAAGGCGCGCTCTGTGAACATTACGGAGATAGCCACATACAAAACAATAGATAAACCCCCTTTTCCCTCTTATCCCTGTCCGGGAACAGGAGCAGGGGGAAGGGGGGTTTATCTATTGTCTTTTTGGGTGTTGTTATTGGTATATAGATATATTGTTGTATAGCTGTTGGTATATATAGATAGTCTTTTTGTGTGTTATCTGTATATATATGACATTTGATATCGGACTTGCCAAACCCTCAGTGCCTTTAATAAACCTATTGATTCCTGAGCGTTGTTTGTGAGTGTGATGGGGAGTGGTCCTCAGCTCTCGATCCCCTGAGGAGGGGGTGTGGGTCGCGGCTTTACCCATCTCGGTCCGCGACACCAACAGAAACTCACATGTAAATTTGAGCCAGGATTTGAGCGTGTCTATTTCATCCATGTATTTATACAACAGACATTTCCACTGTATTTTGTTAGAAATATTGTCACCATACCTTATTCCAGATAAACCGTCAAAAGCATGTAGGTCCAAGACATTGGAGAGATCAACTCTAAATAGGGCAAGAAAGCAAGCTTTTTGGTTTTGCTGTATTAAATATTGTGTATACCTAATAATTTTTACAATAGCTCTCATGTTTGTTTTCATGTCTGTCATTCTAATGTCATCAATCCTCAGCCTTACTTTTGGATTTTGGTGGTTGATATTGTCTGCTACAGGGAAGTGCAATTTTCACTGACACAGTAATACGTAAGCACATAATTTAAAAAAAATATAGTAAAACACAATGTATTTTCAAGAAAGATTGTAAAATCCCTCATACTGGATGCCTGTGTAATAATTGGTTTTCCATAAGTTGGAAGTTCTTCCCAGCAATTATTATGCACCCTTAATATTTACTAATACAGACCTTCCTCTCAACACACAAACCCCTGGAATATACATAGATTCTACTGCAACACTTAGCAAAAAAACCTGAAATACACTATGAGGCAAGTGCTACTATGAAGAATTCCAGCTCTAACATCTGAAACTTGGACAAATGAAAAACGTAAAATGGAACAGACAGCACTGATCACACTTACTTTCAAGAACAGCTACCTATAAACTAACGTAAGCAGCTCTTTTTATAAGAACAATATAGACTATAGGTTTCACTGCTAATAGCAACTCACAACTTTCTAAATGCAATTCATGGTATGAGGATAAATGAAAGGAAGACAAGAGGTTAAAAACAAACAAAAAGATCCCTGGAATGTAGCTGTTATTATTAAACTTCTATACCTGACAGTAACTTTACAAAGGAGTTTTTAAGATGAAAGATTAATAATGTAAAATACGTAAATAACACCTCCCCAAAGTTCATGACATAACTCAGTGCCAGCTGTTTGTTCTCAGCAGCGTTCTGAAAAAAACATCTAGAAACACTCAAGAAAGTGCTGTATTGGTCCCTTTTACATGTGGGCTTTTGAGGGACAAAACTAATTAAAGAAGATATGTTCTCAAATAACACATAAATTAATTATTTTTGTGCTGATTTCTCTTTTGGAACGCGTAATCATGGGAGAGACAGTATGTATCATTCACTGAAAGGTATTTACTAGTAACACAAGAGTTGTCACTGAGGACTGCATCTGAGTCCACTTAATCTAATAGCCAAAACTCAATGTTGGCAGAGAACGGTACAGACGCGGATACATCATATCACATATTGCATCTCCTCCCAATGGACATGGACAGATACTGATTTAAGACTCAGAGCATGAATCTTAAAATCCTCTTCAAAATTGTTAACCATGCTGGATGCAATCATCATCTTTACAGAAAGCTTTTTATTGTTGTTCTTACAAAAATCTTGGCCTCAAACTTGCATTGACTTCCTAGGGAGTCAGACCCATGCATATGCCATTTATAAGCCATTTAAATTTATCAATAGTTTGCTCATTTTCCCTCTCCAACACACTTCACTGACCATTTCTGTACTCTGCCTTGCAACTAAATCATACAATCATCCTGGTTGGAAAGGACCTTGAAGATCATCAAGTCCAGCCATAATCTAAACCCACCTACCCCAACCTAATCTACCTGTTCAGTGCTTAAATCACGTCCCTAAGCACTATATCTGTATTTCTTTTGAACACTTCCAGGGATGGTGACTCCACCACCTCCCTGGGCAGCCCGTTCCACAGTCCCACCACACTTTCGGTAAAGAAATTCTCTCTCATATCCAGTCTAAACCTCCCCTGGCGCAACTTCAGGCCGTTTCCTCTTGTTCTCTTATCACTCGATAGAAGAGACCAACTCCCACCTCCCTACAATCTCCTTTCAGGTAGTTGTAGAGAGCAATGAGGTCACCCCTCAGCCTCCTCTTCTTCAAACTAAACAATCACAGTTCCCTCAGCCTCTCCTTGTAGGACTTGTCCTCCAGGCCTTTCACCAGCCTAGAGAGCTTCTCTGGACCCTTCTCTGGACATGCTCCAGCAACTCAACATCCTTCCTATAGTGAGGGGCCCAGAACTGAATACAATATTTAAGGTGTGGCCTCACCAGTGCTGAGTACAGAAGCACAATCACCTCTCTACTCCTGCTGGCCACACTATCCTGATGCAGACCAGGATGCTGTTGGCCTTCTTGGCCACACTGCTGGCTCATATTAAGTCAGCTGTCAACCAGCACCCCCAGGTCCTTCTCCACCATGCAGCTTTCCAACCACTCACCCCCAAGCCTGTAGCTTTGCATGGGGTTGTTGTGACCAAAGTGCAGGACCCAGCACTTGGCCTTGTTAAAGCTCATACAATTGGCCTTGGCCCATCCATCCAGCCTGTCCAGGGCTCTCTGCAGAGCCTTCCTACCCTCCAGCAAATCGACACTTTCTCCCAGCTTAGTGTCATCTGCAAACTTACTTAGGAAGCACTCAATTCCCTCATCTAGCTCATTAATAAAGATACTGAACAGGACTGGACCCAAAACTGAGCCCTGGGGCCACCACTGGTGACCAGCCGCCAACTGGATCCAACCCCATTCACTACAACTCCCTGGGCTCAGCCAGCCAGCCAGTTTTTTACCCAGCAGAGAGTGCACCTGTCTACTCCACATGCCACCAGCTTCTCCAGGAGAATGCTGTGGAAGACAGTGTCAAAGGCCTTACCAAAGTTCAGATAGACAACACCCACACCTTTTCCTTCATCCACCAGGCAGGTCACCTGATCACTTTCTTAAAATCACTGTTTGTTCTCAGTAAAATCATTAAGTTGCTACTTCTTTGGTTTCAGCTGGAGGAAGCTATTGCAAATCTTTTACTGTGTTTTCCTAAGCCGTGATCATCATTCATATTTTCTTCCCCATTTTGTGGTTAAAGGTAAAACTTCCCATTCCTCATAAATTCCAGATTTTAAAAAATTACTATCACATTCCCGAAAGTTCACTCAACAGGAGGAAATGGAATCCTACAACTGTATCTCTGCAGCTCCATCACTTTGCAGTATTTGTTCTTTTGTCTTTCAATCTTTCATGCTACACTCATATATTAGTACATATATTAGACGAAGAAATCACACAGCACAGAGGTCAAGAAAACTGTAAATAACAGAGGTCTCAAAAATAAAGGACAACCCAATTTGGATACGGTAAAATAAGCTATGAGTATATATACAAGATTACCATCAGAATAAAATCTTGGTTAAATTTAATTTGGAATTACCAGGACATTCTCATCTCCATCTACAGATAGAAACAGGCCAGTAGCATTATCCTTATACAACCCAACTTCATTAAATACTAATTTAATAATACTGAAATTACAGGGCAGGACAAATGAACAGAAGTATAAAATATTGCAGCAATATCCCCTCTATAATATTGTTTACTCTTGTTCTAAGCACTCTTCGACAGAATTTGCAAGTTAACGAGAAAGGAGCATGAAGTTGTCAAAGCTACCTTAACATTTCACCCTCCTCTTTGAATAAATGAACACAACATTGAGAATTATCCTTATATAAAACATGATAGTCACTAGAGGATGCTTTTCATAGTGCAACTGTACAACAGCAGGGCATAAAACTTCCAGTGATCAGAGTGCAAAGAGAATTTCAAGTAAATTTAACATTTTTGAAAACTTAAACCAAGCTAATCTTAAGATTAAAGTCAGACAAGCACCCACCTTCAAAACCCTAGCTTATCAAATAAAATACATTCTACAGTCAGTTGTTGATCCTATCTCATCAGCCAACAACAGCAAATATTTTTCTATATAATTTCCAAGTATATTTGGCAGTAACTTTTAAAAGCCAAGTATATTTTATTAAGATTAGGTCTATTATTTTCCCTTCTAAAACTCCTTAAAACAGGAACCTGTATTATAGGAACATTTATCACAATATGGTAAAATAATCGACATATTAGCACACAAACAAGTCCCAGCAGCCTCAAAGACACACTGATCCCCTACTGTTCCTGGAATACCTTTTCAATTTAATTCCTTATTAAAGAAGAACTAAGAGTCAGAATTTCAATTGAAAATAGCAAAAAAAAGGCAATTACTTTTCCTTCTTATTTCTCCTCCTCATTATTCTTAGTAACTTCCTTGACCTGCTTTCAAAGTAATTTTGTAGTAGCAACTTATCTGCAGCAGCCATCGTAAGTGCGAAAAATCTTTACATTGATGCAACAGGAAAAAAAAACATTATGGTGCAGGTGATCAATGATTAGCTCAGATACAACTTGGCCTCCCAAGTTGCTTCTTAATTGCAAGGTCTGGTCAACAACTTATGAGAAACTTCTGAATTTCCACCTAGAAGACTACCTTAAAAATCTGCTACATTTTTGGAATACACTTAAGTCAATTAAACTACAATCTACAGTAGCATTTTTCAGGAATTTTCCAAATGCTCTAACTCCTTAAATGGCAATATAAAATACAAATGCTTTAATAATTAAAAGCCATATTAACATTAAACTTAGAATAAAATGCAGGTTCTGGAAAAATTAATGTCCAAACTTTTGTAAAACCTACTCCTCATGTAAATCAGAACTATTTATGGTTATAATGCGAAGTCCAATAAAGCCCACTAGTGATAAGCTCTGTAAGCTAAGCTACCTCATAGTAGTGATTTCTTTTTAAACTACTTGTATACTAGAGTGTAGGATGTGAACAGTAACAAAGAAAAATACGTTTTTTACTTCTTTAAAAAATTTCGTTACCTAAAATTTCTTTACCTAAATGCTTACTAGTAAAATAAGTACTTCTAATTAAATAGTTTTTCTTTACCCAAACTGCTCTAATGGCATACTTAAATCTGTCATAAAAGAAGCAGGATCTGGTACCTAGCAATAGTGGTCACTTAATACCTTGATCTTTGTGTCTCGATGATTTTAACAAGTCCATTTATTGACCTAAAATAAAAAAGAAAAATCAGAAATTAGATGAAAATGCAACTGTAACACATTGCTTGAACAGCTTAACCATAGAAATCAACATGAGAAACAGGACAACAATAACCCCATCTCTGCTACCAACACTGAACAAAGCATCAGACACTCCAACTAGAATCCCTTTTTTTACTTTTTTACACCCTAAGTAAGGGCCGGGGAGCTTCCTAAGTTCTGACAACAGAATACTACCAGTAAGAATAGCGTTTTCCTATGCAAGACTCCTCCTGATACACTCCGTTAGGTCTCAGCAGTTGTACTTTTAGAATTCAAACCACTAACAGTGTTCTAAAGAATTTCAAAATTTCTGTGTTTCATTTTGGTTATCATGGTATGATGGAAAAAGGTAGGGCAAGACTCTGATCATTTATTTGTCTTCTTTTACACTCAAGACCATTATTTAGAACTTCCTCCGTACATCTTTTTACCCAATAGTGAACTCGTATCTACTAGCAGATATTTTCCCTGAAGCTAATTCAGAAAAATAGGAACAGCTGCCCAAAAATATAAGCACATGGACACTTGAGACAAAGGCCTTAGGTATCATCAAATCTTACCTAGACAGGCAAACCACTAAGCTTGCGTAAGCACTTAACAGTATTGAAATACCTTAGAAATGGGCAGTCGCTTTTTCCCTGCTGAGCTATTGATTTATGTCAGTGTAATAACAACATCTAATTCCAGTATTAACAGCAACAAGAAGTAAGTATGTTTAAACAGAAATAAACTTTGAGCCAGTGTAGTTACAGTTATGACAAAGGTTTCATACCTGACAGATGTTCTGACTTTATCCAGTTCTTCTCCTGAAACCAAATCTGTCTTATTGATGATTATAAGATCAGCCAATGCAACCTGCCTATGCGTTAGTGGGAAAAAAAACACATCAAAACAAACCAACATGAACAAATACTTTTCCTGTAAGGCAAAAACATCATCTCTCCCATAGCACCAAAAAAAAAAAATAAGCACTGTTAGGACAGAATGGCAAGCATTAATCAAACTTGAACATCATGGAAGTATGACTGCTGTTCTGCGTCATTAGAACAGTCTGCCAAGCTGCAAAGGCTTCCTAGATTTTGTTTGGTGGGGTTTTTTTTGCTGTTGGGTCATTTGGTTTGTGGGGTTTTTTTTAAAGACATAATCTAATCTGCAATGTTTTTTAATTTATGAACCTCACAGGCCCCTATTTCTCTTTCATGTACTCTTCACAAAGTCATACCTGAAGTCTCTTTTCTTACAATAACTGTTAATGGCTACAGCTCCATATCTAGCAAAAATTATTCCTCTATCACTGATTCTACTTTGAGCACCTGGTACACTCTAGTATGCAATTCTTTCTTCCCCCTAACACAACTGGTTTTCCTTACGTAAAACCCCACCCCTCTTAAAGTAAGTATCAGAAGAACAAGATCTCAGCAGAAAGACCAAATGGAGAATGAAGTCACTTTTCTGTTTTCTATCTCATTACACCAATCTGCCTTGGTTTGAGCACAAAGGAGAGAAAAGCCTTGTAAAAGAAAGAAAAGCCATTTCTAATGAACTTCTATATAGCATAGTTCCTAGCTGTGATATACAAAATTAATTTATATATATCCATACCGAGATGCTTCATTGATAAGGCCTTCTGACTTTTCCTCTGTCAAGTGCTAGATAAAAATTAAAACAATTGGATTAAGCATGTTAAAATGACATTTAATTTCATTTGCAGTTTAAGGAAGCCAAAACAAATTCAGCTGAGGTATATACTTCAGAAGCCTGTAATTCCTTTAAAGAAAACTCTTCTCTTTTTAACAGAATGTTGAAGAGTTGGAAAACTCTATTATAGTGTTTATTTTTAATTACTTTTCAGATTCACGATGAAACAAAAAATTCACCATGACATAGAGTAACCGCGGAAAACTGTATCTGAAAAAAATGAAAGTACAGTAATTTTTCTAGGAAGTTAAAGATGAGTTAGGCTTGCAGTACAAGATTTCCTACACATAGCTGCATACTCCTTTTCTCTGAAAGATTTGACAGACTGTACTTTTATAATAAAAATTCGTAACTCTTACTCTGGGTTTCTACGAATAAACTACTTCTCCTTGGCAAGTCTGCCCAAACATCAGTGTTCGCAGCCTATTCAAGCTGTAACTGGGCAGAATAATCAGTCAGCACTGACTAAAGCAGCAGCTTCTAGTCATGCTGCAGGAGTTTATTATCTTAAACACCTGCAGCTTTGTGCTCCATACATATACCTGCATCTCAAGAAGTAGTGCGAAGTTTAGCAACACAAAGCTTTACTTTCGTAAATAACTTAAGCAAACCAACAGACTTTACATTGAAGCAGCAGAGGTTCAGCTGCAAGTTATTTTCTGCCTGCTTTGCCATGGAGGCAGCAAACTCTAGGACAGAAGCCTCACAGACACCTGAAGACAGTAAAACTTCAAACTGACACTGTGGTATTATTAAGAGCTTCCATCTTACTCCTGATGTATCTGGAAAGATTAGAGTCCTGTGCATTCATTCATCAGCTCTAAATGTACCAGGAATATTATTTTTAGATTTGGCTATAAATACACAAGAATACCAAATGGAAGTGGAATTAATTGTCATAGGAAAAAAACAAACCAAAACATACACACAAAAAAACCCAAAACAAAACACAGACAACTACTCCCTGATTGTGCACAACCTAAACAGCACATAACAACAGGATGACTGGGAGGGAACCTCTCCTCTGACGACTTTTTCTTTGTAATCCTCTGTGTAGTGATTCTATTGAATTAAATGCCGTCAGATTTGTTAACCTGAAAGGGGCAACACCAGCAGCACAGATGTCAAGTCCTGAAAGTAGATAACTGTCACTTCAAGTTGCCCAACTGTTTGCCCATGATTAAAAAAGTATTTCAGATTGCTGGGTGACAAATCCATTATGGCAATAACCTATTACGTCAATTACCACTTCAGTTTCAATTTGGCTGACTGGTCACGGCATTATTTGTCAGCTTTTCTTGTGATGACTTGGTTCCTTGAAGCATGACACCCTTAAATTGCTGCCCATTATCTCAATGTCATCACCTGTATGGATTTTAGAATTCTTTTTAATCACAAGCAGCTGCTGAGGTCAAGCTTGGCGACCAGAGGAATCACACAACCTCACAAGCCCTTTATGCAAAGCAAATGTTATTTACTTGGCATCTAACTGAGAAAGTCTTAAGCTTTTATTATTCTGAGTGGATGCCAGTTTTGTACAGGCTAACTGATTAAATAATGTAAGAGTTTTTCACGAGCTGTCAAAGACAGTAATAGATAGAGAAGCTGAATGTTTCTAAATGTTTTTGTGTTGCTTCTGACATATTACTTGAAAGTTTAAATATTAAAAATCTTATTTTTTTAAACAGTAATTCAGCACTGCTGTGTGCAACATATTTGTATTTCATTCAAGCTTATAAATCAGCATTGAATGAAGACAGAACATTTTTGCAAGTAATAACAGACACCTGAATTAGTATGAGGGCAGTCAGCTGAAAAGGGGGCTGACTTAAAACACTCTGTGGTTTCTTGTGATAGTTGAGCTGGTTTAAGAGTTGGTTCGTGCTTAAAAGGACAAACCAGATCTGAGCCCCTTCCCTTTGTTCTTCTCCCAATTCCTTAAAAAAAGTCCTTGCAAAACACAATGCCTTAACTCGCCAAACTGGTTTGCCGTAAGGTTAGGTAAGTTCCATCGTGGTGCAACCCAAATTGAGGAGAGGACAGGACTGCCCCCTTTCGGTGAATCAGCTGTTAGATCAACTCAACTGAAACGAGAAATCCACAGCCCAAACAAAAATAAAATATTTAAAAGAAGTGATCACTTCCCTATTTTTTAACCATTATCCCTCAGTTCTCGCAGCTTTCTGCAGCCATTGTAAAATACAGAGATGTTAAAAATAGTTTCACAGCATGATGGGATTTTTAAACCACCGAAGCATCTTCTCTTACTATAATTTTTATTTTGAATCCTGTAAAATAATAACTTGCAGAGTACTTTGATTAGTTACTGATGTTGCAAATAATTATTTTTATGACTAGCTATTACAAAAGAAGTTGAAATATTCGAGTTAATCACAATTACAGCTGTTACCCAACCTCAGTGTTCTACAGGTCTGCTCTTACATTACACTTCATATAGATTAATACCTGCTCGTTTTCTCTGTTCCCATGTAATGAAGTAATCTTTGAATCTGAAGTGGTAAGTTGACACCTGGCTCTCTCATCTCCCCTCACCACAGTTGCCATTACAGTAGCACCTTTACCGATTTGAGCCCTAACTCACTCGTTACCACACTAGTACCAGAGGTCTGTTCTTACTCAAGTCACATGGACCAATGACACTGTTTTACAGTCATCCAAATGCCCACTTGGAACACAACCAAGATCCCCCAACGAAGTGACAGAACTAGCAGGAATCAAGTATAGCAACGTGACAACTCTTAGCAGACATGCTACTGTGCTGGTAAGAATCTGAATTCCTATTCATACTGGTACTTCCTTGTTCCCATTCAAAATACTGTACTAATGAACCACAGCAACCAAAATACATCCTCATTCGTTGTGAGAATTAAAGTGATTCTAAAACTGTAACCCATCCAAATGAACATTATTGCAATACTTGTTCTAATATTAGAGTTTTAAACCATGCAACAAACTCAGTAACTTACTTGCAATCCATGCTTTGCGTCAACAACAGATATAATACCTAAAAGAGAACATGAAAATTGAACAGAAATGTGCTGAAAGCAGCCAACAATTTAGTAACTTGTAAACTTCCTCTATAATTACTGAAATAAGTTTAATCACATTTACAACTGCATATAATACTTTCAATGCTTCCAGTTAATCTGAACGTTACACCTGCCACCTAATCAGTTTCTTATTTGTTACCCATATTTGTGGTAAAAAAATGACTGAAAGCAGGTGAGAGAAATTCTCGCATGATGTATGCCACTCCTCCTTCTTCCACAACAGCCAATTGGCAGAGGTATGCTTTTAAGGGTTACTGAAACAACCTGAAGGGACTAACTGAGGTATACAGTTATTCTGATTGTAAGGGACCCTAAATCTGCAATTCTCTGGCAGAAACTTAGGAAGGTGTTCCCTATACAACTGCATGTTTCCTTGGCTAGACGTTTATTTTACAGTGTCAGTAGGACTTCTTCAGGCTGAAGTTTTTTTACCTACATTTTAAAAAAATAATAAATCAAATTCAACATGCTCTTTAACTACATATGGTGATGATTTACATTACAGTAAACTCAGATTTTTAAAGGAACACAGCAAATACTGGAGCTAATCAGTACAAAAGGCAAATGAAGCAGAAAGCAAGAGGCAGGAGAGTCCAGATGTTGACAAGATAGGAGTTCAGAAAAAAGGAAGCAAAATTCAGGAAATACTGCATTGGGAAAAAAAACAATGAGAGCTGTAGTGTTACTCCTAAACAATGTTTGTAACACCTAACTAATGAGGTTTTTCCCCTGCCTTGCACCACAATCAAGATGTCTCCACATCTGATCCCTTAGCAAAACATCACACAACTTTTGTTTGACTTACCAAAATGAAACACCTCACAAATTACATAAAAAAGTATCAGAATAAGCAAGTGGATTTCTGTGGTCAAAACTGGGGACATGAGAACCAAAATCATGCATTTGAAACATTCTCTGAAACCTTGCCTTAAATGACAAGAATACATTACACTAAATCCAGATATGTATTGCAAACACATTGGAAAATAAGCTTTCACTTCTTACCATCAAGATAGATGTCACTTCCCAGCTCAGAATCAACCCAGAACATGGAAGCCACAGCACCTAAGAAGAGCAGTACATTTACTCACAAAATAGATGTTTTCCAGTAAACTACCAATATTCAAACATTTCACAGAAAATTTGTAGTGCTGTACTCTTCCAAACTCAGAAAGCGTCATAGATGTCAAATACCCAACCACACATTTCATCTCACAACAGCTACCAAAGCATTATACTTACGTGCAACATCAACAGTTGCAACTACAAAAAGCTTTTAAAAATCTCACCGTTCCAGATGCATGTAAGTTGTCTGAACTACCTGTACTTGAAGGTTACATGGATAAATCATGCCTGATCAATCTGTGAAGGCCATACTTGGCCTTCTGTGAAAAAATTACTGTATCAGTGGACAAAGGAAGAACACTGCACACCATTTACACCACCTCTGGCAAATTCTTCAACACTGTCTTTGAAGATATTCTACTAACCAAGTTGGGACGTTACCAGTCTGAATGGAAAGACAACTACATACAAGTGGTTGGACAGTTAAGATCTAAAGGTTGCAGTTATCAGGTCACATCCTACCTGCAAGTCAGTAATAAGTGGGCTACTGCAGGGGTTGATTCTGGGACCTGTCCTGTTCAACGTCTCTACCAGGAATCCAGGAGGGAATGGAAGGTTATGTCCATTTTGCAGAGAACACCAAACTCAGAAAGGAACAGCTGATATCCCTAAGGGCAGAGCTACCTTTCAGAGGGACCTAGCCAGGCAGGAAGAATGGCCAAGAAGAACCTGATGAATTTTGGTAGGGAAGAAGGTTCAGTTAAGAAAAAAGAGCACCTGGCAATGATACAGGCCAGAGACAGACTGGCTGAGGAGCAGCCAGGGACAGTAAAGTCCCTGGAGGTCCTGAAAGGCAGAAAACAGAGCAAGCAGCATGTCCTGGCATCAGCCAATGCCAAAAACATGCAGGCTGTTGGAACAGAAGCATGGCTGAAAGGAGGTTATTCTCCACTATTTCACACTTTCGAGCCCACATCTGGCTAGTAGTTCCAGCATAAGGATTCCAAAAGTCATCAATAAACTGGAGAAGTTTAGTGTTAGGATCACCAAGACAGTTAAGGCTGTGGAGAACAAGCCCAATAAGAAGAGGTGAGAGAACTGGATTCATTCAGCCTCGAGAAGGGACAGCTTCTGGTGAACCTAACAGCAGCTTTCTTGGTGAGCCACTCAGAAGACTGACCCAGGCTGTGGCAAAAGGATGAGAGCCAGTATGCAGCAGAAGGATGCGAGACAACTGCAGTAAGTTGAAGTAAGAGAGGTTCAGACCACATACATCAGAAAAATTTTTCCTCACCATGAAAAGACAAGCAGAGAGCAGGTTGCCTGAAGAGGTTGTGTCATGTTTATCCTCAGAGGACAGAAATATATGCCTTGGTATCCCAAACAACCTGGACTTGTCTTATAGCTGAGCCTGCTTCAGGCAGGAGGTTGCACCAAAGACCTCCTAACATTTGCTCCAAACTTAACTACTCTATGTGATTCTAGTATTTTTTACGCACTAGACCGCATTTCCATCCAGATTGGGTGCTTCTAGAATAATGGAACATGTAGCACCCTCTTTTCTTTGTATAGTCATTTGTATTTCTTTGGAATGTAAAATGGAACATACTAATCTGATGAGTCTTGAGCAAAAAGAATCTGCAAGTGTTTGGACAACTAGAATGTTGTCTGTCTATCAGGGGCTTGGAATTTGTGACCTGACATCTGTGCACTAGAGCACAGCTGTGCTACTCCTGTTTTCTGCTAAAATGACACTGTAAAGCCAAACTCATTCTAACCCCTAAAACTGTCCACCTGAAGTGACAAGATGCAGTCCTCCAAACATCACTCTGTATCAACCACCAAATATCTGTCTGTTGTTCACAGTGCTTACTCATGCAAGACATAGCAAGGGCAACAACATCTAATGGTTTTCTGGTATCTATTGATTTTTTTTTTTTTCCAAAAAGCTTAATAGTTTTCCAATTTGACTCAAACAGAACTTGCGTGTAACAGAGGCCAAATCAATGTCCTTTCTTTTGAAGAAAATGACTTTACCATGACAACTATTTAACTTTAAGCTGTAAAGTGTCAGTCTCCTAAAAGGGAAACAACTAAATTTCTGGTAAGAATCTCCTTTACTCTCCATCAACAACATTTTTTAATTGACATGGTTCAGAGAAAATTGTTTCAGATAGCTATTACTAACATGACCTCAAGTTTATGCACCTCTTTATAATAAATATCACTAAAGAGCACACGAGGATCTATTACTGTTCTGTACCTACCAAAAGAATGTGCTAGTCTGTTTCACAGAAAATTTTATTACTTCACAAAATATGAGGCCTATCACAAACAATGTAATAATACACCAAATGCTGACAATTTATACTTTAAAAGGACCAATGCAGAACAACCAAATCCTGCTGGAAACTAGTAGTTTCAGAGCGTGCTTCTCTTCTAGGAGCTTAGTTTCTTCTCTTGGTAGAAATACAGTTTAACCAGATTTCTGTTAAGCTTTGGAGTCAATTTAGAGCAAGTTCAAACTAACAAAACAGAACACGCAACCAAACCACGCCACCCATAACCCTGCTTCTGCACTTGTGCAATTCAGTTATGGTCTATATAGCAATAAAAGCATGTGCCTGACAACTCGCCACTTTACAATACATTTGGCGCAGCAAACTGACTGCTGAGCAAACAAGCACTTCATAAAACCAGAATTATCATGGTTAGGAGAGCCATAATGTTGATTACCTGGATCTGCCAAACCTGTTGTTTCTAACAATATATAGTCAAATTTTCCTCTCCTTTGCATCAGGTTCTCAATAGCCTTCACACCATTGTCCCTGTAAGAAGAAACAATTGAACTTGAGAATAGAGAACACAAGCTAAAACATGTACAAACACGTAACTTCTTACGCAGAACACAGTGTCAGTACCATCAAAGCAAAGGCCTGAGTCAGGACTTACCAGTCTATAATGAAAACTCAGTCATCAAGCTGCTGCTCTGTATTAGGCAAGTTGTAACTTTGTTTCATTTTAGTCTGAAAATAGTATTTGCCTACTCCCCAGAGGCTTAGTAAAGGTGATTTAAATGAACATTTGTTTTAAAACACAGAAAACCCTGTAAAAGACAGTAGGACTGAGTAAATATGCAACTATTTGGTTTGGCAGATGGCATAACAAAAAGAAAGGGGGCGTGTGAAGGGGGGCGGGAGTACTGAACCATGTTGTCCTGCCTTTCCACCTCACCTACAGCAAAATTAAGACATGTCATTTATTTAAATCTCAGCTCACTAAACCTGAAGCAGAATGTATGGCATTTAATAAAGGAAACCAATGCAACAGTGTCTTCTGTTTTCTATTTACTATCTGGATTTAAGGCACAGAACCAGTTCTTCCAAATTTTCAGGACAAACAGGCCATTCATTACCTTTATTACACACTGACCACAAGCAATCCAGCATTCAAACAAACAGGGTAGAAACATGCCAAAGAAACAACTACACTCCTGCTTTTTAAAGTGACCATCAGCCTAAAGCTTGGAATACTGGGTTTGTATTAGGTCACCAAAAGGTTCTCCCTCCACCCTTTTTGAGATACACAGGATTCAAGTATTAGCCAACATTCAGAGAGAAACACAAAGGGTAACTAATGTGGAAATTACCAAACTTGGGTCCTAGTTCCAGCCTCCTTCAACCTTTAGCTCTCTGTATAAAAGTATATAATACTACAAGAGGAAGAGCTCCCGACTCTACAATACCCCAATGATGTATAAGTTGGTATATATATTATTTTTCTGAAAGACACTAAGACGAAATCCAAAGGAAATAAATTTCTACCTCCCAAGTTCCAATTCTTGTTTTAGCTGACAAAAGAAAAGTCAATCAGTACTACCTCAATTTTAAAAATCAAATCCTGGATGCTCCTCTTTTCCTCAATTCCCCCAAAACCCACTATATGAACTTGTACAATAGTCCCTCCTTACTTTACTGAACAGCACAGGCAGCCATTTCTGAGCTCCAGCCATTCTTCATAGAGTTCTCCCCCCTGACTTATTGCCAGAGATTTCTCCAAGGCACTTCCTGGAAATACAAGTAGTACTGTAATTTTAATCTATAAATTTGCATGGCAATGCCTGAAAAAGAGAGAGGAAATATTCAAGTCGGTATACATTTTTACTCTTGGATAATTGTTATTCTGAAACTGTTTCTGATACATTCTTTTGAAATTAGCATTTTCTGGTTTACAACAAATTTAAAAGCCAAAGTCAAGTTGGTTATACAAACACCAAAACCCAGAGATGAAAGTACAGCATAGAGTGGCACAAACTTTGGTACAAGAAAGCATAGCCAGCCTCTACCTCCGTATCAAATAAAGACTCTGTCTATACTTTTTACTTCAGGCCCCACAAGCAGATAAGTGGCATGCATCTTTCTTGATGATAACAAACAACAACTAACAACGCAGTGCAAAGTGTAAGCAATGCTGACATAGAGATACAAAATTACAGCCATAACAGTTAAAAAACCTGATAAGGAAAGCAAAGAGTTCAAAGAACCACAGACACCAAGGACACATCTCCATCTCCTTGATCTAAAATAATCTGTTATCTATAAGTGGCTCAGGGGAAGGGAAAGAAAAGAAAGTAGTATCTACCAACATACTATTTTAATTTTCATTTGCCTGAAACTCAGTAGGACAAATGGAGGTACAGCACTTCCAACAGGGTGATACATTAAATTACTTGACTCTGAGGGACTGAATTTATGTGCAAAACAGATTAATGCACAGCATTATTTTATGGACACCAGCCAAAAGACTTTTTGCCCTTCTGAAGGCTATGAGGTATGTAAACTATTCCAGTAACGAATTTAAAACTACAATGTTCTTGATTTCCAGAAATTTTATATATTTGTCATTTTAGGGCTAAAGAAGTAATTCTGCAGGTTTACATACCTTCTCCAAACTCATTCAGAATAACCGCTATTCTTTTATTATGCTGTTCTGTCAGTATGTAATTTAGAAGAGTTGTTTTCCCAGCTCCTAGAACACAGACCATATTTCTATCAAAATGTTAAAAAAGCTTACATTTTCAAATAAAAGGCTAATACTGTTGTGCATGCACACCTCAGACAAATCTGACCTCTTCTGAAACAGGAGTTTTCATTCTTGTACTCTGCACTCTATTTTAACACTGTAAAAATTAATCTGTAGAGACATCTGACCCCATTAAAGTATCAGCACATGAAATCTCAGTTTTAAAAGACCTCTAGTTTTCCATTCACCACGTGTTAGTGCTTGATAAACTCTCAAAGTCCTCTACCAGTTCGGGAGTCTTTTCCTAGAAAACTTTTTTTTTTCTTAATGAAAGGTGAGCTTACTCTTCTCTCTCAGTGCTTTTCCTGACCCACTCTTTCGTCATCGTTAATCATTTATGTGCTGTCATTAGAGGATGCACAGTTAAGGAAAGTGTTCACAATTTCTCATATATCATGGTACTAACAATTTCACCCCATGCACAAGATCACAGGTGGGGGAATTTGGTAAAGCAACCTTTCTTCTATGCCCTTATGGTTTTCTGAAAAAGGATGATGCAGCACAAAGTGACAACTTTCAGAACAGTGTTGGTGATCTCAAAGCCAAATTACTATTTACTGTTTTTAACAGTATATGAAGCTCCCCATAACTGTGTTGCTTTAAGGCAGGGAAGCCGAACCCCACCTTTTTAAGCAATTCAGTCTGCATTTAACTGAGGCAAATGCATTTCATATTCCGACATTAAGTGGCAAAAAGCAATGCATCACACATGACCTGAACGAATCGGACCCTGAAAACAGGCTGGTAAAAGCAGTGCCAGAAGCTGGTACAGCTCTTCAAAATGGTTCTGCAAATCTAGGTGGACCTATGCTTCCTAGGAGCAGCACGCGGGGAAGCACCAACGGGGCAGCACTAAGGTGGCCTTTCTGGTCTGCCATCAGGCTCTCGCTTACTCCCACAACCGCTGGGCAGGGAGGCTGCTGCCAGGCCTGCCGGGCCACCTCGCCCGGCAGTGTGCGGGCCGCCCCGCAGCACAGAACCCCGCTCAGCCTTGCCTCTCGTGCGGGGCTTTTCTCACGCCAACAACCGGCAGCCCGCACACGTGCCGTACCACTCTCCCCAGCGCCGGGAAGCGCGGCAGGCCGCTGGCAGGAAAGCGGGGCAGGCCGCTCCTCACCTAAGTATCCCGTGATGATCGTCACGGGGATCTTCCTGCTGGGGCTGAGCTCAGTCTGCTCCGCGCCGCCGGCGTCTATGGGGACCAAGTCGGGGCAGTCTTCGTCCTCCATGAGAGCTCGGTCCCCTGCAGCTGCGCGCAGCCCAGCCCGCCCCGTCCTGGGGAGAGGGAGAGAGCCACTGCAGGCGAGGCGGCGCCGCCAGCGGGGCAGGCCGCAGGGCGCCGCGCTCGCCTCCGCCTCATTCTCGCGCTCCCCCTACGGCCGCCGCGCCGCTCCCCCCTCCCCGGGCGCAAGCTGCTACTCACCTGACCCGCCGGACGTCACGCGTCACGCACCCCCCGCGGCAGGCCCCCCGATACGGCCCTGGCACGCGCCCAGGCACACCCTCTCCCACCCGCAGCACCGCCCCTTCGCGCGTGCGCCTTGCCCCCCACAGCGCCTTCTGCCGCGCAGGGGCAGCAGGGAGGAGAAGGGCAGCAGGGAGGAGAAGGGCAGCAGGGAGGAGAAGGGCAGCAGGGAGGAGAAGGGCAGCAGGGAGGAGAAGGGCAGCAGGGAGGAGAAGGGCAGCAGGGAGGAGGGCGGGGCAGAGCCTGCGGGCGGGCGGGCGAACGGTACGGAGGCCGTCATTTAACGGCAGGCAGCCAGGTGGCCTGAGGCGGGTCCCAGCGGCGGCGAGCCTCCCGGTACGTTCTGTTGCGGGGGACAGGCCCTCCCGTCCGTTACTTCTCAGCCTCATCTCAGGAGGAGAGATGTCGGTTCTGACCTACTGGGAATGCTGAAGATGTCCCGGTCTGGTCAGCAAACCTTGTGCGAAGTGGATGTGTTGCCTTTTATTCATAATCAAATAAAATTAAGTTACAGATTGAATGTTAGCTTTCTGTGTTTTCCATTGGATACTGTGAGGAGGCATGTACGTGTATAAGACACATCTGCGGTTAATTTTAATGGTGCTGTGAACTCCTGAGCTTTTTGTAGAGCGTAGGTGTAGGAAATGAGTAATAAATCCTCTATTTCTTCATGTCAAAAAGTGTAAATGTAATAGTATATTAGGGGAGATTTGCCTGACGCATATTTAGATATACATATTCCTCAAAACCCATGTGTGACCTCATTTTAAGGCCCAGGAACACAGATTGAGTACAGAATGATAAATTTGGCTCCATCTTATGTCTATGTTTATTGGCTTGTATGGCAGTCAATATACATAGTGTTCTTGAATGTTCTTACACTTGTGTTGGTTAAAACATTCCTTTAATGCTGATTACATTCTACTCTAAATAATTTGGTTTTACTTCAGCCCTTCTGATTATAGCAAGGATGCAAAAGACTGGCATTAAAAATTATAAAAAATCTTATATAATCTATTAATTCGGCTTGTCCTTGGAACTACAATTTTATTTATTCCAATATAAATACCTACAGCTATGTGATTGTCCAGATGGTAAGTTCAAAAGCAAACTATTAAAATCTTGACTTCGGAGAGAAACACAGCTTTTTGCTTCGGTTATAGCTAAATTAACATGTTATGCTAAAAATCTTGTGCCAGCTCTGTGGAATGTCAGCAGTGGCACAAGCGTGAAACTTTTGAGTTCAGCAAGGTGACAAGCTCAGGTGTTTTTAGTAAGTAAAGGCACCTGACAAGCATCAGTTGTGGAGTCTCTGTGTCCTTACCTATGGAGAGCAGTAAATCTCATCCATTCCTTATAGGGTATAAGCATATAGTCTTTCGATTTGTGGAGCTTTAGGCCCAACATGTGGTAAAATGCATCTTTTCGCCTTCTTGTTTCAGCCACTTGGACCCTTGCATGACGCATGGTGTTTTAAAGAAAAAACCTGATCAGTTTTTCAAAGCTGTATCTGTTAGAACCCTCACCAATGGTACACATATTTGCTGTCCTAAGATGGCTCAACTTTACATAGTTTTGTTACTAAGGTATTGACTAAGAAAAATTTTAAGATTATCACTGCAAGGGAAGTTGTGGAGTAACAAAAGAAAAAATGAGAGGTGTTGGAAGCTAGCGACTTAGCATCACAGAGCATATAAAAGGCTGTAAGTTGTCTTTAAAAATTAGACTGTTCATAATATTGAAATTTCATTTGCATGTCAGTGAGACATCTGGTATTGGGGAAGAAAAAGGTGATGAAACCAGTGTCCTGGTTCTTTAAGCTGTTCTGCTTTTCATCAGTTCACGTGACATTGCTCATTGTTTTTCTTTTGAACGAAATTACCTAAAATAAATACTGTGGTTTCTGGTTTCCTTTTGGCTTCTTTAAAGTTTAGATTCAAACATCAGAATGTTGCTGTAAGTATTAACTGTCTTTACATTTTTACTGAACTGTGTAATAAAGCCTACATTGTAAAGATAAAAGCAAAACCTGCATATTTTATTGTTGGCAGCTAAAATGAGTACAACAAACCAAAATCTGGGTGGCACGGTTGGGGTGTTTTATTCTAAGATATTTGTAGACCAGACATACAACAGAAAGCAGTGAAGTGTTGATGGGTACTAGGAAGTTATATTTAATTATTACTTTCAGTGGCTGCAATAGAAATAAGCTAGTCCCTTCCCGAATACTGAAGATCTTGATGCAAGCAAAGGCATTTGCTTCAGACTAATCTGGATGATGGACAACAGTGTTCAAGGCCCTTTGAGGAGAATTGGGGAAGAAGACTGTAAAAACTGTGAAAAAGGAAGAGGATGCACTGAAGAGCATTGCAACGTACTGCTTCCTGATACAGTTGCAAGGGGACCATCATCCAATTGAAACAACAGGAAAAGAAAATAATTGGCATTTCAATATTATGTGGAAAAATAACAGTCTTAAAACATCATGGCTGCTGGAGAAGGAGCTGACTGTACGGTACTGCTAGTTTGCTTAGGACAATGTAGTTAAGCATGGTAGAGGAGTTCTTGCAAATTCATACAATGCCAGGGGTTTTGAATGAAAGTTAACCTGCAAAACAATGTGGAAACAACTTAAGTTCAGTTGTGTGATCAGCTCAGTAGATGCTAAGCAGGCACATGTGTATCTCAAACTACAAGCTGGTAAGCAGAGGCATAACTTTAGTATTCTTCACTTGCTCCCTTGGTTACATCTACTTCTTTCTTATCTGTTCTGTGTCTTAACTATTTCTATATTGAACTCTATATTGAACTTTATCTGTACTTCTATCCACAGTTTCTCCAGACAACTGAACTTTCTTTTTCTTTGAAGAATGCAGATTATTCACATGCTGCCTAAGAGAAGGAAGATCTTTTAAAAACACAAAGATTACATCAGTCAATGTGCCTGCTTTTTAACACTGCTGCTTTTTATGATTTATGCGCTCAATATGCTCTTAGGATGTGACATTGAGTGAAACTGAGAACGTAAGATTAAAGGTATGGCTTATAGTCAGGATTTAAATATCAACATACATCCTCTGGGGCCCCCAGCACAGGAAGGACATGGAGCTCTTGCAGCAAACCCAGAGAAGGGCCACAAAGATGATCAGAGGGCTGGAGCAGCTCCCCTATGAAGACAGACTGAGAGAATTGGGATTGTTCAGCCTGGAGAAGAGAAGGCTCTGGGGAGACATAGCAGCCTTCTGGTAGCTGAAGGGCCCTACAAGAAAGCCGGGGAGGGACTTTTTACAAGGGCTTGTAGTGAGAGAGCGAGGGGTAATGGATCAAAACTGGAAGAGGGGAGATTTAGGTTAGACATTAGGAAGAAATTCTTTAGTGTGAGGGTGGTAAGACACTAAAGCTTGCCCTGAGAAGTTGTTAATGCCCCATCCCTGCAAGTGTTCAAGGCCAGGTTGGACAGGGCTTTGAGCAGCCTGGTATAGTGGGAGGTGTCCCTGCCCATGCAGGGGAGTTGGAACTAGATGATCTTTAATGTCCTTTCCAACCCAACCCATTCTATGATTCTATGATCTAGTAAGTAAGAAGACGGTGGCAGTAAGGGAAAATTTTATCAGTGTTCTCTCTGCTTACATTCTGTTTACTGTAAAGGTAAGCAACAAAACGTTTCTCCTTGAGAAACTCTCTGCTGAGGATGTGGCCAGTAACATTTTTATTTCTTCAGAAGAATTCACATACACAAATGGAAAAAGACGATACGCTTTCACACAGCTCTTTTTTCTTTTTTTTTTAGAGTCAAGTGTTTTATTAAAAAAAAAAAAAAGTGACCTATGACCTAAGTTCCCTTTCTCCTGTTTCACCAACACAGAAATGAAACTTAAACCTCATCGTGACTTTTAAAATTTTCTTCTTTAAGGAAGGTTCAGTATTTCATTACCAATCTAATACATCAGTAGGAGTAATGCAATTTTTTTCTGAGATTTAGCCTACTAAATTTCATACAATGTTTTTTGTATAAAACAATCTTTAATAAATCACTTAAAATTTACTGGGTAGAGCTGAGATCTATGCCAGCGAGAGCGCTGAACTTGGCAGTATGTCAGCTTCCTGTAAGGACAGTGTGTCTAGTTGCACTCACTACATTATATACTTTTATAGCCAGTGATGTTGTAAGGAAGGTGGAATATGAGCACACGTTAACATGCATTGTGTGTTGCTGGCAGGTACTGAGATCATCACAGTTTTTGTGTTGGTGTGAATCTCCAGATACTCTTAAGAAGCAATTGGATGGCACTTACTCATTACTGAAGTTATACACCGCTGGTGTATTTTGCCAAGGATGCAAACTTGCCACTGTAAAAGATAGTGAGAAAACTCCCATGGACTTAACTCAGCTGCTGGTTGAGCACCAAAGGTAGATTCTCTGCAAATAAGCTGAAAGCTTCAGCAGGGCTTTGTCATACATGATTATCCTGGGCCACAAAGTTGTGTTTAAGGATAGGTGTGATGCTGTAATACTTTATCATGCAATTGTATTCTTTGCAGGGATACCACTTCCAGTGAAGAAGTGACTGCTAATTTACTCTTTAAATAAAAAAGATGTTTGGAAATCTGTGTCTTAATAGAAAAAAAAAAAATCTCCTGTATTGACATGCCAGTTATCATTTCCAGCATTTCTACAAGCCCAGCTTGCAAACTCCTTCAAAACAACACACCATAGTAGCTCTCCTGTTCATAGGCACATGACCAAGCTGTGCTGTCCTTAACCACCCCACTCAGCTGCTCTTTGTGGCTGGGCCTGCAAGCTCCTCAGCCTGCCCAGGTACAGCAACCAACCTGCCGTGGACCCTTCACCTCCAGGTCTGGCTGCAGGAAGAAGATCAAAGCATGGCAACTGCATTTGAAGCCCAAGTGGAATGAGAGGGAAGCATGGCTTTATGACTGATTCTAGGGATGAGATGATGCAGCGATGAATAGGATTGATATTTGGAATGCATGTGTGTGTGACAGGAAGATAGGGATGAGGAAATGGGGAATGTAAGTATGCTTTCTGCTGTGCCATGTACAGGACCCACCAACAGCTGCTCCCATTACAGCAAGGTGCATTTGGAAAATCATGGCCTGTTCTGAATTGCATTGTTATCTTCCCTTCTGATATTGTGCTGTTTTCACTGGCACCTGGTTTGATACCATTTTTTTAATCTCCTGACTGGAAAGATCTTGTTCTACTTCTTGTTCTAAAGGACATGACCTTGTATATATATAGTAGGTTTGTTGCAGGAATTCCAACAATAGTCTTTAGCAATAAGCTAGAGCAGTACTATTGACAACACTTAATTGGGTAAGATAGCTTAAAAAAAATCAGTTTACCAACATCTCATCTGGCAGTACTCTAGTGAGTTAAAACTGTGTAAACTTTATTGATAAAGTTCCTCTTTTTTTTTTTTTCTTATTTTTTTCTTTCCACCACCAAAACATAAAAAGGCAATGGAATTGCTGCTGTAATAGATAAAAAGGAATATTTAATAAGTTTTGCTGCTCAAATGGTGAAGTAGGCTGCTGATAATTTAGTTCATCCAAAAAGAGGAAAACTTACAGTGATCTAAGTGTTTGGTCTGTACGTGCTGAATATACTAGCAGTTTTTGAAACCTTACTTTTTAGGCATTTTTTCCTGCATGTGACAAAATATTTCTGAGTAATCCTTTTGTCCATGCTTACCAAGAATGTGTGAAACTGCAAAATAAATAGATGTATCATTCATAAATGGGAATATTTGTGCAGTGTGGGATGTTATCTGCATTGCTGCTAGCCCGATTTGGCAATCAAGGAGCCACATGATCTGTTAAGATGACGCCTGGATTCTTTTTTATAGCTTAGATAAAAAATAAGGTAGTGGTTTCTGCTTCAATAGTTAGCAGCTCTGGAGATACAGCTAGAAGAAGAAACATCTTCTTCTCTTAAACAAACAAAAAACAGCACCCCAAACCCAATTAACCACAGACTTCAATAAAGGAAGAACATCCAATTCCTTTTGGTAGCACCTGCTATGCACAGAAAGATGGGGGTGAAAACTATCTCATGCCAAAACTGTCATCTTACTGTCTTTACAACCAGACAACGTACAGAATGCTTAATGGAGCTACTTGCTTTCTTTTTCATTGCTTACTTTGCTCCTTCTTAGCTTGCAAGTTGCTAGAAACAGAGGAAGAGCAGCACTTCATGGAAGCTTTTGAAATGAAACAATTAGAAGGATGGTTATGGCTTTGAAAAGCAGTATTTTGAGAAACAGCGAAGACTTCATTTCCTACTGTGAATGAGCAACTCTTCTAGTGAGGGGTTATCTATAATGCATGCATAAGCTACCAGAAAGCAATTGCACATAATAGCAAAGAACTCTGTACTGGTGGAGAACTGCGCAACTTTTTTTCCTCTGATTTCCCTTTTTTTATAGAGGAGATAGAATGAGGTGGAACAGAGAGAGTTCACCTCAATGTGTGCCAAGAGTATGTAAGAAGTGTTCTAGACAGCATAGAAAGTTTGCAAACTGGTGTTTATTTCATAGTTGTTTCATGGCACCTTAAGGAAAATATGGTTCATGTACATCTCTAAGATGAAATACTGAAAAGAAAATCATAGAATCATAGAATTGTTTGGGTTGGAAGGGGCCTTAAAGATCATCTAGTTTCAACCCTGCTGCCATGGGCAGGGACACCTCCTACTAGATCAGGCTGCTCAAAGCCCCATCCAACATGGCCTTGAACACTTCAGGGGATGAGGAATCCACAGCTTATCTGGGCAACCTGTTCCGGTGTCTCACCGCCCTCATAGGGAAGAAATAGGACAGAAGCAGCTCCTCTGCCCATCAATTTCCTGTAAGAGCTACGAGACTAAGTATAATAGAAAGGCCAAGACATTTAAAATTAGTATTTCACTGGATTTTGGGTGCATACCTTTCAATGATGTGGAGGCCCTCATCTCCAAGTAGGGTAGGTAAGAAATACATACCATTTATGCAACAAAACCCCAAACATTGACTATCTCAAAATAGGCCCTCAAGAATTGATGCGTCCATTTAAATTACATGGGTCTATGAAAATTTTTAAAAGGTCACACTTTCCTTGTTTCTTTCCACTGTTGACACAGAGTGATTACAGCTGCCTGTCAGAAGGCAGGTTGCACACAGTGAGTTTCCTGCAGAGCAGTAACACTTCTATTAACACTGCAGCCAGTCTGTGCAATGAAGAGAGTTGTGCAGGCACTCACCATCTTTCAACAGACGTGTGCCAAGTGCAGACAAGAAAAAAGGTGGTGTGGAGCAGTGTCTTGCCACAGCCAGTATCTCTGACGCTCTTGTTTTCTTGTCACCAGCACACATACCAGAGCATAGCTACTTATCAGTGATTTGTAGCTGTGTGATACTTGAGTTCAAATTACACATAGGTAAGTCGCCTTTGCTTTATCTTGGCAACATAAAGGATGGGTGTGGTGGGTAAGTTCCATGCAATAGTGTATAACCAACGTTTGTTCTTTAGGACCGTTCTATTAACAGTAAACTTCAGTGTTTTCCTTCTAAAGCTTTCAGACTCAGATCTGAGGTTGTATTCTGTTGTGCGTTTTTTCCCCCAAAATATAGCCATATCTGTTTCCTTAATCTTTCACATAGTCAGCCTTTCTGGACTTCCCTGAAGGCACATAGCCAGTGCTTTTCAAAGACCATATAGGGGTTAACATTCATACTTGAGACCATCCATACTTAGCAGTGAATCCTATGTAACGGGGAATCCTGCAGAGTGAGAGGTAATTGTTAGTAGCATAATTTTAGGCCTTTACTCTTTGGCAATCTTCCATTCCTTGCTTCAAATCACACTGTTATCCTCTAACTCACTGGGAATGGAGAAATAAGCTGTTACTGCCTTTCAAAAGGTGAATCACAACATAGTTACCACAAGGTATGAATTTAATAAATGTAGGCCAACTGAAAACTGAATTACCTCTGCTACCCCAGAATTGACCTGTAGAAACCATGTTTGGCTTCTGTTTCCCCTTTCAAATGAAGTATGAGTTCTGATTATCTGCAGCAGTAAAATCTAAAGCAAGGCTGAGAGGAAAATACCAGTCAGGAAACATGGCTTGCAACACAACCACAAGATACTTACTAAAAATGGCCTTTTCCAAAAGTTGAGCTGTAAATGCTGGTGAAGAGAACAGCAGTGGGGCCCACTCTGTGCCAAACTGAGCTGGTATCTGGCGTTGGTATGTGTGAGTTTTCCTTACATGCTCAAGCATGTTAGGAATGAAAGAAACATATACCTTGGGTGCACGTAGGTATTGGGAAAATAGCATCCCAGGTAAAGAGATGGCACCTAGTCACATTTTATGTCTTACCCCTTACTGTCTTAGCCTGCACGACCAGCCCCGCCGCTGTGCCAGTGGCCCGGAGGAAGGACCCTAACTACTTCCCCTGCCATGAGGGCGGTGGTCGCCTGCCTGCCCTGTCCTCCTGGCCCTGCCCGGCGGCCGCGCCTTCTCCAGCGGCGGAGGCCGCTCTGGATCCGCGGCGCCTTTTGGCAGCGCGGGGCCGGTGTGGCTCCCGGCCCTAAGCAGCGGTGCCCAGCGGTGCCCGCTGCCTCCTCGCCCGTCCTTCCCAGAGCAGCGCTCGCTCCTCGGAAGGGGGTGTCTGACACCCGCACCATGGTTTCCAAAAGAAGAGGGTCTGGGCAGGTGTGCAAGGATTTCCGCAGCTGTACGCGTTCACAGGTACAAGGTGCCTTCCCTCCCTATTGCACTTGCTTATATGCTTTGCCTTCTCTACTGCTTCCCTCCAAAATATCCACGGGCGGTTCGGGGGTCGCCTGTGTTAAACAAGGAGGGGAAATTCCTGCCTCCTCCCCGGCTCGGGTGCGCCAGCGCCGGGGCGGGCAGCCTGCAGCAGGCACCGAGAAGGCGCAGGGCGCCCGGGTGGCGGGGCAGACGCCGGCGGGGGTGAGAAGACAGCTGTGCAGAGGGGCAGACCCCTCCCACTCGGGCTGATTTCGGTGAGGAAGGTGAAATGCGGAAGTTGCCACCCAGAACTGTCAGAAGAGCGTCGGGTTTTTAGCCTGGAGAGTGCAATTAAGGAAAATAAATAAATAAAATAAAGCCGCACTTCGTGCGTACAGCCGGCGTCGCTGCTCCTCGGCAGGCGACACCCGCGGCTGCTGTCACGCATGGCGACTTTACCTGCCGCAGACAGGAGGGCGTTCGCCCTGAAAATCAACAGGTAAGGGGCTTCCTTCGCACCTCGCAACTACTCCTCGCCGGCGTTAGCCTGAGACCTGGCCAAGGTAGGCGATCGGGCTGTGAGAGCGGGGACGGGACGGCTCCTCCCCGGGAGATCTTGTGCCTAAATTAGCGCTCCTGGGAAGTGAGAGTAAGGAGGGCATCGGTACTGCAATGACATACATCCCTGGGATTGTGGAGTTTTTTTGTCTTTTCACCCTTTCATCTATGAAACGAAAAAATCCTGCTGATTGAAACTAAATCTATCTCACCCCTTCCCTCCCTAAACAAATTAATTAAGAGTTCAGCTGTTGGAACACCATAGTCTTGCAACTGAGCTTGCTGTCTGCTAGATTTTCGTTTTCCAGGGAAGTGCTGACCCTCAGCTGGTTTGTTTCTTACTGTGGTGGCAGTAAGAAACCAAGACAATTATTTTCATATCGTTGGGTGAAAGGAAAACACAGGCCTCCTTTCAACAGTCTTGTCATCTGAGAAAAAAAAAAAGTTTCCAGACTGTTGATATACAAGGTAACTGAGTTTGCTGGCACATAAAAGAACAAATAGCATAATGGCACCATAAACTGAGGATAAGTCACTGTGCCAGAAAGAAAATATGCAGAGGAACTCCACCTCCTCAGCAATTTATTGGAAGACATGAGGTTTGCAGTCGCAGAGGATAAAATTAGCTCCACTGTGATGTGCCTTTCCCATACAAGAGTATGCATTCGTATACCTTTCTGTATCCTTTGGGAATGCATTTTATATTTATGGTGGAATATTCAGAAGACTTAGATATCATACTGAGGAACTATCAGATGAGTAATTCACTATAGGATCCTGCCACAATTCCTGGTAATTTGGAGACATGTTGAATAAAGAGCATAACTGTTTGGCATTTAGAGGGTTTGGGTTATTTTCTGTCTTCCTATTTTTAGGGCCAGCCTTCTGGCAGCTTTTTCCAGCTGTGGTGATGGCCACTGTTCATCTGTATGACTAAAGCCCTACAAAGTAGTGCAGTTGTAACAATTAATCTCACTTCATTTCACAAAGCTCACAAAAGTTTTGCTAGTAAGAACTGTTGTGAAATTAAACCATTGTTTGGGTTTTGTTGTGGTTTTTTTTTTCCTTCCAATTCAACAGTGAAATAGTATTTTTTGTAACAAATTAAATGATCAAGTGTATTATTCATTGTGCTCTGAGTATTATTCCAATTTAACAATCTGCATGTTTGTTTTGCAAGTAAGTATAATCTCTTTTATGCAGTGTGGTAGAAATTATGTATATTTGCTAGCAGAACATCATGTTCCCCCCAGCTTCAAAATAACGAGGTAATTTCTATATCACTCAAGTGCAGTTTGTTCTACTGACAATAGAGTGATGCATCTTCACAATAACTGTTTTTAATGTGGTGTTTTGGCCTTTTTAAGAGAAATTTTCAAAATAAGAGGTATATTATGTTAGTGTATTCACTTTCGTGCCTGTATACAAAAGGCTGATTTACAGATATGAAATACTGTTCCTCTTTCTTCAGAGTTCCTGTGTTTAGTTCTTCAAAATGCAACCTGGACATTACTGGCAGAGCATCATAAAGGAGTTATGACAATGCCTGTATAATTACTCTCCATTCACTACAAATTCACATGCAAGCTCTTCTCTTTCTCACTCTGCCTCTTTCCAGTCACTTGACTAAGTTCTATACTGTTTTTAGGAGGACGAGCAGAATGTTAGACTCTGTACTGACCCCTCAGTACAAACACATCAGCTGCCTCCCTGCTGGTTACATAAGGTGTACCCTGGTGCATTTGGTGAACTGTGATAGATATTTGACCACCTTACAAAACTATGCTAAACACTGTTCAGTAAAAAATTTGTGAAGATGTGATCTGAAATGTGGCATTAGTGTTCTCGTAATGATTCACAAGTTAATGTGAATTATCGATCATGAGCACTGGAGCTGCAAATGCTTCAGGAACAACTGTTACGTGACAAGCATCACATTTGTTTAAAATAAGGTCAGACTTTAAAATCAGGCCTTCAGATGCCTTCAAACTTGTAAGTTGTGTATGCAGCCTGCCCACATAGCTGTGTCTTCTTATCACTTTATTCTTCCTTCAACCCATCTGGTGTCTGTTGCCCCAGCCTGTAGCTCCCTGTCTTTTTTAATCCTGCAAAGACTTGAATATATGTTTTTGATGCATGTATGTGAGTAGATAACTTCTATGTGTAATGATGTTCATCTCATATGTAGAAGTGAAGGAGCAAGCTTTTAGTATCCCTCGTGTTAGGCAGCATTCTTACTACTTGCTGCTGTATTAACCAGAGCTAAGTTGCTGAAAACTGAGCGGGACCTCAGAAAACATTATCTTCAAATAAGTGTTTTTTTTAATTACATGAGAAATTAAATTAATGTCCAACTTCTTATGTTCTTTGAAATGAAGCCTAAAATATCACTTAAAAGTAAGTTGTAACTGTCCTTCTAAATGGCCACCTGTGCTGGACAAAGGAAGGGGAAGACAACCCTCATTAATTTGCAACACCAAAAGACCTTTACAGTGCTCTCTGGGAGTGTTTGGTGTCCATGGTGGCTGGAAGCCAACATGGGACGTGAAAAGCAGATCATCCTTGCTGAATCGAGCCCTACATGGTAATTAGATGATACGTGAATTGTGTGTTGTAAATGAGTCTACTTTCCAATCACAGTATTTATATCCAGAGACCAAGAAAATCAAAAAATAGTTTTGTAAACTGCTGAGAAAAAACAACTCGTCATTGCTGAAAGTGCGGGCTCTAACGTGTACCAGGCGAGCAGTGTACATTTGAGAGACCATAAAGGCTGAATTTTAATCAGTTTGCCTCAGCAGTGTGGTAGGATAAGCACAGCATTCATCAAAGAGATTTTCTATTTTTGCTACCTTTATTTATCTAGTGTAGTTCACTGTTTTATTTTCCATGTAGATCTTGCAGTAGTATTTACTTAGTACTTGTTTTGACTTCAAGTAAACAAAATTGTGCTATATGCACCTACCTAGGGCCTTGGCCACCAGCACTATACATTCAAACATTTCAATGCCTAAATTGCAAAACAGAAAACTGTCAAGAGCAGCAATGCAACTCTCTAACATATCGCTTAACTTTCAGTCATGTGACTCATTTAAAACCCTATCAATAGACATTCACCTCAACTGTCTCTACAGACAACTGATGTCTGCATTTTAAAGTGTTATAAAACAAATTTTTAGCATTTACTTCTATAATTTAATTTCCTTGTTGTCCCTGAAGTTGTCCAGTTGCCAAACAAAATGTGCTTTCCTGTTCTAGTTTTAAGAAGTGTACTTAAGGATTAGTTTATGTGCATAGATTTATATTAAAGAAACCAAACAACCCACCTAACTAATATCAAAGCAAACATTTAGCTAAAGATTTCAAATTTTAGAGAGCCTACAATAGAAGTCAAACCCCTATCTAATTCTCAAATTTTACCACAAATTGGACTTCAATTATGACAGTTCATTTAAGTTAGATCTACATGAAATGGTCAGCTTAAATATTATGTTGTACAAAGTCTCAGTTCTGAAGGTTCTCAAGAAATTACCCTAAATGGCAAAGGTTGTTGCAGAGGGGTCTGGTACAGTGCAGAATAGTTTCAGCAGCAGAACAGGCCATATCCTAAGTACTCTCATAGCAGGTATCTCTTCAGTGCAACCCCTTTATGGACTGAGGCCAACATCTTTTGATTGAATTGCAATAAACCCCTTGTTATGTAGATAAAATAAAACAGTAATTGCTTAAAACTGTTGTCCAGACTCTTTTGTATAGGCCAAGCTATTTTTTAAATTAATTTTTCTTTTTAGACTTTAAATATATTATAGCAGCTGCAGCAAGAACCTCAATCCTTTGAATGTACAACAGATTTCTGAAGGAAGTATGAAGATTTACTGCATCTTTAAAAGATTTGGTAAATTCTTGTAGTCGGTTTTTTACATAAAGTTTCTTACATACATTTGTTAAACCTTAATAAAATTACTAGTCTGCTAATAACAAGGGCATTTTCATGTGTTTGCTGCATACCTAAAATGCACGTACATACTTTATCAGCTTTTAAAAGGTACTTGTAGATACATCTTTCTTATCAAGTATTATCATTGATCCATAGCTTTATAATATGTAAAGTCAGGGCAGTGGTAGTATAAAAAATCCTGTGTTTGTTTTTACTGAGTCAACCTAATTCCAGAACGAGAGTCACAGAGGAGAGCACACTTGATGAAGGTGTTGAATCCTGCCTTACTCTAATGAGCTGCACCCTGAGAACCTAACTGAGGACAACTGAAGTTAATAAGCCTTTGCACGTTTATATTAAAGACAGTTTTTTCAAACAAGCGATTAATAACCCATTTAAATTAATCTAAAATCCATACCATAAATATACAGTAAGCTATGGCTTTTAAGAGAAGTTCAAGAATTCCAACTTGTAATTGCTGTGGGAAAAGACTACTTCTTCCATAATACATGTGTAAAATAGTGCTGAGTTTGTATTTGGTACAGACAATAGTAAACATTAATAATAGATTAAAGATTTAAAAGTAGCATGTCTGTAAGTTTCATATTGTACGTATAACAATTTGTTAGTAACAGTACATTGTAAATGGCCAGTTTTTTAGACTTCCATAAAAAAAAAAAATTGAGAAGCAGATATTTTAAAATCCTTTGGAGAACATTACTTGGAATTACATATGCAGGGAGTATAAAGATCAGGTTTGCATCTTAGAACCATAGAAAGGTTTGGGTTGGAAGGAACCTTCCAAGAGCATGTAGTCCAACCCCCCCTGCCATGGGCAGGGACACCTCCCACTAGACCAGGTTGCTCAAAGCCCCATCCAACTTGGCCTTGAACACTTCCAGGGAGAGAGCATCCACAACTCCTGTGAGCAACCTGGTCCCTTGTCTCACCATCCTCATTGTAAAAAAATTTCTTCCTCATATCTAGTCTGGATCTACCCTCTTTTAGCTTAAAACCAGTACTCCCTATCCTGTTGGTACAGATCCTGCTAAAAAGTCTCTCCACCTTTCTTACTATCTCCCCTTAAGTGTTGAAAGGCCACAGTAAGGTCTTCCTGGAGCCTTCTCTTCTACAGGCTGAAGAACGCTGACTGTCTCAGCCTTTCTTCATAGGAGAGGTGCTCCAGCTCTCTGATCATTTTCGTGGCCCTCCTCTGGACTTGCTCCAACAGGTCTTTCTTCTACTGAGGGACACAGTACTCCAGGTGGGGTCTCACTAGAGCAGAGGGGGAGAATTACCTCCCTTGACCTGCTGGCCATACTTCTTTTGATACCAGCATATGGCTGTCTTTCTGGGCTGCAACCACACATATTCCCTGCTCATGTCCAACTTTTCATCCACCAGTACCCCCAAGTCCTTCCCTGGAGGGCTGCTCTCAATCCCTTCATCCCCCAGTCTGTACCACTCTTGGGGGTTGCCCTCACCCAGGTGGCAGCACCTCACACTTGGCGTTGTTGAATTTCACAAGGTTCACATGGGCCTTCAGCTCAAGCCTGTCAGGGTCCCTCTGAATGGCATCCTTCCCTGAAGTGAATGAACTATACCACTCAGCTTCATGCTGTCTGCAAACTAGGTAAGCATGTACAAAGTGTCATTATCTATGTCATTAATTAAGATATTTAATAGTATTGGTCCCTGTACTTACCTCTGAGGAACACCACTTGTTACTGGTTTCCATTTGGACATTGAGCTGTTTATTGTAACACTTTAGATGTGTCCATCCAGCTAATTCTTCATCCAGCTAACAGTCCATCAATCAAATCCATGTCTCTCCAATTTAGAGGTAAGGAAATTGTAGGTGACCATACAAAAGTCCAGGTAGAAGACATCAGTTGCTTTTCCCTTGTCCACTGGTGCAATCACTCCATTGTCGAACACGATTACAGAATCACAGAATCGACCTTGTTGGAAAAGACCTCAAAGATCATCAAGTCCAACCATAACCTAAGTCCACCCACCATAACCTTTATCTACCCATTCAATGCTCAAATCATGTCCCTAAGTACCACATCTATATTTCTTTTAAACACTTCCAGGGACGGTGTCTCCACCACCTCCCTGGGCAGCTTGTTCCAGTGTCCAACCACTCTTTCAGTAAAGAAATTCTTTCTAATATTAGTCAGGCACAATTTGCCCCATGTGAAGCCATGTTGGCTGTCTTTAATCACCTCCCTGTATTTCACATACTTAATTTCCAGGAGAATCTGTCCTGTGATCTTGCTGGTCACTGAGGGCAGGCAGACTAGGTCTTGTTCCTGCATACTAATTTTGTCTGAGAGCCTTTTAATTTATTTGCCAGAAATACTGGGGTGGTTGTGTTTCAGGAATATCGTTATACTTTATTCTCCTTTCATTAACATTTATATTCCTTTTTTTTCATGTTTTCAGGTGAGTTCAACTCACACTGATTTTAGCATGTTTTCTCCCTAATTTTGCCAGGCCACATATCTCTCATTTCAGGTTTACAGGGATAGACAATGAACTGACCCAAGTTATCTGCTCATTTCTTTCACAAAATCACAGAATGCTTGAGATTGGAAGGGACTTCAGGAGGTCATCTTGTCCAGTCGATCTGCTTAAGCAGGGCTGAGTAGAGGTGGCTGCCCAAGACCACGTCCACATGGCTTTTTAAGACCTCGAAGGAGGCAGACCCAACAACCTCTCTGGGCAACCTGTGCCAGGGGACGGTTCTTCTTTCAGTCTGCTGGCAATACTGTGCTTAGTGCACCCCAGGTTAACATTAGCCTTCTTTGCCGTCAGGGCACATTGCTGAGCCCATCAGAGCTCAACTTGGTTGAAGTCATGGTCTCCTATGACCAATGCTGTCATGGTCCTCTAGCATAGTCCTTTTCTGCAAAGTTACTTTCCAGATGGGTGGCCCCCAAATGTATTGGTGCATGAGGATGTTCCAGGGGCAGGGCTTTGCCCTTCTCCTTGTTGAACTTAATGAGGTTACTGCCAGCCCATTTCTCTATCCCAATCAGGTCTCTCTGAAGGATAGCATGACATTCTGGTGCATCAGCCTTTTCTCTCAGTTCTGTGTCATCAGCAAATGTGCTGAAGGTACACTCTGCCCCATCATCCAGATCATTAATGAAGATGTTAAACAGGATTGGACCCAGTATTGACCCTTGGGGTGTACTGCTAGTTAATGGTCTCCAACTAGACTTCATGCTACTGATTACCACCCCCTGCTCAGGCTGTTCAGCCCGTTTTCAGTCCAACTCTTTGTCTGCTCATCCCGCTCATACTTCAACAGCTTTAGACATTTTTCCTTTAGACGTATGAAGAACGCATTCTCCTAAATGTTACTTTTTCCCAGAAAAAGTGATTTTTGTCTTTCTGACTTACTGCAAGCTGAGTTCTCCTAGCTTTTTATGACATCATAGACTTGGTTTCTTCTCGAATTGTATTCAGCATAAGGAATAGATTGTACATGGCAGCTGCAGAGGAGAGAGAGAATACTGGGAGGTCTGCTCCTTCATATGCTACTCATAAAGGCCAGTCCCCACTGCAGCCTCTGCACATAGATGCTTTACCTTCCATTGCACCACTGTTTGGATGAATATTGCAGATTCTTTTGGGACATTGTTACAGGTACTCCTCCACTCCAAAGGAGAGATGTAACCTGCAGGAATAACGACTTTCTAAATGTACCACAAAGTCAAGAGTATTAAAGCAGGCAAAGGGATGGATCCTATCTATTGTAAATAGCTCTAAAGATAATAGGGGGAACTTTCTAATCCCTGTGAGGTTATCTTTTCATCAGCCCTAAAGATAATGCATTTGCCTTTACGAGGGTGTTTCCAGTGAGCAGTCAAATTAGACTAAATCTAAGTCAGTGCAGCACTTCTAAACATGCTTTACAACCGTGCTTGGCCAAAGGACAAATTTAAGCTGTGTATATACAGTTTGACTGGGCACTATATATAATTCAAACCAATATCAGCTGATTGGCATCTCATATTCTGACATTGGTAATTACTGCATTTAAGCCCAACTATATTAAAGCTTGTCTGCATCTACACAGCATGTTGAATTACATCTGGGAGTAAGCTGTGCCATAGATTGTATGAGCTAGAATGTATCTGGAGGCTGTAAGGAAGACAACTGCATGAAAGGAGGAACACTGCTAAAATATTTATTACGGACTAGGCTTGTATTTCAAGCTGTCATGTTTTGTACAAGCACAAAATTAATAAAAAGAAAAGCAAACAATGGGCAAAGCCATGTTTGTGCAACACTGTGTGTGTGTCCTTAAGCTGTTTCTAATTATGATGGGAAACTGTGTGAACATGGCTTCCCTCTCTAGCAGAGGTGGATTATAAATCAATTACAGAAGTTGAGGAAGAAAGCAATAGTATATATCAAGATTATGCCATAGGGTATTAATTCATAGTGCTAATATAGATTGCTGTAAGTATTTGCTCATTTTTCAAATAGAAGATTATTCAGGACACTCTTACTAGATTTAACATCTTATTGTCCATCATGAAGACCATGTGCACAGACTTTTCCCCTGGTACACTGTGCAAGAGATTACAACATTTCCTGTCTAAAATACATCTAACTTTTAGGAAGCAGAAAAGAAAGAGTAAGAAAATGCCCTTTTAGCTACTTTTCAGAGGGTACTAGTGCCTTTGGTTATTCACAGAGATATAGGTTTTTTTCATATTGTTTACCCCAAACTTTATGATTACCTTTTCTGGAGTGGTTTACCTGATATACAATCAAGGTGACAGTAGCCACTTAAGTAGAATGTTGATGACTACCACAGGCCCATCCAGACACATCTATGAAGAATTATGAGTGCAGGAAAGACAGCCTCCACAACACAAGTGTACTCTATCAGCAAGTAGGCAGCTGTAGAAACAAAGCCTTTAGAGAATAATTGGTCATGCAAGCATAATACTGTTGTTAGTGTTGAGGCAGATGTTCTTGACAGATGTTGTTAGCAGGAAGCTAACCTTTTCTGCATACTGAAATTGCTTTTAAAATATAACCATCTATTTTCTATTACAGTTGTTGAAGACTGGCATTGTACTGTAGTTAAATATGTGTGCAGTCACTGGAATTAGACATCATAATCCCTGCTACATTATTAGAGTACTGAGGTTTTTGCTTTATCTCTGGAAATGACTGGTGAGCAGGAAATGGACTTCAGGCTCTGAGCAGAAAAGCTGCATTTTAAAATTCTTTGTTAACATCTTAGGCCACTCTTAGACTTCAGACATATAGGTGCATTGTGAAATCTAGGCTGCCAAATATGATGAGGTTCTTTTTTTTATAGTACAGGAAATGTTAAGCTTACCCAAGAAAAATGTAGTTGCAAATTAGAAACATCTTTATGTCCACCAGGTCCCGCTTATGAACTTTCTTTATTTATCTTTCCAAACTGTTTTCATTTTCAGTCATGAAGTAAAAACCAGCGAGGAAGAAATACTTACTGTTATGTTTTATACCGTCTACCACTTTTAGGTTTTATGGTCATTAAAAATTACAGTTTTGAGCACAGTTCAGATAGTTGTCCTTTTCTCTATTCCAACTTGCCTTTTTTTTTTTTTTTTTTTTATTTGAAAAACACACAACAGACTGTACTGTTGTTTGTAGCAGTATGAAAAGGATAGCCTGTGAAAAGTGCTTACCTGATAACACACTAAATGCAGGCCATGATGAATGCAGTTACAGAAAAAGAGGTCCAGGCCTAGATCAGCTTTTGGGCCAAGTTAATATAAAAAGTACACCATGTTTTAATTTGTGACCTTTGTAGAATAACACTTGCACATGATGAATCGCACAGTTCCCTAAGCTTCAGTAATAATGGAGACTTTTTATAAAGGAGTCAGCACACCTGGGCTCGATATTAGTATTTTTTCCCTAAAGTGTATATTTTATTTCAGTTGTCACACGATCTGAGCTTTACAATCACCACAGTAACAAAACCTCATGCTTAGAACATTGTTAGAGTAAAATTTAACCTTTCCCCAAGCTTGAAATTTTCCAGATGAATCACAAAGTGAAACACAATTTGTAACTTATTATATAAAATGTCTTCCATCATCCAAATGCGTTTGTGAGGGTATATAGTATCATCTCTGTGGAATTCATACCTGTAGTGGTAGCCAGCAATTACAAAAATGTATTTTTTAAACAACATAGTCGTTAGCATATGCCAAATTCTGTGGGCATTCTTACTGTAAAAAGTGTGAGTGGAAGATCCAGCTTTCCTCCCTTTGAATTTGAATCAAATTTCCCTTTCTAAAAATGGCAATACCTTTTAATATCCTTGAAATTAGGCCAGGTTTTTTTCAGGTATACTACCCTAATAAAAGATCCTACCTTTTATAGATAAACTTACAGCTCTAAAGAAAAAAATGTTATTCTAAACAGTAACTGGAAAAACCCAACTCATGGTTTTCCTGTCATAGAAGGGTCATGCTGTAGCTCCAGAAAACTGTGTACTTAGGAAATGAGGGTCCAAAATAATAACACAAATTATTTTTCCAGTTCTGTGCCATTTGCATTATCTCCTCCTCTGGCTTTTGAAGTACTAACAGTGTTAAAAACCCATCTATGGTAAATTTCTTTGAAGCTGTCAGTTATGAAAGAGACAAACTACACTTTTTTTTCTTGTTGATAAAAATACTAACCATGACCTTGATAAAAATAAAAATAACCCTGTTGGAGCAAAAAGAAGGATAACATTTACATGGTTGTGGTGATGTTGTTGTTATCATTATTATCATTATTATCATTATTATTATTGTTGTCTGACCTTTTGGTCTTATTAATAATTGTTTATTAGAAAGAAAGTGAAAATAAAGCACATAAACTACTAAACTCGACACAGGTTTTACAAAATTATCAGCATTATGGTAACATTTTCTTAGGGAAGTTTCTATAAAGCTTAGATAATCCATGTGAGGTGGAAGATAATACTTGCATTTATTTCATAATGTCATGAATTGCTATGATAGTGCAGACAAAACAAAAATCTAAAAGTACAAACTGATACTGTTCTGTTACATTTCAAGTCACAGCATAAAGGGAAGATGGCATGCATGATCATTAATGCTCTTGATGCTTTTGAAATCATCCTTATTGTTGTATAGGATCTGAGATTCTGGAAGATATTTAACCAGGTTAACAAGGAAGAAGCCAAAAAAACACCAACCAGACAAACGATAAAATTTTGCCCTGTAATATAGATCTGTAGAGCATTTTGGAGACTTTAGAGGCAGGTTTTTTAGAAAGCTTTTCTTCAACCATCTCAGGTAAAACGGACATTTAATGAAGCACCATTGTAAGCTTTAGGGTGCTCTGAGCCAAGCACAGAAAATTATCCTGAAATAAGCTGAAGTGAATCTCTTCAATATGAAAGATTTGTGTATATATTGTCATATGGTGATAGAGTTTAAGCTAATTGGAACAATAATTGAATTCTGTTGTGTTCACAGAAATTCATCTTCTGTGAGCATCACTAAGTACCATCCTGTGAAATATGAATTAGAAACTTCGTATTGCATGTATAAACTGTCATGATAAGTTTAAGTCTATAATAGGAGGACAGATATAATTGATTCATACTTCTGCTTTCCAGGAAGTACCACTAAGTTATCGAACAAAATGTTACACCTAGAAGTACTTTAATTGCAAGAGCCAACCATGCATGCTCAGACATTGTATCACAGCTTTTCCATGCTATCCATAGAGCACAGTGATTAAAAACCACATAAAAGCATGGTTCATCTGGACCAAACCCTAAGTCTCCAGTTTCTTTGCATGGCATGAAAGTGTGGTTGTCCTTTTCCTCCATTTCCAGGATTAGAAAATTCATTTTTTGTGTGTTCTTATGTCTCTTCCTGAGGGAGAAACAGTGAACTGAGTGGCAGTGAAAAATCTTCACTAAATGAATGGCATACATGACCTGGGACAAAACTAAAAATTGGCCTCTTGCCCGTTTTGTTACAAGCTGCCAGAATAATTAAGTTGGCAATTTCCTCTCCTAGACTTCCTTCTTTGTTTCTGCCCCATCTCTTTTGTAAAGATTGTGGTTAAATTTCAGCCATTTTGTATAGGATCATTATTGGCTTAGCTGATACAGTCTTAATGTGGTAGACTCTGAAGCAGAAGTGTGTCAGAGGGTGGATAGCCTACATGAGCCATCAAGGAAATAGCAGCTAATTCAGACTGGCCACTGCTGTAAACAGTAACTACAGAGCAGAGCACTGGTTCCTAAAGGACTGATTAGAAACTTAGAAGAAAAACAGGCAGTTCCACTGGCACTAAGAAAAGGGCTTGTAAGCAAAATTCCCGTATTTGCTAGTTAAAGATCTGGATTGTTGCCCAAAACTTTGTCTGTGTGTGTGGGAGAATATAAGAGGAATAGGTAATTGTTACCTTTTTCTCTTCCAGAGTTTTTTATTGCTTGTTTTTAGTTGTAACCAGAGAAGTTTCATGTTAGGCTCAGAAAAAGAACAAAAACTGGTTCAGAATTTTCTATGTCCATGTCAGATGAAAGTGATTACTCCTCAGGGTAGCCAAGACTGAATATTTTACCTGTTAAGCAAAAGTTTTCACTATTTTTACTTTATGATTCCTCCATCTGTATACATTTAGATGTGAATGTTTTTCCATCCTTGGGCATAGTTCTTGTAGTTCTTTTATTTGATCTTTTTCATCTCTGCTTGCTTGCATATGCAGATCTTACAGAAGACAACTTCATGTTCCTCAGTCTGCTGAAAGAGATTGTAAGGGTGTTACGAATTACTCTTTGTGCCTCGCTCTAGTTGGTAACTTCTAATAGTAGGTAACTTTGGATAACTTGATCCATTAGGTGTGTGAAGCATACTTTTACAATTTTTTTCTTCCTTATGAAGTTTCTGACTTCCAGTTAGTAGATGAACTTCAAAGCTGTTCTTTTCCTGTTTCTTTTATTTCTAAATTGCTGCCTAAGATTTCATATTATTTACATACTAGTAAAATACCCATTGAGCCTGCTGTGAAACAACGTATTTCAAAGAACTATAATGTTGAGTGGAATTTACAGTGAAACTACAGAACCAGCTTTATATGTTATAGGCATTCATATAATTCTAATTATAGAACCCAACAGTGTTCAGCCGCTGATCTAATATATGTTAGAGAGGGAAAACAGATGGCTATTTCATCTTACTTTCCAGATACCTCATGTAGGCCAAACCAATAACCCACATCTCCAAGTCCCAAATCCTGCAATGAGCTCTGCCCTGAAAAACAACTCAAGAATTTGACCCATCAGTTAAATTTGATTTTAAGAACTCCAGGTGTAGTCTATTACTTTGGTTTCACTGTTGTTTTGATAGATGATGCAAACGGTACACTTTGCCCTGGAGAATATTTGTGAAATACAAACGACGTCTCAACTTTCTGTTAGCAGTTCAGAACTGCTAGAGGATCGCATCTACCAGTGGGACAGACACCAGTGAAATTCTGATTAAGCAGCATCAGGTTTTTGTTGGGTTTGGGGTTTTTTTTGGCTACTCTGCAGTCCCGTCTGGGTGGATCAGGAAGTCTGGTGAGTTCCAGCTTTTTTAAGATTGACACTGGAGGAGTATGGCTTCAACACCATGGAGCAGCTTATAAAGATGTCATGAGGGATACTTAGAAGAGCCTAACTGAAGCCAGTTAAAGTATCACGGAAAAGTGTTAGATTGGTTTTATATGACTGCCCTTTGATAAATCCATATTGGCTGTTCATCATTACCTAATAATTGCCAAGAATATACCAATAATTGCCAAACTTTTGGACGGTAGCTTACTGCAGTCCACAGTTTCTAGTTGCCCACCATACATTTTGTCATCAGACTATTAAAAAACCAGCATTACTAAGGTGATGAGCATTTTAACGTTAAGTATTATTTCATGGTCCTCTTACTTCAACTGGTGATCACAGTTCAGGACCTTTGTAAGTTGATTGTCCAGTAAGTTGCTCTACTACCCTTTTTTGCCTTCTTTCTTTATTGTATTTTAGCACATAGCTAAAACTGTCCTTGCTGCTGAGGGTGACTGTAAAGCTCTCCTCGGAATCAGACAGGGCTGCTGTACAGACAGGGAGGGTAAGAGTATGCCCATGGCACAGGTGGACTGCAGCTTCTAGAAAAGCTGAGACACCACATGCACTAGGTTACCAAGGACCACCATTTTCCTATGGATACCCAGGCAATTTCTGAGGCATCTCACAGACCACAGCCATTCTGGTATTACTAGAGAGCCATCTAGAAAGACCTGTTCCACCTTGGTTCTGAACTTTACAGAACTTTCCGTGCTGATCTCTGACTGTACAAGCCACCTTTTCTCCATGTTGGGGTAGCTAACTTCTGCTTTTGGTTTAGCGTCCTTTTGCAGCTCTGTCTTTCCTTTACCTATTCCTAGCAGATCTTGCCAATCATTTCTGAGTTGGATCAAACCAACTTTGCTGTCTTCTGCTATTACTGTATTTCTTCTCCCTTTCTTCATTCAATTATCTGAAAAATACAAAATCAGTCAATTGAACTACACAAACTATTTGAAATTCACCTTTATAGATTATAGGCCACTTCTTCCATTGGACTGATCTATTTTGCAGGTTTGTTCTTTGAATATTGGGGAGACTCTTGAACTAATGTCTGTGCTTTTGAAATATATTTCCTTTCAGTTAGCTGGGCTTGCACAGGCTTTCACCAGACAGCAAAATTGGCCCTTCATCCACATGCATACTTCCTCTTTTGTAGGTTAAAGTCCATACCATTTCCTCTTCAAAGACTATGATGACCCCATAGCTGGTGCAATTCAGAGATGTCTTCTATCTATGTTTACAGCAGCAACTTCTGAAATAGACTGTAATGCAGTCTTTTACATATATTAACCCAATATCTGCTGCTAAATCTATTATTTACATCAGTAACAGATACTTCTGCCCAGGGTAGAAACTGACTCATTTGAAGGAAAATAATAATTCTGAATAAATTGAGTTTACTGTTCTACCTTGCTATGTGCATTAAAGACCAGAGATTATTTGCAGCAGTAAGATGAATAAGAATAACTTTGATATACAAACAGCTTTTCTTTTTAAAATAGGGCAAAAATAGTCTAAGACACGCACAGATTTCCTCACTCTCCCTGTGTGGCTTCCTGCTTATATAATTATTCAATAACCTTTTAAAAATCCCATTTGATCCTGTCTGATTTTTTTAATACCACTGAAAAGTAGGAATTTAGCTTCCAAATTGTCCTATCTTCTTTCTGTATAACTCCAGCTTTGCTCTGTCTGCAATTGCAGCTGCCTTTAGATTAGAGCAGTATTCCACTTATACCTGGTGTGGCCTTCTGACCCGTGAGCAGCTACTCTTATTTATGCATCTTTTATTTTAGAAATCAGTCCTAATACCTTCAATGCCTTATCTGAGATGCCTGCCTTTTAACACAAACAGAACTACATTGAGTGGAGTTTAGGGTATTGTCACAATTGTTAAGAAAAGCAGTAATAAGAGATAAAGTGTCACAGAATAGGAATAGTAGAAATAAAGAGGTCACAGAGGAGAGAAGGTGAGACCACACAGGCAAACTGTCCTGTGCCATCTGATAGTTCTAAGATGCCTATTAGTGCTTGCTGGAGTTGGAAGAGAGTCTCACGTGGAAGGAAAAATTGTCTTCCCTCTGTATTTTCCTTTCTTACAGTTAGCTACCCTGGTGAACTGCAGGGTTTTGGTTTTTTACTTGGAATCTGCTCAAGTGCATCTTGTGTGAGTGAACCTTGTAAGTGCATCTTGCTCATGGTGAACCTGCTTTAGCTGGAGAGTTGCACTGGAGGATCTTCAGAGGTCTCTTCCAGCCTCTACCATTCTGTGATTCTGTTCTTTTAAAAATGTTGTCCTGAACATTCATGGTGAAATACATTGTAGATGTTTTTTTAACACTTATGGCTGATTATCCTTAAATCATACGAGATATTAATTTATTTATTCTCATGAAAAATTATAAAGCTACTTTGATTACTGAATTTTCATATTGGGTACATGCAAATGTACTATCACTCTGGGATTTCTGAAGAATTCAGTACTGGCTTCTTTCTGCTCCCACTGAAATAAATTAATTAACACTTAAAATGTCTTTTCCTCAAATGTTCAGCTGACAGAGTGTGGCTGTTTTAAATACTAATAGGCTGATTTTTAAACTCATGCTTTGGTTTGTCTTGTGCTTTTCACAGCAGACTACATTATTAATGCAAGTCTGGGCTTACACTGTTCAGTGAGTGGTCCTGTCTTGTTTTTATCTGTTGATCAATTACTAGTTCATTGAAATTTTTGCCTCTATTATGTCAATTTTTCTTTCTCTGCTCTATTATCCTTTTCTTTGCTTTGCAGAAATGAATCTGTATATATCTATATTGGTTGCTGTCACATGTCACTTAAGGGCTAAGTTATTCTTTCTTGCATAGCCTTTCCCAGCTATGAGGACTGCAGTAGAATGATAAAAATCTGTTGAAATACCATCAGAATCTTAATTATATAGGATTGCAAATGTTTTTTGATGTTTGCATCAACTGCAAAACAAATGGAGTCTAGAACATCATCAAAATACGTTTCTAAGCACTGGAACAGGAGATTAAATTGGCTGAAATCTGGCATTTGGAATTTGTATGGGCATAATTGTAATTATAAGGTTTTTTTCTGCTTAATTGAAGGCACTCCTCTGCAGAAATAAGAAAGCAATTTACTCTCCAACCAGGCTTTGCACAGTTCTCTCAACGAAGCTTAAGTACCCCTGGCTTTTCTGCTCTTCACCTGGTAAGTGCTGGATGTACCTTCTTTACACAGGTTTGGCAACTACATTGCTTAATGTTTTTAAGGTAAATTAAGTGATCTTCTTAAGCTATTTTGCTTTCCACTGGCTTCTGCTTGAAGCTGTTAAAAAATACTCCCTGATGAGCTGAGGAAATTACGCATATTAAAAAACTGAGAATGGTCCTTGGAGCCTGAAATAGACAGTCTTTCTGCATCCTACTGTTAATGAAAGTTAATTAGTAAGTGTTGGAGTATGTTACATCCTTTCCTTGCTGGAAATATTCAGCTTCATCAAATAAATGCATTGTGTGTTGATCACAGAGGATTTGCAAAAGGAGGTCAGTGAATAAAGAGGAAAAAAGAAAGGTAGAGGCTCAGCCATCTTGTCTTAATATACAGTTTCCAGAGCCAGTGGCAGAGACAGCACACTGACCTGTTTTTCAGTGCTGTAGGGTAAGCTTGTTAAGTGAGAAACGCTGAAGTATGCCCTGATTTGCACAGATATAATTAAGTCAACTGTTAATGGCTTCAAATCATCTTCAGCCTTCCACACGTAATCCCCCTCTGAAGAAGTCAGACCATATCACACAGACCTTATGACAAATGGAAAAAAACGACAGGTCTTTTTAATTGCCTTTTGGGAGGGTGGGTATTCTGCAAACATACCATGCTGCAAATAAAACTGGCTAAGATTTTTCATACTCTTCTTCTTACCCTTTTAATTGTTTCTTAGTTTTGTCAGACCGCATAAGTAGAAGCAAAAAGTGTCTGTGCCAGTGATTGTGAAAAACATAAAACACTAAATGTAAGCGGTTACTTCCTGTGTGTCAGGGCCTCCCACCACGACTCACTTCCTTAATCTGAAGTGCTCTTGTAACTTGTGTCTTGCGGTTATTCATCCTGGGGAGGCGAGGTCCCTTCTTCTACATGCAGACAACTGCTTTTGCTCTTGAGAAACTTGGTAACATTTCACTTACTGAGTATTATGCTGTAGCTGCCATTTTGTGTGCTGTCACAATCTACATGCCTCTAATCCATCATCCTTAAAAAGGTATGTTTTCAGTAATGATTTGTGGCATTTTCTGTAGAATAATTGTTTTGCACACTTCTTTGATGTATGACAAGGAGCCTTTTTGAGGCCTCAGTTGAAACAGTATGTCTGTTTCCTGTGATAACTTGCACCACTCTTTAGGGACACCATTACCCTCCATGTGCATTTACCTTTTTCTCCATCCTTTTTCATGTCTAATTTATGATAGCCAAAGGCACACATTTCTAGTGATTAAAGATCGTTATTAACACTTCAACTAGAGAAAGTCAGAAGATATAATGAAATGAGATGGATTTGACTTATCGGAATGGAAAAGTGTGACCTCTGAAAGGAAGTGCGATGCTTAGTCAAAAATTAGATTGTATTAAGCAAAAATATTTTGCATGCTAAACATTACATCTTCAGCAACTGAAAATATGTAATATGCTACTATATACTTTAAGCTGTGTTTTACCTAAGTCTTCTGTGATTTTATTTTTTTAGTATGTTTTCATTTATATATACTAACATGCAATGTTTTGCCTACTGGCAGTAGAGTAAGTGAACTCCAAGAATATTAAGCTGAAAATTAATAAAAAATAAGTAGCTAAGAAAGGTCACTGCCCATAACTGTTGGTGCAGTATGCTCAGCACTACACTAGGAATAAACCAGAGGTAGTGCTTAACCTATGTATCTATTAATAGCACAGTTTATTTCTTTAGCGGGCTGCCTCATGGTTTGCTAAACTTGCGGTCAGTTTTAGTTTTTCCCTTTGGATAAAAAGAGCAAAGAAAGAGAGATTTTCCCAAAGGTGTTTTCAGAGTACTAAATAAATTGCTTAAATGTACAGGCAGAGGGGTGAGTTAAGATACTTTATTTATGCAGGGACCAATATAGTTTCCCTATAAAGGGGAACCTGCGGTGGGGGGGTGGGGTGGTTGCTTGTGTTCAAAGGTCTCTACTACATCTTTTGCAGGAGTATTTACCACATCTATTTTTTTTCAAAAGTTTAAATTGGTTTGCTTCTCCTAGATGTTTTAGCACATTTCTTCTAAATACGCTTCACTTTCTGCAAAATATTTCTGGGTTTTTGTTAGATCACTAACTTCCTCACTTACAATTCCAGAATACTAAAAAGGCTCCAAAACTCATATTTGCCACGAATTATCTTTAACTCATCTTCCTATCTGCAGTGGCTGACGTGGCATGTTATGTGTGAGCCATTTTAGTTCAGTGTTATCCAAAGCTTTGCCACTGTTGAACACTTTTGCATGTTTCCTAAACTGTGAAATTTCTCATTGTCCTATTGAGCTAAAATTTCTGATTTTGTGGGTGTAACACTTTTATGTGCAGGGGTCACTTTGTGCTCAGTCAAACATCCTGTTAACTTCCTTGAGAGCCTTGCACAAGAAGGAGTCAGTAATAATGAGTGAAGGCTTCATGAGTTTGGTCCACAGGTTTTATTTGTGGAGAAGAACACTGGCGTGGAAGGAGAATAGCTCCAGAATGCATATTGAATGAGACAGTAGCCACAAGAACATTGAATATAAAGGCAATGTTGATATCGGGGACACTGAGTTCCTTATTTTTCCAACTCATCATCAGCCACACCACAGAGGTAGATTAGTTGATCTATGTTGAGACTATTTTTTGCTGGCAGCTTCAGAAGCAGTCTTGTGAAAGGTATCTGAGCTAAGTAATGCAATGCAATGCAATCACTGCTATTTACAGACAAGGATGATTTGAGAGCTTTTTTTTTTTTTTTTGCTAGAATTTTTCCTCCTAGTAAGTAAGTTACTCCAGTGCTGCTATTCTAATGCTCTAACTAGCTTTCTGTGCTCTCATTGCACTAAAGTGTCCTTGGCTTTTCTGGAACTTAGAGAACATAAACTATAGGTTTTCTAAAGCTGTAGCTTTTAGATCTACTTGTTACTTGTCAAGAAAATTGACAATATGAGATGCTGGTCTGAGTACTCAACTAGACAGTTGTTTTATTTTCTAAACATATATAGGCTATTTTTGTTGGCTGTACAGTAAGTAAAATAATTTTCAGTTTTATCTATACATAGAATAACATTTTTAATATATGAAGCCACACTTGTGTTTTTGTGTGGAACATTTCTAGGTACCGTATCAAACAAGATTTTCTGCCTCCATTTTTGAGACTAAGCAGATAAGAAGAGCCAAGCAGCTTCATAGTGTGTATGAGTGACACAGCTTGAGCTTGTGTAGCTTTGTTCTGGTTGGACATGCTGTGTAAGAGCGGCTCATTAAATGTAACCAGATACAACTGCTCTCTATCAAGGTGCAATGCCATGTGTTTTAGAAATGGTGGATATCTCAGGTTTGCAATAATAACTTCAGTAGTTCCATGTAATCTTTTGTGCAGTTACTGTACTAACCCTTGGAAAATCCAGTAAGTATGCAAACCAGTAACACTCAGAGATTGAAAATAATAATTTCTTCTGATTTGAGGTGTATCATGCCCGCAACTCTGGAGTCGAAAGCACACAGCATTTCTGTCATGAATCTGTCAGACATAGCACCTCAAATGAGTGGCATCTTCGTGGTGGCAGCCATGGTGCTTGTGGTTGGTCCTTAGCTCAGTATAACTCCTGAGAATTACTCCCTTGGCCTTGCTATTACTAGTGACTTTTGTCACATGTGCTGTAGAGTCCATTGGCAGCTCCCTGCCAACTGGTGCTGCTTGGCTCTGTAATTCTGGTCACCTACACTTGTCTGCTGTTGTTCCTACTTACTGCTGCCTCTTTCTGACTCTGATTGGTACCATGGATTGGACAAGGGGGACCATGTGTGCTTTATGGAAATCCAGGTGAACACATCTGAGGGCATCCAGGATGTACCTCAGTCAGCCCTCCTTCTACCAGCATCTAGGAAAGCTCAACTGTGAAAATAGGTGCATATTTGGGTTTAGGTGTAGTGCCTTCCATTTCTTCTTTACATTTAAAAACTTTTCTCTCATTGTTCCCTTTCTATTTTTTAGCTGGATGTTTTGTTATCAACTTTTCTCTGCATTAGATGGTTCTCAGTGCAGTGGCACTGTATATAAGGTTAGAAGTCTGTTTCCTATGTTTAATAAATGATGGGACAATGACGAGAATTTAGTAACTAAACCTAGATTACACTATTAAGAAAAACCTTCTGTTGCTGAAATAAAAAGCTCTTTATTTCTTCCATTAGCCTTCCTTTTATGACGCAGTAGACCCAGTAGACTTTGAAGGCTTCCTGATGACGCGGCTGAACAACTTGGATTCTGAACTAGCACAGGAACTTGGTGACTTCCCTGAAGATGACTTGGATGTTGTCTTTACATCCAAAGAGTGCAGGACTTTGCAACCCTCTATGCCAGAAGATGGGTAAGGAGACTTTCCCCTAAAATGCCTCAAGTTTAAAAGTAGTTTTGAAGAAGCTGGTCCAGACACCTCACTCTTCCATCTGTTCAACCATTGTGCATTTGCTGAACTTTAAACATTTAAACTTTGCCATTGATTCTCTTAGACCTGTTTGCTCACTTAAAATTATGCAAGTGCTTACATGACTGGCTGAGCTAGCTGGTAGCAGCAGACGTGAGGTAGGCCTAAAAAAGGAAGAGTAAAGAAGGGCAGGAGAGTAGTATGTAAATAATTTTATACTGTGTTCTCAGAAGTGCAAGTTGATTCTGATCATGTTGTAAACATAGGATTGAGGGTTTTTTCTTTTTTTCTTCTTTTATTTTTTTTTTTTGCCAGCTAAATGTTACGTGGCATCGATCACTAAGCATCTCTTTCTCGATACCTTTCTTGCTTAAATGGGGAGAAATAGTTCATACTTCACAAGGTTTGGAGAAAAAAAGCACGTTAATTTCTAGTGTAGGAGTCACTTTTGGTTTCAGGCCGACATTAATGAAATAATTCCACTATTTTCAACAGCTTTTAAATTAAAATAGGGAGCATATGTGGATACTGGTGTTTGGCTCTCCTGGAAATATTTAAGCTGGTTTGATGAACAGGCAAACTATGGGCAGCAAATTCTTTCAGAATGGGAAAAAAGGATGCTTTGGGTAGTTTTCTGTTGTGGTTTTGGAGAGTCCTATGCATTGTATACAAAATTCTCTTCAGGGATTGTGAGCTGTAAACAGTACCTTCAAGTAGAACCACAAAGGCCTACTGAGTTTTTCAAGCAGTTAAGAGTCAGATAAAGTAAAGTCAGCACCAGTTTAGCTCCAAGACTGTTAGGGATATTGGGGGGGGGGGGCATTGGCTCCTTTCAGTATAGTCAGGAAACGAATGGCACAGTCTACATCATCTGCTGTGCTGAACCTACATGCTGAAGGGACAAACAGGCTTAGCTCATGGTGTTCTGGCTCAGAGGGTAGACCTGCATCCCACTCTGCTCCTGCAGAAGTTGTTACAGTCTAATTTATACCAGCCAGCTGTATAAACCAGAGCCTTATACAACAGTGGTATTTTTTTCAGGGTTTCTGCTTAACATACCAAATACAATGAGGCTAAGCAGGAACCACAGTGTATATGATTTTTGCCAGCTGTGGATGAGCTGAGAACCCCTCTCTCTAAACAAGGTCTCAGCCTGCAAGTTCCCTCTAGGCCCAATGCATCTCTCAGGAAGTTCAGGAGAGCAAAGGCAGTAGAGACCACGTGCCATTCTGGGTCATCTCACCTGAGAACTCCTTGAATTACACAGCCCCTAGGGCTGTATTTTTGTAACTTTTGCACAAAAGGTGATTTTCACTTGAAATTACTCATAGGAAATGAAGCTACTCTTAGAAAATATTCCGATCTTTGTAATGAATTTGTGTTTTCATCTGGTTTGGGAAGAAAGAATGGGTGTGGGAAAGTGAATATTTTGGTGCTTGAAGTTCCCATTTTTCTAAACGATGGACAAAAATAGTAAAAAATCATCTCACTTTTAAATGAGACTTTTAAGATGAAATGACCATTTCTCCCCTGTTTCCAAGGCTACCTCCCAGCATGCCTGCCATTTAACCCAGCAGTAATTTATTTGTTTTTCCAGTAGAAAAATGTGTAGACTCATGCTGTACAATAAGTTTTGCGTGACAGTGACACTAGGGATTTTGTAAGGAGTCTATAGCAAAGCTCAAGTAGTCAATATTAACAAATACGCTTTCAGCAGATTTTTTTTCCCACACAGCAGCTTCCCATTTAGCTGTTCACACTGCCGTTATCAATATTAGTGCTTTCACCAGAAATCCTCATCAGGGATGCCAGGATGTGTTAGGGAAGATGAGAGCACAGGACAGGCATGCACTAAAGATTGGCCCGCAGGCAATGCAGGCTGTGGCGTCTTCCACCACCAAGAGCAGGGAACACATACCACCAACCAAACTGGGTTAACCTGCTGCCTGCTTGCAAACATACATGCCACTTGAACCAGATGCAGGATGTGAACATGTGCTGTGTCAGTCCACAGGAAATGGGGGCACACAGCAGCCTGGTGTTGGCCCAGGCTCTGTCCTCTGTTGTTACCCAGCCTTGGCAATCGGTTGCAAACCTTAAGAGTTCTGGGTGGAAAGTGCTAAAAGAATACCATACCTTTCACCCATTCCTGCATTGCATGAGTATCCTGCTCTTTTACTCATTTGGATTGGAGGACGTAACAAGGGGTTTTTGTCACAGGCGCCTAAAATTTTTTAGGATAGGGGTAGGGGAATTACGCTACAACATCATGACAACAAATTAATGGGTATCAACTTTGGCTTATAATGATAGAATCGTAGAATCACTTAGGTTGGAAAAGGCCTCCACGATCAGAGAGTCCAACCATTAACCCTACTCTACCAAGTCCAGCACTAAGCCATATTCCCTCATGTTTCAGTTCCCCTCAGTATCCAGTCTATCGGGCAGCACTGAAGACCCCCTACATTAAATGAGACTTATTTGAAATAATGAAATTAAGTTATAATTATATAATTAGAAAAATAGAATTTTCTTCATTTCTATGAGAAAAAAAATTACATCAAAAACATATGAGAGACTGTATTTGCAGGAGTCCAGGAGCTGAGGCTTCTGGAAAAATGTCTCTATGTTGATATGAGATAATGTATGTTGAGACTTGTTATCAGGTTTTAAAAAGCATGAAGATGGGTATCTGGTATAATTTCTTTTACTTTGCTGTGTTTTGTAACAACATTGCTCTTACCCCTTCATGAATGCACAGTGTGCTAAGTGGTTACCTCTGTTAAATGTACATTTTTTAATTTATAAGTAGAGTAACAAAAACCTTCATCAGGGAATTAATGCAGTACACAGAATTCCCTAAAACAATAGTTTAGCAGTGAAATAAATGTACAGGAGAGGACTAGTAGAGAGGCCTTTATCTGAAAAGCATGTTTAGATAAATTTCTTTGTCCTTAAGGTGTGACCTAGGTAGTGAAATATTTACAATATATTGCTTTTTCCCCAGGGTTGAACTGGACTCGCATGTCAGAGACTGTGTGCAGACGTATCTCCGGGAGTGGCTGATTGTGAATCGAAAGTGAGCTACATACAAATAGATAAGCTAAATAAAATATAAAATAACTTGCATGTTATTTGTCAGAGAGGAGATGCATGCTGTTATAACAGGGATAAAGATTTTCTTCTCCATGCCCTGAAAATCCAACACAATCTCATTTCTAATGGTGTCTGAGAATGAAACAGAGTGCTAGCAGCAAAAAAACAAAGATTATGGGCTTTCCCAGCAGTAATTGATTGTACTCATAGGATTATTAGTGTAACATCCACCTTGACTATTTTACATCAGTACATGGTTTCTGCATTTGTGGTCAGTGTAATTCAACACATAAAATTGGACCTGTAGTCATTAAAAGTGATTTAATTTCCTTTAATTTAATTTAATTTTCTTGTATTTTGTTTTATAATTTCATTTCATATATTAAATGTGAAGGGAACTATCAGTGCTTTCTGAGTGAGGGTGTCTGTTCCCAGACTCTCAGGGATGCACTCTGCCAGTAGAGCTTGCCTCCTTCCTTATCACCCCCTCCTGTTCTTCATAAAGAGGTTTTCGGCTCTGTTTTTCTGTGCCAGTTCCCATATATCCCCTCCTTTGCTCATGCCCTGCTCTGGAGAAGTAGTAGTAGCAGGTGATGGTAGAGTGCTTGCATATTTGCTGCCATTTTATTGTGCCCCTGTACCTGCCCTTGCTACTCTCTCTTTTTCTGACCTGATGTACATCAGCAGTCAGTGCATTATGGGTCGACTCCTGGTGATTGTAAAGGAGTTGCATTGCTTAATTGTGCATCTCGTGCAGGGGCCGAAGAGCCACTGAGGGTTATTACGAGACTTCCTCTGGGGGTGCTGATGAAATTGATTGAGTTCTCAGAAGTGTTCCACAGTGAGTCACTGAAAACACACTAGCGGGTTTTGCAGGCTCTCCATCTGCAGTGCTCTAGGTCTGTCACTAGTGTGGTTCTGAGAGCTGCTAAGAGTCAGCATGCATCTTACTTTGTGCACATGAGTAGGCAGCCAGCAGTAATGTAGGTGTGGTGAAAAAACAGAACATATTTGAATTTGCACTTACGCATGCTTGTAGAAATGCGAACTAAGCTGTAGAAATACACATGCATGAAGATTTGTTACGTGTTTTCCTATTTCATTCACTCAGGTAAAGCAAATTTGCATTCAATAACTTTATTGAGCAGTTGAGTCTGCAGTAAAAAATAAAAGGCCCTGCCAGAGAGCTAAGCTTTGATGACTGTGGCTAACAAAGCAAACAAGTTATTAAAAATTGCTAAGAACAACACAGTATAAAAGATGCTGCAGTGCCACATAAACCAGTGACAGATTGTTATTGGGAGTCTCATATTATGCTTGGACACTATTCTCAAAACGTATGTGAGAGGAAGAAAAGATGTTAAGAGAGAAGTGAGAAAAAGTAGTCATAGAAAGCTTTCCATTATTTTGGTAAAGGCTGGAAAACTGTAGTTGCCAGCTTGGAAGACAAAGATTCATAGGACAGGTTGCTAAACATACGATCTGGTGAGCTATGGGTGAGAGGAGTGTGTAAGTGGGTTTCATCTGTTCATAGATGTGAAGGTTCAGAACAAGAGATTGAAGAGTCTTCAGCAGGTGGCATGAGTAGAGGTAGTCCTTGTGCCCCAGGGCAGAGGCAGATGTGACAGAGGACTGAACACAGCTGAGGAGTCTGTGTGTTTCTGCCAGAGACAGAATGGGAGGCTTGTTCCTGTGCCTGTCAGTTTTTCCTTTCAGTTGTCTCTTGTTCATTTTTTTCATCCCCTTAATTCAGTGTGTGGCCATTAATTTAACATGTGCGCTAAAAGCAGGGTTTGCCTCTAGGTGAGTTTTAATTGCTACCAACCTTTACAAGATAAATAAACAATATGAATAAATTTTCGAGGAATACTTTAGAGGAAAGGCATCTCTAGTGTAGCTTGTATACCACAGGGAAAGTGTGATCTCAGGTACATACATTTCTTCATTAATCATTTGTTTGCCACCAGAGGTAGTGAAAAATAATCAACAAAACTTCTTTTGGAGCCTGAAATGTCTTAAAGTAAACTCGAGCAGAATTTCTCTCTTTCATTCTGGATTATTAAGGCAGCTACAAAACAAGGTCACATCCAAGGAGAGCTGGGGCTGTTGCTTTTATGACTTCAGTTTTCATTTTCAGTGAACTGGTAAACGATTAAAATGCAAACAATTAAAATTAGAATACATCAGAGCATATTATTCAGTTACTCCCAAAAGTAATAAAAAGGTGTCTCCCTGATCAATGATTGCTTATCATGGCATCTTTAGGAAGGTACCGAAATGTTTAGATGTTGCTTTGGGAGTGCTATGGAAAGGAAAATGAATTAAGTATGATACTGTAACTGAGGAGGCTGATTGCAAAAAGGGCATCAAGGGATCTAGCAACTTGCATAATAAAGTTGAAGAAATTGAGCTCTGGATGCACCTGGTGTCTTTTTTCAGGGTTCTTGCTGGCTTTTTCCATCTGCCACAGAAATGTAACTTGAAATTGGTACCTTGCTGCAACATTTTGAGAAGTTGCCAGCAGAGGGGGTTACATTGTGCCACAGCAATAGCCTTCTTTGAAACCAGGCAGCGTAGGTTGTTTTATGTGATTAACTTGGCGTATCAGCTAGGTCCAGGACAAGAGGAGTAAGCTCCTTGATATATCATTGCAGGAGCAAAGAACTAGCCAAGAAATAAGTGATCCAAATCCATATTCTTAAGGTCACTGAAATAATCACTGAGTCTGATGAGGAGATCAGAGCTGCATTTGTACCTAGGTCAGGTTTTGCTTCAGTCTCAGGCTCACAGTCTACACAAAAGTGATCTGAATGCGTCTTCTTCCTTTTAAAACCATTCTTAATATACAGGGTTGCAGTGGTGTGATAAAACAATGTTGTGAAATGTCAGATGTTTGCATAAAAGCTGTGTTACGCTGCTTTTTTTGCACAATAATGTTTCCAGTTGTTTAATACTTCTATACATTTGTCTTTTCTGTTTTACTTTCCCTTAACTCCTTGGTGTGCAATCCTGACTTGCTTGGGCTTCTTTGTGAAAGGAATCAAGGGAATCCAGATACTTGTAGCCTGAAAAACAAGGGATCCCGGAAAGATTTTCACAAGACCCTTCAAAAACAAACATTTGAATCAGAAACATTGGATTCTGGTGATGCAAACTTTCAGGTACATTTTCTTCACTTTGGGAAGAGGGACCAAATACAGCAGCTTTCCTCAAAGCAAGCATTGAAAGATCTCTGCAATGGCATCAAGCTGGGCCCCATGCTTGCCATTATGCACCTCATGGCAGAAGTGGCATTAGGGGCCTCTGCCAGACAAGCAAGAACACGACACCCCAGTGTCCAAGTGACAGCTCGCCATTTTGTTGTTTAACAACAGGTGGGGCCCCGACACGTCCAGGTGCTCCCTGAGGAGGCCTCAAGGACAACCCTTGCCTCCTGTGACTTTGACCTGCGCAGCCTGCAGCCAGATCCCCGCCTTGAAAACCTGCTGTGGCACCTCAGTGCTGAGGAGTTCGAGAGACAGAATGAGGAGGCACGGCGCACCAACAGGCATGCTGAGCTCCTCGCCCTCTATCCCTCTGTGTATGAGGTAGGTGAGCTCGGAGGCTGACTGGCCCACAAGCCTTCCCTAGCTGGCTGTCCAGCATGTGTAAGGTTAAAGGTACACTGAGATTGAAAAACAAGGGGTTTGGCCTGAATACATATCTCCTTTGGATAATAACACAATAAAAGCATGTAACCATTGGCTTCTGTCAGCTGACTTGAACTATCCTGTCAGCATTCAAGGGGTTGTACTTGCACTCAAGGTGTTGCCTGAGGCTTCGTTACACCTGCCTCAGTGAGAATCAAGCGCTGTGCTGGTGATGTGGTTGTGTCAGGGTGTTACCCTTTACTGTAACACTTGCTTTGGGGCAAGAAGTTTAAGTATTCAGTGTAAATGCCAGATGGGGGTCAGAGCTGTAAATATTCAGAAATATAAATTAATTTTCCTTCATCTCTGAGGAGATAAAATGCCTGCTGTGTGTGGGAAGGTGCTAATCCGCAGCAGTGGCCCAGTTAACATGACATAAAGATTTTATGTAAGTGTATAAATTTACAGTTGTTCTAATTGAGTATGACTAGAATAGCTCTTTAATGATAGGAAGATGCAGTGGAGATACGGCCGGTGCCAGATCGCCCAAAGGAACATCTGGGCAATAGGATTTTGGTGAAGCTGCAGACTCTAAAGTAAGTATCCTTCACAGGCCTCACTCTCCATTCCTCAGTTCATAGTGGTGTATGCTGCTGACCCTGCTGCACCACTGCAGGAGTCCTGTCCAGCAACTGTTTGCATGCTTCTTTGTTAGTGTGCTTAGTGTAGCAGAGGACTATTTCTATCCATTATTACAGAAGCCTTTAACTTGTCAGGATGAAAAGGAGATGGGAATGGGCCCAAATTATATATTTCCAACAAACTAGATTGGTCTCCATACACTCTACAGCTGATAAACAGAAAAAAAAAATCAAGAAAAGTATGATCATTTTTAACTGATATCTGATACCACCTTTCTGAAAAATTTAGAAAATATATTGCTTCCAGTTTACTTCCCTTCTTTTCCTCTTGAAATAATCTAATAAAATGCACTAACAAAAAAGCCTCCAGGCTTTCAGAGAGCTGAAGTCTGGAGCTAAATATTTCTAATGGAGGTGCAAGTCAAAATATAGCCCTTTCATTTTTTTATTACACAAAGTCATAAGACTGCAGTAATAATCAGTGTCCTATGTATCTTTCCTTAACAGATTTGATATAGAGATTGAACCTTTGTTTGCATGCATAGCTCTCTATGATATAAAAGAAAGAAAAAAGGTAAGTGTGCATATAGTATCTGTTCAGTTGGCTTGGGTTTTCATCTCTGGAGTTATAATTTAGGAAAACTTACAAAAAACATGCCAGTTTTTCAAACATGCAGTCCGATCCAGGATTCTTTTTATTTAGTCAAAGTCATATGCTTGCAGTTGTTTTATTTTCTAGTTCTAGTTACTACTTTTGACATTTCAAGATAAAATTTGAGGCATTTTTTGCTTTGGCATACATTTAAATTCTTTTTTCTTTTCAAGATCTCAGAAAATTTTCATTGTGACCTCAACCCTGATTCATTAAGAGGATTCTTGCGTTCTCATACACCCTCCATTGACTTGTCCTCTCAGGCAAGATCAGCAGTATTTTCTGTCACTTATCCATCTTCGGATATATACCTAGTAATAAAGGTATGTTATAGTGTTACTTCAGCATAATTCCTCCTGTTCCCAGCTGTGCCTGTGGTCTGGATTTGTGGAGCTGGGAAACCTGAGTTTCCTATAGCTTAGATGAATTCTGACAGTTTTTAATAGTGTGTGTGCAGGGGTCCACTGATATATCTCACTCCCAAGCTATGAAACTATATGGATACCCTGTGCTCTAGTTCTGCTAAGCATTTAGAATTTCCTCTCTCGCCCTAAAGGAAATTCACAGTAGAATGAAGTAAGCCATTTTAAAAACTTGCCGTTACATTTTGTGGAGATTTTGTGGCTGTGGTTTGGTGCATTTTGCATAATTTTGTTTATTTGATCTTGAAATTGAGTTAGCCTGAGCCACTTCATTTGGAATGTGTTAATTTTCCTGTCTTAATTTCCATGAAAATGCAGTAGTATCTGATTTACAGTGTTGCCATATATGTATTTTATGCTTTCCAACAAACCAGATGGAAAACTAGGAGAACATTTAGTATTGGTTAATCCATAAAGACAGTTTTAAGATTTCTGTGTTGTGCATTTTAGACAGTCTGTTTTGTATTGCTAGAGAAGCAATATCTTACTAGTTGAGTGGTATTTTTTCTTTATGGGTGTCTTGTTTTACTGGTTTTTGTAGATAGAAAAAGTGCTTCAGCAAGGAGAAATTGGAGACTGTGCAGAACCCTACACGGTTCTTAAAGAAAGTGAGGCTGGCAAGGTAAGTCAACAGCTATACGAGTGTTTAGATCAAAAAGTGCATACACAACAAAACACAGAGAAAGAGCAGACCCTTTAGAATAGTACAGAATGCCAAGAACATTAAGGACAAAGCCAGTTGGTGCATCCCTGGTGCAAGTATTCTGGTGCCTATGACCAATACAAACAAGTCATGAGAAGGCAATGTGCCCTTTCATTACTGATCCCTTTCAAAATCAATGCTGATGAAGTGTTGAGTCACCAGGCAGATAGGGGTGAGCAAAGGAGATGACAATGCAATGTGGAGTTAGCAGAAATATTTGTACCACAGAGACATTGTATTGATTTGGTTGGACAAACAAGCTGCTGTGATGTGTACATGGCCAGGTCAGAGCTGTCATCCATAGAAACATGAGGTCTGTTCAGGGAAATAATTTATCTCTCTAGATCAGACTGACCATGTTTGCTGGACTTCCACAAGTTTCTCACTTCTAGAATATTGCTTTCAGCAGAGTGTTATTTCTGTGTGTGACTAAGTAAGTAGAACGTCCTAACATTTCATGGTTACTGCTCATGCTGGGACTGAGAGTCGCGCAAAAAGATGTGCATTGTCCTTTTCTATAGTGAAAAATAACTCATTGAAAAGAAATGAGAAGTAAATGTCAAATCAAAACCTTTAGGGTTCTGACAGTAATGTAGCAAGAAAACACAAGATACAATAATGCAAATTATTTACTGAACTGTAAATATGTAATTTTCATTTTTTATCTACAGTTGCATTAAAATTAATGATTGCTTTTTAAACAGTCATTATTTCCTTTGTTTTAGACAAAAGAAAAGATTGAAAAACTGAAAGCCCAGGCTGAAACATTTTGTCAGCGATTGGGGAAATACAGAATGCCCTTTGCCTGGATTCCCATAAGCCTAACTAATTTCTTCAACCTTTCAACACTTGAAAGAGAAATAGCTGAGGCTGAAGGTTTAAACGGTAGTTGTCTAACTTTTCTAACTAATGCAAACCAAGTCTTTGCTAGGACTGTGCATAGGAAACAATGTCATTCACTCTGGCATCAAGAGTGAACAACAGGTTTGAAGTCGTGTTTTCTCAGCCTTCCTTTTCAGTGCGACAGACATTTACAGCTTAATATGCTCACTGCTTTACTGTTCATCTCTGCATATTTATTTTTATGTATGCTAAATATTCTTCCGTGTTTCAGGCCCAACTTTCATTTAACATTGACTTTGTAGAAGTAAAACCCCCTTTGCCATATGGAGTTAATTTGCAATACAAGGCAATCAAAATACATACTGTTTTGGTTTCTTGAGTATACAGGACCAATTATCAACAGCATTGACTAACGTGCTTTGGAACCCATGAACTAAAAATCTGAATAAGCTTGTACTGTGCAGCAGAAATACTTCACTAGGCATGTTCTGCCATTCCACCATTTCATATTGTCTGAAATAAGAGTAGTGGAATGTTTTAAGTACACTTTCTATCCTCTGATGTTGCTGGAAAGTTGTGGATTTCTGGTGTATTCTGTCTTTCTACTGAAGCAATGCAAAGCAAGTTGATAGTTCATTTAATTTTCATTGTAAGGGAAAGGATCCACTAGTGACAAGAGGACAACACTGCTACAAGTGAGAAGACCTTCTGAGAGAAGTCTCAGCTCAGAGGACAACTATCCAGTATCAAACTTCAAAACAACCTCTCTGACCCTCAGCACCTTCTTTAAACAGGTGTTTGATACTCTTTATTTCAGAATGCCTAAGGCATTTTTTATCTATGTAATGTGAACTGTGTAGGGAAAAGTAACCAGTGATGTTTGTGTGGGAACAGAGGATGACTGCTGTTGAGGAGGCAGTAACCTGCTTGCTTTGCATGCCTCAAAGACAGGGCTCACTCAGAAGCTTTTCTCATTGTTATGAAGTATTGTTATAAAGGTACTGATTTTTGTCTTTCTCCTGGTAGGAAGGAGACAGGCTCAGTGATGAAGATCTGTTCAAATTTTTAGCTGATTTCAAAAGATCATCTTCCTTGCAGAGAAGAATTAAGACTTTACCAGGTACGTAATTAATTTTGGATGGAAAAGGATATAAGTACTTTTATCTCCTAAATTGTTCTGTAAATTCCAACCCCAAAATATAATTAACTTGGGTTTTAAGTCTGTGTAGTCTATAGTTCTATTGTGGAACTTTCTGGGTTCCCAGTGTCTAACTGAGCACAGATGCTTTTGAGGTTTTTTTCTGTATGAATGAGTATGGAGATTCATATTTAGCATGATACTCTATAATTATTTGCTTTACTCTCTAATTTACAGTGTATCTATTGGATGTCTTTTGTTATTATTGTGTCTCCTTGAAGACTGTGCTTTAAAGCAAATTTCTCAGATCCTGGCTCTTCACCTGCAATGTTTTTTAATGGGTCATATTTTACAGAGTGAGATTAAAATGTGTGCACTTTTCTGATTTGGGTATTTGGGTCAGTGTAGTTAACAAAGTAGGGAAGCAGAGATAGTGTTTGGCTACTGCCAAAAACTTAACCAGCTTTTTTTTTTCTTTTTACATAAATTACAGCTCAAGCTTTGCTGGGTTGTAGAGGAACCTTAAAAATATTAACTGAGTGCAAAGCTGTTTTGCCTGTTTAGCTGATTTCCAGAAATGACAAGTCTGGGTTCCCCAAACGGTTTTTGCTTATCACAACAGAGCATTTAAACTGAAAGCCTAGTTACACTTGAGTAAAAGTTATCAGTGTTAACTGTGTAACTGCTCACTGCAGAAAGCCTGGCTTTCTTGATGGGTGGTGTCTGTTTTGGCAGAGATTAACCAGGGCACAATCTGAGTGGGGGAGTGAGAGAGAACTGTATTGGACAGCAGCCCTTTTATCTTTTTTATGTCTTCCAGACAAATTTTGTATTATTTGTGTGTGAAAGATACTAGAACATTGAGCCATCATATAGTTTATTTCTTTCTCTCCTGTTTCTTTGTGATTGCACAGGGTAGACATAAAGAGCTACATATTGGCCTGATGTGTAGAGATGTGTGTGGGTTACTTCCTGTGTATCTTCCTACACCTGTGCTTTCATTCTCCTGCAGCCTTTAAGCCAAAGAGCCAGTTCTTATTTATGCATAGTTGCTATATAACGTCACATATTATTTTCATTTTTGTTTTACTATACATTGGCTATTTTTTATATTTTTGCTGAGGTTTTGTGATTTTTTTTTAAAAGGCACTCTTAAACTGGAGATTTCCCCAGCTCCAGAAAACCTTGGTTATTGTCTGACACCAGAATTACTACCAGTGAAGCCATTTCCAGAAAACCGTAGTCGTCCTCACAAAGAGATTTTGGAATTCCCAATTAGAGAAGTGTATGTTCCCCATACTATTTATAGGTAAGAAATAACATGTATTTTTCAGTTTCTCAAGATACATTTTCAAAAATTACTGTGGTTTCAGTTTTTTTTTTCCAAAATAGAAGCTAAAAACATTTTTTAAATGTTAAAGACTGCTTTAGATCACACTAGCCATTACAAGATAAAACGCCTGCAGGACGTTCTGTAGTGTATTTACTAATCTAATTATGTTGTCCTTTGAAAATTTTTCTGAAACGTCAAAAAGAAAAGCCCTCACAGCTCTCATTGACTTGGCACATGTATCTGTATATATCACTATCTATATCTTTCCTCTTCTGTGTTTTTTCCCAGTACATCTTATTATAATTTTTAGCAGTTTTGGTAAATGTCTGTGCTGGGTGGTTCCTACTGTTAATTTGAGTCATCTGAGCATCTCAGGAAGTAATGTGTTGTTCTGTGTACTTTTTCACCCTGAGCAAGGACTCTAGGCTATGTCATTTCTGAAATCTATTCTATTGTGGTTTTTTCAAGGAGACCACAGTGTTCAGCAGCATGCAGCTGAACAATTCCTATAGTTTTTTAGTGGTCTGGCACATCGGAGTCTGCAAGCAGAAATTAGTATCAACATAATGCGCTTCAACATGTTTGTGCAACATGATAATACTAGTGAGCATGGATACTGGTAATAACTAAGTGGCAATAATTCAGAAGGGGTGTATCACAGGATTATAGATACAGAAATGCCAGCTTTCATTTTACCCTTGTGTTAGTGAAGGCATGGAAGTAAAGCAGAATGCTTCTTATAACAGTAGTTGATGCTGTTCTGAGGGACTTGTTCTGATCCCTAAAAGCATAGCTAGGTACTGAGTTATGTGAGGGATCACAAAAGAAGCTGACTAAAGGGATGTAAAGCTTATTCACTTACTGCAGCAGAAATTAGCAAATAGCCAGCTTTCCCTCTCACTCACCTAACCCCACACAGGAGGGGAGAAGGGAAGGGCAAGACTTGTGGCTCAGTACAACTCAGAACTGCAAGGCTGCGGACTGTTTTATGTTTGGGAGATGCTCCACAACTTCATGGTAAACTTGACAGTCAGTGGAACTGATGGTGACACTTGGATTTGGATCTCAGCTTTTAAGAAAAGGAAAAAGAGGAAGTGGCATCATATCTTACAATACCAACTTGCAATGTGATGGCAGGTGGGAAGTGAATAAGCCAAGGCAGTTTGGATAGCAATTCATTAGATGTTTTGCTGTATTCCTGGCTTGTGCTGTGAATCTGTGATATTCAAATTCCTGAGGGATGTTTCTTTGCACTCTAAGTACTAGAATGCCAAAATGCAGAGTGGTATGGTACTTCTGTCTTCTCTGTGTATCAAAGATAGAAATAAATGTCTTTAAAAAAACAAACAAACCAGTTTTTAGGGTTTTTAGGGTTTTTATGCAGACATTTCTGTATACATACACAAATGAAAGTGCAAATGTAAATGAACTTGAGTAATGATGCCCCTTTTTTTAATTGAAAAAATAAGATAGAATTTTAATTTTCCTATTCATTGTCTGGCCCCAGTAAGGAGCAGTATGTATTAACTCCAGTGTGCAGCCTTGTAGCGTCTCAAGGTCTGCTTTTGAAAATGAAAAGCAGTAGCATCCACTGTGTTGCTGAGCTGGAAAGAGAGTTGAGTCTGCACAGAATAATCTCTCTCTAGTTCTCACCAAGATGAACTTCGGCATCCAGACATGAATATCAAAGCCACCATGCTAAAAATTGATTTGTGCATCTTGTGAGGCAAGTTTGGCTGTCCCCATGCTATCCTTCAGTTGCTAGGGTGTCTATATTGAATACATACACCCACATTAGAAGAAATTCTTGCTATAGCTCAACAGTTACACTTGCTGAGCAAGAGTTCACACCCAGCAAGCTTAATCTCTTCAGGCTTTTTGGGCTCTGTTTTGACTTTCACCTTAAGTAAAAAGTTTTGGTAACGAAACAAAGTAGGATCTGTCCAGCCTAACTTGTAGTAACAAAGACAGTATCTATAAAGAATAGTTGCCTTCATTAATCTTTAATTACAGAATCAATGGTGATGACACAACTGACATGCCGTAAGTGGTGTTGTGCCATGAACAGGAAACTCAATCGGTTAATACCCAAATAAAACCCTAAAGACAGTTAGTTAGTTACACTGGGGAAATTGTGAAAAAATGCAGAAATGCTAGGTCATGTTTCAACTACCTTGTGACAACACACCTGTTTGGAAGGAGAAAGGGGAATTGCTAACTGAAACTTAATGAACTCCAGCAATAGTTCCCCAGAAAGTAAGAGGAGGCAGCTTCATAAACATTAGGACACAGCAAAGTCTGGAACTTGGTGGGGTCCAAGAATTAACATTTGTGTTTGCACAGTGCCATTGAAAGTACCTCCTTTTCTGACAAGCCGAATCATGTAGCCATATCCAAGATGCTTTTTGCCACACAATTACACCAGTGCTCCATTTGGAGAGATAAAGCGTGGTTAGGGAACATAAGCTAATGTATTTAGAATCATAGAATCATTTTGGTTGGAAGTAGATCATCAAGTCCAAGCATAAACCTAACCCTGCCAAGTCCACCATTAAACCATGTCCCTAAGTCCCACATTTACGTCTTTTAAATACCTCCAGGGATGATGATCACAGAATCACAGAATGTACCTGGCCTGAAGAGACCTCCAAGATCATCCAGTCCAGCCTTAGACCTAACACCGCAATCTCACCACTAAACCATGTCCCTAAGCACCAGGTCCACATGCCGTCTAAATACCTCCAGAGATGGTGACTCCACCACAGCCCTGGGCAAACTATTCCAATACCTGACAACCCTTTCAGTGAAAAAATGCTTCCTAACATCTAACCTAAGCCTCCTTTCTTAAACCCATGCTGACTGGGCCTGATCTCCTGGTTGTCTTTGTATGTGACGAGTGATGGCACTCAAGATGACCTGCTCCATAACCGTCACTGGCACTAAGGTCAGACTGACAGTTCTGTAGTTTCTAGGATCATCCTTTCAACCCTTCTTGTAGATGGGCATCACATTTGCTGGCTTTCAGTCACCTGGGACCACCTCCCCTGTTAGCCAGGACTGTTGATAAATAATGGAGAGTGGCCTGGTGAGCACTTCTGCCAGCTCCTTGAGTACCCTTTGGATCTCATCTGGTCCATAGACTTGTGCACATCTATGTGACACAGTACGTCACTGATTATTTCCTCCCAGATTGTGGGAGCTGCATTCTGCTCATCCCTATCTTCCAATTCAGTGAGCTGGACCCCCAGGTAGCAATTAGCATTGCTGACAAAACTGAGGCAAAGTGGGTTCTCAGAGCTCAGCCTTTTCCTTGTCCTTAGTCACAAGGTTTCCTCCCATGTCCAGTAGAGGGTAGATATTCCCCTTTGCTCTTCTTCTACTGTTAACGTACTTGTAAAAACACTGTTTATTATCTTTAATGATGCTAGCCAGATTGAGTGCTGATTGAGCTTTGGCCTTTCTAATTTTCTCCCTGCATAACTGTCGCGGACCGAGCTAGGTAAAGCCGCGACCCACACCCCCACCTCGGGGGGATCGAGGGCTGAGGACCACTCCCCGTCACACCCACAAACAACGCTTAGGAAGCAGTAAATTTATTATAGGCACTGAGGGTGCAGCAAGTCCAATATCAACTAACACACAAGGACTATCTATCTATATCTACACCTTGTACTCTTTCTGAGTTGCCTGCCCCTTCTTCCATAGCCAGTAGACTTTCCTTTACTTCCTGACCTCTGCCCAAAGCTCCCTGTTTAGCTAGGCTGGTCTTCTACCTTGCTGGCTCATTTTGCAGTACACGGGGACAGCTAGTTCCTGTGCCTTGAGGATTTCCCTCTTGAGGAGTGTCCAGCCTCCCTGAACACCTTTGTTCTTGAGGGCTGCTTCCCAAGGGACACCATCAACCACTTTCTTAAAGAGGTCAAAGTCTGCCATCTGGAAGTCCAAAGTTCCATTGACCTCCTTCCTTACTTCCCTAAGAATTGAAAACTCCACCGTATCATGGTCACTTTGCCCAAGACAGCCACCAACCTTCACATCCTCCACTAGTCCTTCTCTGTTCACAAACAGCAGGTCTAGTAGAGTGCCTTCTCTATTTGGCTTGGTCACCAGTTGTATTAGGATGTTATCTTCCACACGCTCATCCACTTCCTTGGGTGGCTTGCTCCAGTGCCTGACAACTCACTTGGTGAAGAATTTTTTCCTAATATCCAATCTAAACCTGTCCTGGCACAACTTGAGGCCGTTTTCTCTTGTCCTATCAGTTTTCACTTGAGAAAAGAGATCAACTCCCCCCTCACTACAACCTCCTTTCAGGTAGTTGTAGAGAGTGATAAGGTCTCCCCTCAGCCTCCTTTTCTCCAGACTACACAACCAGAGTTCCCTCAGCCACTCTCTGTGAGACTTGTTCTCCAGACCCTTCACCAGCTTGGTTGCCCTTCTTTGGACTTGCTCCAGCACCTCAATGTCCTTCTTGTAGTGAGGGGCCCAGAACTGACCACAGTATTTGAGGTGCAGTCTCACCAGTGCCAAGTACAGGGGGATGATCACTTCCCTAGTCCTGCTGGCCACACTGTTGCTGATAAAAGCCAGGGTGCCATTGCTACTGTGTTACAGGTGATCTAATGTTTAAATGTAATTTTTCTATGTAAGTCTGAAAAACATTTTTTTTAACAGTGCTATAGATTTAAGTATTAGTAACATTAAAGGTGAATAAAATAGGTACCTGTTTTCTATTAACGCTACCATGAATGTAGGAGAGGGTTACATACAGAAATGTACTTGAATAACAAATTTATAAAAATACAGGCTGGTAAGCTCTAACTGGCATAGTAATACCTCTACATGTGTCCAAATACTAATGATATCTCTCGCTTCAGTTTTACTCCTGAATGTTTACAAAGAAATGCAAAGATTTTGTTTATTTGGCGAGGAGACAACATGCCAATGTAAAATTTTTCAGAGGAAAAAAGTCTTTTTTTGCTTAAAAATAGCTTTCTCCTTTGTGATAGAAGAAGCAAAGTCTTCTGTTACAGTCTTTGAACTTAGCTCTTGCTAGTTGTATTGTATTGTTGTCATGCAGTTATTTTAAATTATGCTTTTTCTGATTTATGCCAGAGAGATCCGCCAGCCCACTTTCTCTGTGCACTCTGAAACTGAGCACTTCTTTTTGTTGTGTACCTACATTTTTTTAATAAATATCATTCCCTGAAAATGTCAAAACATTCAAAAATTTATTTCTTTCAATACCCTTCTATTTTAATAGGAAAAAATAATATAATTTAAAGTTTGTTTATAATTTTATTTTCTCATTATATATAAAGAAAAATTATGCCGCTTACTGCCACTATGAAATGTTGGTGCTGAGGAAGAGAGATTTGTCCCATTGCTCCAGCAGTAACTCAGCTTAACCAGCCACAGGAATTCCTCTCTTGGATATCGGAAGTGCCTAATGCTTACGGGATTTTCAGAGGGAGGAGGGGAAAAAAAACTCTCCTTTGCTGTTTTGTTTCATTTAATTGCGAACTGCTTGGCACTGTGCTCAGATGTGCCGCAGTCTGCAGCGCCAGCTGGAGGCCTTCTGCTTTGGTGATAACATTCTACTCCATCCTTGAGTATTTTTGAGCGAGGAAAGGCTGTTGATATATAATGACCCATTATTCTCATCACTGCCATCACGTTATCTCCTCCTGTCTGCTTCTCTGCCTGTGGGATCTGGAGAGAGAACGGTAGTGCTGTGTGTCTTCGACAGGGCCATGGCTCTGGTTTTGCGCCAGTTGGAGATGCTAGAAATTCTAACTTCTTTTTCAGAGTTAGCGAAGTGGAGATTAGTATTGCACCGTTGCACAGGTGAAGGAAACTGCTTGAATTAGTTACTGGTTTCAGAGATGTGAATGTGTCCTGACTTACTCAGCTCCTCACTCCACGTGACTTCATCCCAGTGCAAATAGCTGCCTGCTCTTTTTCAAGCTCCATAATCTTTCCTGGGCATGTACTATGCTATCTCGGCAGTAAGAGGTTTCATGGAAGGTTTCCTAATTTTTCTTTACTTTTTACTCAGATAAAGATGACTTTGTCAAACACTGCATAACAAAGCACAAACAATGAAAACAAAAACTTCACAAACAGGATTCTGGGAGTGTATGCCCCTCTCCCATAGGCAGCTTGTTTGTCACTGTGCTTTCAAATGAGGTATTACACCTGATTCCTCATTATTTCATTAATTATGTAGAACAGGCAGAGAGGAAAACATACCCCCACAGCATGGTGATTTATATGTGGTTACTGAACAGAAACTGTGATAAAAATACGGATTTGTCTAAACTTCCAGATGAAAGCAAAGCTTTTAAAGAAATGTGTAATAATTCTTTAAAAAAATAATCAAATGCAAGTGGTTTAATTAGGGGGGCATTTTGAGTTCTTAAAAATATTTTGGTTAATCGTAATTTGACATCCTAAATTAGATTCTTGAAAATTCTTTCAGCAGATGTTTAAGCAAGTATATAATTGTCAGCAATTGTCAAATTGTTGACGATTTTGTGTCTTGAATAGTTGCTAGCTTGCTGTATGAAAATCATTAGTATAATATCTGCTTTCACATTCTGCTGAGAATTTTTATGTTATTTAAATTCTGTCATAGACTGATAAATACTGTGTTTTGCTTTCCAAACAAATCTGATTATGTATTTTTGATGACATTGTTCTGCTTCAGTATTCGGTTTTTGGTCTACTGTGTGGAAACAAAACAGCATTACCAGCAAGAAAATCTAAGGAAAGCTTTTAAAACAACAAAAAGTAAATGCAAATAATTTAGAATGAATGTATACAAAGTAAGCTAGTGCTCTTCTCTTTCGCAAGAAGCTAACTTGAATCTTCCAGAGACCTGTAGAAACTGAAGATTGCCATTAATATGTAGGTGTCTCAGTTCAAGCAACTTTTTAAAGTATAAGGAATGTGGGACTGAATGGCAGTTCTTAAATCCAGTTCCAATTCTGCCACTGACTTTCTGCAAAGCCTTGGCTTATTGGTTCTTTTGCTTTTTGTAAGCACCTCTGACTGTATCTGGAAATAGAGCCCTGCTCTTTCTTTAGGGGAAGTGAGGGGAGAAGTTTAATCATGCTGACCAAAAGTAGTTGCTGTGGCATGTTGTTTGAATATTTCTGCTCAGCGCAGAGCCTCATGGGAGACAGAATGTCTTCTGAAGCTCACCACATACCTAGGGACATGCAAGATGCCCTGTTATTTAAAAGACAGCAGTATATGTTGCCATGACACCCCTAGTAACTGCTACGTGGAGATGCTCCTTGTCATTGCTTCCTCTCAGGATTTTTAGAACGTATGGATATTGGTGGGCAGTTGCACTTACTCAGAGGCTAGCAATGGGTCAACAGTTCATGCTTGTGTGAAGGAACCTCTTTTGATCATTTCCCCACCTTTCTGCTTTAAAAAATCAGCCATCACATCTCTGCAGGATATCCAGAGTCAGCATTTGCCTCTGTTATTCCTTAGTGCTGGATGGGTTTAATATACATGTAAGCAAGATCCCTAAAACTGCTTGAGCATAAATGGCACAAGCTTCAGCTCTTTGGTACAATACTTGCTGGAATAATGCTTGCTTGGTTGTGTAGTCAGCGGAGAGCTCTCTGTGATTTTACATATCTTTCATCTCAAGTCACATCTAAATGTAAAATCCAGTGCTCAGGGACGTTATATGGATTTGTGACATCTTCTGCTGGGGTGCAGATTAATGAAGCAATGACTGGAAGCAACCTCCCTTACATGTATTCCTTCACCTCTGGCAGATGTAATATTGATAATATCCTTCAATTAATATGTAATTTCCCCAAGCACAATTCAGTGGAGGTAACTAAAATATTCCCCTCTTTCATCTAACTTTTCCTAATCTCATCTTGGACAGAATTTGGCAGAACAGAAACTGCATTTAAGAAGGTAGGGAAGAAAGTACATTACTGTGGCAGGCAGGAGTACTATTCTGAACAAAGGGAAAGGCAAGTTACATGCTAGTTCGTTTGCTAAGGCATGCCATGGCTGAAGTGGCATCTGTTGGTTGGCAAAGCAGCTTGGACTGTGTAGTTGAAGAGTATTGTCACATTGTGAGACATAGCAATAAGGAGAGTCAACCACAGTTTTCCAGGTCTTGGGATACAACAAGTAGATGATGGACTGTCCGAGTTGATGACAACATTCTCCAAAGCTGCTCCACGTTTTCAGCTGAAAGCAGTGCTGCGGAGATACCTGTGATGACGGGGCAATTTTTTATGTAGCTTCTGACTATCACAAACAAAAACAAAGCATGAAAGCCCATGACTAGTTCTCATTGTTTCTCATTAGAAGATAGCATGCTTCTACCAACTCTAGTCTTATTCCTTACACTCAGAGGTCAAACAGTGAGAATCCTGTATCAGACTGGAAAAAGTGGACATTAAATAGACATAATCATGATGCTGGAATGTGTGTAATCCAGATCTAGCTGAAATCTCAGACCCGACATAGACTTCACTGGAGAAAAATCTTGCTATAAGCGTTTTGACTCTTCTACTAGAATTCTTGAGTTTTGAACTTGGAAGACCATCTATGCTGCCAAACTCCCCAGAGAAATTAGAGGTGCTTTCTACCTTTAGTGATGTGTCCATATACAGAAGATACTAAAAAGCAAAGTGTGCTGTATTTTAAAGCATTATTCCTATTAATTACTGAAAAATGTCAGTTTCTAGAATTATAGTTCTTGTTTGTATTTACTAAGAAAATTTTTCTTTGTATTTACTGGGGTCATTAATACTGCTTTTATATTTGCATAATTTCCACATATATGCCATTTGTTGCTATAAGCTAGGAATGTATGAACTTCACTTGTTTATTTACTGGTTTACTTGTTTTTATCACCTCTGAGTAATTCCTTACCCCTTCCAAAACCTGATTCTTCACAGCTGAGAAGGGAGTTGCTTTCTTGAGAGATCCCTGCTTATCATTACGCTAAGCAAAGATATGTATTAATTTGAATGAGGAATTACAATTTTAAAAAAAAAGAAAAAAAAAAGGGAGAGAGATTGGAAGACTGCCTTCTCAAAGGCACAGCTTACTGTATGAGCTGCCTTAAACACAGGATGTTCTATGTGTCACAGTAAGAACTTACCTTTTCCTTGTGACCTTTTGTAATGGAGCTCTGGCAGAGCTTTCACTATTTAGATCGAACTGAAGGACAGGGAGAGAAACTGCACAATGCTAGTTTTTACACTTCATTTTGAAATGCAAATGTTTGTCATCTACCCATTTTATTCTTCCTTTTCTTTCTTCCAGAAATCTTCTCTATGTTTACCCTAGGAGGCTGAATTTTGCTAACCGACCAGGTTCTGCAAGAAACATTACCATCAAGATCCAGTTTATGTGTGGCGAAGACCCGTCCTGCGCAATGCCAGTAATAAATGCTGGGATTTCTTAGCAGGCTTTTGCTTATGTGCTTTTCCGAGGAGCCTCTGAAGAGATAACTCACTGTTTGCTTCCCATCACCACAGTTTCTAGTGAGGCCTCAGGAAGCCTGACATCAGAGAGCTTGTGAAGCTTGTCATTCCCACCAGAAAACAGTGCTGTAGTCCTTACCCACAACAGGAAAGACCTGTCACTTGAGGGGCACGGAGACATATTACTCCCTCTTATCTATGTCTTCCCAGCTTATTTTTAGAAGGGTAACTGTATTAAATCAGTGCTGTGTTGGAAACTCTAATGGTAAAATTCACAGAGCTTTAGACACTTTTTAAAAATTATGCAATCTGTCTTACAGTGTAACTCTTCCATGTGCACAAATACTCAGGTGTAGCACTGGAAAGTAGAAGTTGGGATCTTCATTGCTTGAATCTGAATGGGTGCACAGTCACGCAGTGTAGGTTTTCTGTGTTTGAAACACACTGTGTTAGGGCATACATGTGCACTACTAGCAGAGCAGGCAGCACTGTCCACGTTCAGGTTATTCAACATTTCTCATCGTAAGATCTTTTCTGCAGATTTACCAAGCTTTAGATGTTCAGTTTGAAGTGTTCTAACCCAGATACCTGCTTCAGCCTGAATTGTCTGGGAAGTTCTCAGACTGTGTAGTTGCCTATTTAAGAGTGATGTGAAGATAAAATAATTTGTGATTTTATGTGTTAGATGGGGGAAAAATGAGTGCAATTATTTCACTGAGGAACTTCAATCCAACAATATGTTGGAGAAGGTACTGACACCTAATCAGCCTTTATCTGCATGCTGACTCTGTGTACTTTGCAGCCACATGATCTCTGGAATTGAAATTAGAGCATCAGCACAGTGTTTTCCCAAGCCACGTTTATTCCAGAGATAGAGGTGTGCCATTTTAATATAAAATCTTTTACACAATACTGCATTGTTGGTTTCCTTGAACTTTGCCCATAATTACAGTCAGGTTTTGACAAATACTTAGAACAGACGCAGTTCATCTGGCATCCCTCTCAGCTGTGAGAGAGCTTCATCTGAATACATATGGACTTGTGCTGTACAGATATCTTTGTCTAAGCTGATCTCCCAGAGCTCCCTTTATATTTACTGGATTGCAGGACCTTACCATGAGGCTTTGTCTAAAATGAGGGAAGCAAATCAAACACCAAAACCCCCCATTTCTCTTCATTGATTCTCTTAATTTGGACTCTTAAGTTACGATGACACGCATCTCACCCTAAATGAGCAGGCTACAACTGAAGAACAAACTTCTAAAAATAATTTAATTTAACTTTTTATCATTTAGTTAAAGGCAATGTGACAATATATAAAAGACTTGCCATAACTTTATTCTGGCAATTCCTGACTTTTTAGTGCATGACTGTAGACTGTCATGTGAGGTAGTCAGTGGTCTGGAAATTACCTCTGCTCCATTTTCCTGGTATTTTACCCTGAATGGTCTGTGGAGAAGATGCTTGGTAATAAGACATCTGTGTCAACATGCTAAGATAAAATTGAAGAGTGATTTTCAGGCTTTGGATACTGTATTAAAATTTGTAGGAGATGATGACAATTACATGCTTTATACTTCACTGTTGTTACTTTATTTTCTTGTTAATGTAGGTCATTTTTGGGAAATCTTCAGGTCCAGAATTCGTGCAAGAAATATACACAGCTGTCACATATCATAATAAGTAAGTATTGTTACTGTTTGCATGACTTGAGAAGTATTAATCATGACCTCTACATAATTCTTAGGCCTACATAGTTAATCAAGCAATGCTAGTAGTATTCCATTTTAAACATTTACATTTTATGTGGGTTTTTCATATCTAATTTGGATTGCTACATGCATTTGCATAAGTAACCATTGCGTAAGCAATCTTTGCTTTTCATGTTTGGAGGTTTTCAGAGGTTAGTTGGAAATATTCCTAATCTGAAGATTAGGGAGCACAAGCAGGAAGCAGCAGCAGAACTTTGTAACAGCTTTCACTTCAATGAATTCACAGATCCAAATGAGCTGAAGGGACATTCTCGTTCTCATGAATGTGGACTCAGGATTTAGGATTGACACGATAAATATGCTGCAACCCAAGGTTAAGATTGAATGTTTTTGAAACTGTAGAAAGGTGAAAGCTGAAACATTCCAGTTTATACTGTCCATGCTCTTCCTGATTCAAAGCTGTAGATAGTTCATAAATACAGATAGATAGATAGATAGATAGATAGATAGATAGATAGATAGATAGATAGATAGATATACACACTTTGTTTAACTCGACTCTGAGTGCTGTTTTCAGGATTTATACAGTTTTTATAACCCTAGCATCTAAAACCCTACTGGCAAGTTTGCCTTCTGCTTAGTCTCATACTTACATGGGAAATATGCTTGATGTTTTTAAACAGGTCCCCTGACTTTTATGAAGAAGTGAAAATTAAGCTACCAGCAAAACTCACGGAGAAACACCATTTATTGTTCACATTCTATCACATTAGCTGTCAGCCAAAGCAAGGAGCATCTGTGGAAACCCTCCTTGGATACTCAGTAAGTTCCATGTGATATGTAAGCATGTGTGTGTGTATCTACATCCCATGCAATCAGACTCCTTTCTTGTCAATAATTTTGTGAAATACTCCCTTTCTGGTTATGGTAATATATCAAAACCAATACAAGTTCTTGATGTTAATTCACTGAAACCAGAGGCAACATGTGCTGTGTCCTCATCTGACAATGTTACATTGTTAAGTGTCTTTGAAGTTGATTAATTCACCTGATGCAACTGAACTTAATTATGCACCTAAATATTTGCAACAGCAATAGCATGTTGCCTAATTCTGTTAAGCTCTATTTGTTACCAAAAAAACCCTCTAAAACATAAGCAATTACAATTCTTTACTGTTTTCTAACATGTTCATATATGAGGTAATAACTAATAAAATATTTTCAGTTACGTTTTATATGGCATATTGTTTATTTTTTAAAATGTCTTTTACCCACATCAAAATTGAAAAACAGAAGGAATTTAGAAAGTAAAATGTAATTCTCTTGCATTCATTATCTTCACTTTGAGACTAACATGTTTTAGCTTAAGAAATACATATTGTAGCATAGTTTGTTTGACCCTTTTCTTTATCAATTGATATTTTTAACTGGAGAGATTTTAAAATAAGAGGAAAGCATAGATTATGGTAATACTTAAGATTTGAAAATGTCCTAATACCATGGCCAGCAGTTGAGCTGAGGGGCCAGACAAGTGCTTTCCATGTGTTCCTGCTATGAAGTTTGTATTTGCTTTTGATCCCAGGGCTGAGAATGCTTTCAAATGGGCTTGCTTTTATGGGCAGATATATCCCACCAATGTTAATGGGATTGGTAAGAGGTGAATCAAGTTGTAGTTGAGGAGCAGGGCTTGACATAAGTGAGGACTTAATTTTCAAGCTCTTGATCACCTAAATATAAAATGTTTCTATCCTGTGATGCTCAAATGCACAGCCTCTTACAGACGTGAATAGGAGATTGTGTGTCCAAATACCAGTGCAGAGTTCTGGTGAGCCATTCTGGCCTTAATCGTCATGGTGACCACAGCCGAGACATTAAAGTCATCCTTAGCAAAACTTCAATCATTGATTTGCTTCAAAGCTAGGGATCAGTCTATTCAAGATATGCCATTTTTAAAAGAAAAACATGGACTCTACTAAATCCTTCTGGTACCATTTATTAGAAAAATATATGTCACACATGAAAAGCTCTGTGTTTTCTTCAAAAGGGATGGTTTGTAAAGCAGTCTTGTACATTTTTCTACAGTATCTATCAGTGAATTTAAAATGCAAGGAAATGAATGTTGAATAGGTTAGAACAGAGAAGCTTGGGTCAATATCTCATTTGTTGTTTTGTTGACTCTACATAGTAAATTAGATAAATAGCCCTAATCATATATAGTCATGAATATTGCTGTGTTTTCATTTGTCTTAGTGGCTGCCGATTCTATTAAGTGATCGTCTTCAAACTGGACATTATTGTCTCCCTGTCGCATTGGATAAGCTGCCTTTCCATTATTCAATCCACTCTCCTGAGGTAACAAAGAAAATGATGAAAAGATAATATTTTGCTAATGTAGAAGAACAGCATAAGTGTTTCACAAACTAACATTGCTGTCTGCTTGTAAACAATGCCTCCTTTTTGTAGTTCAAAAGGGGAAAGCTCTGGAGAAAAAGGTTGCTATTATTGTCACTGGTTTTCTTATTATTCTTTCATATTGTTATATGGTGTTTTTTAAAGCTAGTGATGCAAGCAAATACTTATAAATTGTCTCATCAAGGACACATTTGTTTAGAGGATGTCAAGTCAATAACTTGCTTTCTTCCACAGGATTATGCTCAATTTTTTGGGGCTATGTGGGAGAGGGAGGAGAAATGGAATCAGTTGTTGCTACTGGAGCAAAAAACTGTGCCCTCTGAGTAAATACGGCAAGTGGGAAACTGTCCAGAGGGTTAAAACCACACCACATCACTATGGGGTGCCTTTGACAGTGCTTTAACTGGGAACCTCTAACCATAAAAATATCCCATCAGAAGATGTATATTAACACTGTCTATGCTAGGCATCCAGCTGAAGTGCTCCAGATTTCCCTGTTAAATTAATTACTTTCTCTCCATCTAATCTAATGAGAACAAAAAGATGCCTAGTTGTGGTCCTGTCTATGGCACTGTATTGACATATCTAAAATGAAGTTAATAGCACAAATACCATATAGACCCAGTGTAAACAGACTTTCTGTTTGATCATTGAAAGGAAGATGATAATTCTCATATTTCTATTCTATCACAGAAAGTTCCATCTCAGACACCACCTATTAAGTGGGTTGAAGGACACAAGGGTGTTTTCAATATTGAAGTGCAAGCTGTTTCATCTGTTCATACGCAGGTAATGCATCAGAAGAAACACAAAGCTGTAGTTTCATTTCCAAGAGAATTCAGATCACAGAGTCACAGAATCACAGAATCTTAGGAGTTGGAAGGGACCCCGAAAGATCATCTAGTCCAACTCCCCTGCCAGAGCAGGGTCACCTAGAGTACATCACACAGGAACTTGTCCAGGCAGGTTTTGAATGTCTCCAGTGAAGGAGACTCCACAACCTCACTGGGCAGCCTGTTCCAGTGCTCCGTCACTCTCACAGTAAAGAAGTTTTTTCTGATGTTTACGTGGAACCTCCTATGTTCCAGTTTGCACCTATTGCCCCTTGTCCCATCACTGGACATCACTGAAGAAAAGCCTGGCTCCATCCTCCTGATACTTGTCCTTTACGTATTTATAAACATTGATGAGGTCGCCCCTCAGTCTCCTCTTCTCCAAGCTAAACAGACCCAGCTCCCTCAGCCTTTCCTCATAAGGGAGATGTTCCACTCCCTTAATCATCTTTGTGGCTCTGCGCTGGACTCTTTCCAGTAGTTCCCTGTCCTTCTTGAACTGAGGGACCCAGAACTGGACACAATATTCCAGATGCGGCCTCACCAAGGATGTCCCAGACGACTTAGGAGGTTTAGGAAATGGAGACATTTAAGCCCTCACAGGTTTAGAAACAGCTAACAGCTATGGAAATAATCTGATACACTCAGTGAATTAAATCCTGTGGTGAAATGAAATCTATTGGTACAAGTGAACAAATGAGCACATTCAGCAATAAGTCACATCAAGCAGTAGGAAGCCTGGTGTCCTCTCAGCTCAGCAAGGATCTGCTTAGGCTCTGTTTGAAAGACACTGGCAGAGCACAGTGCCAGTTTCTGCAGTCTGCATCCTCTGTTCTGCAAAGCAAGTTCAGACAATGTGTCCACATCTGCAAAGACAGCACCTCCCCACCTCTAGAGACAGGTTATACTGCCAGAGAGGTTCAGGCGGCTCAGCTGTCACATGGTGGGGGACACAAGCTCAGTGCTGAATGAGAACTTTCAGATTCTTGTTATTTGAATGCGAGAGGGAATTGGAGCTTTGCCCATCTTATTGGGATACTTGTTTGTGGCAAAGCAGCTTTATTTTGTTTCTGCTGCTTTACAGTGTCTCCTACCCATCATCCCCTTCCAGTTAACCCTGGTAGCTATGTCTCAACAACTGGAGGCCCTGTGTATGAAGCAGGTCCATCACCCCTTTGCAGGATGCTTTTTAAATACAAGTAGGGCATACTTGTAAGGCTGGAACTTACGTGTGGGTGGCAGAGGGACTATAGATAGAGTTATTTTAGAGAGAGGGAACAGTATTTTAATTAAATGATGCAATTACTTTAGTTAAGGCTTTAACTTTTCTGCGTTCAGTCTGATCTAACCAGAATCTGAATTTGAGCCAGATGAAAAGGAACAAACAAAGGGCTGTTACAGCTGCTTTATAAATTGATGTCTAGGGCTAGCCACCACTGCAAGCCAGAAGGGTGAAAATATTTTCTCTCATCCCACCAGGTGGGACAATCAGGCTTTGCTTAGTTAGCAGCAGCCTGAACTGTATTGACCTTTTTAGCTGTGGGTGCACTGTATTTGCAGGACAATCACCTGGAGAAGTTCTTCACTCTCTGCCATTCTCTGGAAAGTCAAGTGACGTTCCCCATTCGACTGATGGACCAGAAGATTACAGAGGCTGCACTGGAGCATGAATTGAAACTCAGCATTATCTGCTTGAATTCTTCACGCCTTGAACCTCTTGTCTTGTTTCTACATTTGGTACTAGATAAACTTTTCCAGCTGGCTGTACAGCCCATGGTCATAGCTGGGCAGACAGGTATTTACTGGTGCATGGCTTTGGAGTGGTAGTGCAAGCTACCTAGAATTGTGGGGTAAATGATTGCTAAATATCCAGACCCAGATTTAGTGTTTGGAGTACCCAATTTCAGAAAGCATTGAGCTTCTCAGGACACAGTTTTAACTTCACAATTCAGTCAGGTTTAACTGCCTTCTGTCCTTTTCCCCCTACATATAAGACTACCAGACTCTAGTTGGGAGGTATGTTAAATTGTAGTAGTTTACTTACCTGGATATATATGTCAGAAAGTGGATCGTTGTTTAACTTTGGAATTTGGTTGTTTTGCAAAGTAAACACCAGCAAAATCACTTATGCTACAGCTGACATGGCTGAGTGCACCATATCTTCTGCCCAAATATCTTCAGACAAAATTAGGTGAGCACAAAAACAGAGAGGGTATAGTAATGCACACATATTTTTCTGTTACTGAGGCTGCCAGTTGCCCATTACAAATGTTAACTCTGGACAGAAGGCATACCTGGAAACAGTGGTAAAGTTTATTTCTTATGTTATTTTGGTAATCAACACTTTTCTTCCACTATAATATTTGGGGAAAAGCCTGCTACCTTATGTTTTTCTGCCAGCCAGAGAATAATGAGTCTGTGTGTTCTCCAGATAGGTATTCTATATGAAATGTGTGAATGCTCTAGAAATGGTCATTAACAGTGAACATCTGCTTTTATGCAGCACAAAATAATGGAGTAGCAGTGATCGGGTTGAAAGTAATTTGGTCTACTGAAGAGTGGTTATTTGCCTATGTAGACATAGGTCTGGTCAGGTGTAGCGATTGCTGTCTAGGGCTTTGAATTTGTTAAGGACTGAATTAAAGCATGTAGGGTTAGTTATTGTTGATACTAAGAGTACCCTCCCCTAATTATATTTTACCCTTCAGTGCTGAGACTAATTCTTGCCTTTGTTTCACAGCCAACTTCTCACAGTTTGCCTTTGAATCTGTGGTTGCAATAGTGAACAGTCTGCACAACAGCAAAGACCTAAGCAAAGACCAGCATGGGAGGAACTGCCTTCTGGCATCTTACATCTACTATGTATTTCGTCTGCCAGACCCTCAAAGGGAAGTAGTCAAGCCAGGTAATACTGGTGCAAGGGTTGCAAAAGCATTCTTTTTTCTCGTTACATGCTGTTCAGCATGTACTCAGTGCTTCTGGGAGGAGGACTTAGTGAGCTGGCCTATGAAACAGAAAACACAACTTCACAGACCCAAACTGCATACCATTTAAGCACAATACTGTTCAGATATAACATTTCTTTCAGAGGAAGGTCAGGGACCTGGGTGCTGAGACAAGCAACATGGACTTGCCCCTATAGTCTTTTTCTCTCAGTCAGTCATTTAAGATGTAGGGTTGAAGTGAGAGGACTCCACAGGTATATGCAACGCAGTAGCTTCACGACCATGAAAGTGAGAGACATCTCCTAAACTGAGGCTTTCTCTACAGGAATTTCCTCCAAAAATCAAAATTGGCTTAAGACACCAGTTGTCCTGTACATCAGTAAACTACTTTCCGTGCAAACTAACTTACTGCCAAGGAGCATAGGGCCAGGCTCTGCCATTTTCACCATCACATTAAGGATGTCATCAAAGGATCAAATCCTATATGTTGACCAGCAGGTTGAGGGAGGTAATCCTTCTTCTATCCTCATACTGGTGAGGCCACATCTGGAGTACTGTGTCCAGTTTTGGTTTCTCAGTACAAGAGAGACATGAACATACTGGAGAGAGACCAGTGAAGGGCGACAAAGTTGATGAAAGGACTGGAGCACCTCTCCTGTGAGACAAAGCTGGGAGAGCTGGGTCAATCCAGCCTGGAGAAGGGAAGGCTCAGGGATGGTCTTCAATATACATAAAGACCTGAAGGGAAGGTGCAAGAAGACAGAGCCAAGCAGTTCCCAGCGGTGCGCAGTGACAGGACCAGAAGCAATGAGTACAAAATGAAGCACAGGAGGTTCCCTTTGAACATCCAGAAACACTTTTCTTGTGTGAGGGTGACAGAGCACTGACACAAGTTGCCCAGAGAGATGGTAGATTCTCACACCTTGGAGATATTGAAAAGCCATCTGGACATGGTCCTGGGCAACTGACTCTAGGTGGCCCTGCTTAAGCAGGGAAGTTAGACCAGATTACTTCCAGAGGACCCTTCCAACTACAAACATTCCATTATTATTCTGCAATCCATTGTCCTAAAGCCTATAGGATTCATTTGATCAGTATTAACTGATAATACCACCCAACACTTGTGCTGTGGGAGCTAAAGATCTGTAGGCCTTTTTCTCTTTCAAGTATTTATTTAAATACTCCTTGAGGGGTGTTTACACTGATGTTAGGATGTGCTAAAATATCTGAGCTTGCCTACACTTGGAAATTCTTTATTGGAAAAATAAGGTCATGGGGCAGCTTAAAATTAGGTAATAATTTAGTGAAATTCCTGCTGGCAGTTCTCCTTGCTTCGTTGGATACTTTGAGTCTGGTGTTAAATGTTATGTATTGAAGGTGATATTTTGTGTTTAGGTCTGTGAATCTTGCCTTAAACTGCAGCAAATTAAAAAGAGCTGATGGGAAGAAGGAGCTCTTGTAATAGTGCTGCTGCCCAGGTAGCCCTGTTAGTCTTTTGTTACTGCTTGTGCAATCACCCTGTGAGCTGCTGGCTCGGAAGACATCTGCACCTTGTCATTCAATGCCTATGTAATGTGTTAATGAAGCAATTGGTGGTGAGATTTTCAGGAGCCTTATGCTATTTAAAATACTGATCCTATAACAGCACCGAGCAAAGCTGGCTTGAATGTCATGTTTGTCTCATACATATGTTCTTTAGTCTTAGTTCAAACATCTTCCAATGGGCAGGTGCAGGCAGCAGTGCGGTTTTGACAGAGTCTCGTTATTACACATTTGGACGCACTTCCGCAGCGTCTGTTGGAAGTAAACTCCTGCAGAGCCGAGTGATAAGCTGCAGCAATCCTGACATCACTGTTACACAAACTGCTACTGATGAGGAGGTCAAAAACATCATGTCATCCAAGGTAAGAGAACAAAGTCAAGTATCTGGAGAATTGTATGGGCCAAAACCTAATGATCTATATATGTTCTTTAAGGATTGGATTTGCTTTTTGTAAAGGCACTGTATGTCTCACCAGCAGCATTTGCTGTTAAATCCCTTTGCTAAATTCTGATGTCTCTTACCAGTGAAAGGGCAAGATGTAAGAACTCCGTCTCATGTTAGTGGCTTGGACACTCCACAGAGGGATTTGCTTTTTCTGACATGCCTCACTTTTCTGTTCCTCCAGACATTTAGCTTATGTTCACATCTGGTGATGTGGGCCCGTCCACGTTGCACAGAGTCAAGTGTGAGAAAAGACACATGGAACAGATGCACTTTCTGGAAGGGGTGAAGGAGTCCTCAGGATAGAAATAGTTCTCTCAAAATGCACTGATAATTATTCTTGCTCCTTTTAGCTTTGTTGTTGTTGCTGGTTTTGCTTTTTTAATCACAGAGCCTGTTTGGTGCTGAATAGTTTCCTGTTCAAAAAAAATAAGCAGTTAATGTGGCAGCAGCCTCACGATTTTGTATCGGCTGTAGTACAGATACCACGTGCATATTTTGTAACGGGGTCTTTCCAAATACTTGATTGAACCACAGAGTGAAACACAAACTTCCTTTGTCTTTCTCATCCACAACTACATATGCCACCAACAGCTTGCAGGATAGAAAGGACAATGCTAGCTAAGAAGCAGGATTTTGTTTCCCTGGTTGGCACCTGGTGCCTGCTGGTCTACAGCATCCCAGGCTCGTCTCAGGGCTTTATAAGGACACCTGTGTTCAGCTCTCTTAAGGAAACCAAAATCTAGAACTCCCCATTCAGCAGAAGCTGAGAAGCTGTGCCCCTGACAAAAGCTGGGTTTTTCTCCTGTACATGGAGCCTGCTCTTAGCTGCAGCCCTGGCAGAGTTCTGCAGCAGCATATCAACTGAGCTGTGAACCGTATCACCCCTCCCATTTCTTTGAGTGTTACAAATGTAAAATAGTGCTTCTCAAGCAGATTACTTTCAGAAACATTTTTAAGTCTTTTCTCCATTGAATGATCACGTGCTTCTCCAGTTACAGTGAATGGTAGCTTGTCTTCAGGAAATTAAACCAGAACTAGTAAGATTTACAGGCTTTCCCAATTTATTTGCTTTGTTTACATGGCCATATGTATTAATCCGTAGCAATTTTTGATAATGTTAAATTTGAACTTAATAGTTTTAGGAATTTTACTGCAATGTACTGTGTCATTAAAAAAAGGGAGCGCAAGGTATTTTTTTTCCCAAATTAATACAAAATTAAAATGTTTGATAGTACAGCTTCAGCACATTGATAAATGTAGCAATTTACAATCGGCTGCGTCCATTTCACTGCCTTTTAAATTGTCATTCTTTTAATGGAAGGAAGACTCCTAGATGCTACTTAATTTCGGATGTAAGGTGAATTGCAGTGCTTCTAAAATGCAGCTGCAGTGCTGGAACTGGGCACGTGATGTCAGTGTTGGCATTTGCGCTCTCCTGCTGCTGCATTCAGGTAATCTTTGGCCTCCACTGGCAAGGGAGATGGGAAGGAGAAGAGCGGTTTAGGTGAACCTCTGTGCATACCTTCTTTGTTAATTGGCTTACGTTATTTATTAATTTACTATTATGTGTTTCTTCCGGCTATGCCCTCCAGCCTATGGATCACAGCTCCAGTCGGATGTCTTTCTATGTTGAAGGAACAAATGACATGCAAAGCGCTTGTGCAAGCCCAAGACCATCCAATAAAAAGGTAGCTTACCTGTAAGCATGAGAGCGCACATTAACAAAGCCTTGAGCCTCCTGAGGCAGTTATGGTAATTAGTGCTTCTAAATGAGGCGATGGGAAAACAAAACAAAACAACCAAAACAAAAAACAAAAAACAATTTAAAAACTCCCACCAACTAGTTTTATGGAACAAGGAGTTTGTGATGGAATATTGAATCAGTGGGTAAATATTACCCAAACATTTCTACTTCTGCTCCGGACTCTTTAGATTCCTTTTCCAGCGTAGTTTTAGGCAAGTAGCAGCCTGCCTGGATCCTCCCTTTGCTCTCGTTCTCAAGGTGTTAGGGCTTCTGTCTTTTTCCACTGCTGTTTACCCTCAGATACCTGCCTTTACACGTTACAGCAAACTGCATTCAGAAATGTTTACCATCTCTTTCTCCTGTAATGAATGTTTTTCTTTTCCCTTTTAGTTGCTTTTAGAACCAACAAATTCCTTCCTCTTTTGAGTATGTATTGCCAGATAGCTTTTTTAACAACACAGAAGATACCATATCATGTAGATAATTTTTTCAGAGCTGTATCTCATGTTTGGCATTGATCAGCAGCAGTGGCTTTAGATGAAGAAGCAGGGGAAAAACCCTGCAATGAGCAGTTCAGAATCTGAGTTACAGATAATAAACTCTCCTTTCTTACTCCTGTTTATTGGTTTGATTTCTGCCAAAAAGCAGAGAGGTTTGTACCAATCTGAATATTGGGTGGATTAATATATCCTGTTCAACATAGATGTCCTTAGGAATCCCATTAGCTTTATTGTTTAAGGAATTTTTAAAAAAACAAACGTTGCACTAAATTTTTTGTCCAGATTTTAGTTTCCTACATTTTAGATAATTGGAATTGGGTGTCTTATGGCCAGATCTCACTGCACAGAATATTGTCTCCAACTACAAACCTCTGTACAAGCTCTGCTGTGGTTAATGCTTTGTCCTTCTCTCCCACCAGAGGGACAACCTTACCCCTCTACATTATCTCAAAAACACAGATGTGCTAAATGGAAAGGTGCAGGGGGAGAGGAGAATGGGACTGCTCCCTGTCATGCACACAGCCAATGGCCTGAGGGCAGACCAAAGGCATTTCCCAGTTTAGTTGTCCAGGATTCTGGATCCACAGAAAAATGGGTCCCAATTTCATTTTGACACCAACATTCCTTGTATGTCATTTTGGTCAAATCTGCCTTCTTATCCTAAAGGGATGTCCACACATCCCCATCCAGCTACTGACTCTCCAGTATGGAGAAGTTTCCCACAGGGAAGAGGAGTGTTGTCAAAACTGGAAGATTAGTTGATTGAAAACTATTTCCCAACACTCTCTGTTTATTACCTAGCATTTCCATGAGGAGCTGGCTCTGCAGATGGTGGTCAGCACGGGTATGGTGAGAGAATCTGTCTTCAAGTATGCCTGGTTCTTCTTTGAGCTCCTGGTAAGGTTTGACAGTGATATTTTAGAGTAAGTAAATGGTGAACTGTAGGAGGTGTTCCAGGCACAGATTTACTTCGGTGGTGATCTCTTCAGTTATTCAGCCTCAGTGTGAAAAGGAGAGGTCCCAAATAATGGAAGTACAACTAAAGAATTCTCCATATTCACCCTGATTTCCCACTGACAGCATGTAATGGCAAAGTCCTGCGTGAGATATGTGCACAGTGGTTCACAGCTTGCAGAAGGCTGAAAGATGAGCATCAAACTGAGCCCTTCCTTTTCTACAAATACCTTTGTCTGTGTTTTCCATTTTTTTAACAACATGGGAGCATTGTGACAAGGCTCCCCAAACCCACAGTTTCACAGAAACCCAAGGTGATGAATGTGAGTGGAAAATATGTACTGATTTCCACTGACAGCATATAAGCTACTGAACAGCAGGTCAAGAAACAAGAATTCATTCCAAGTGTCACTCCCTGCCCATCATGAAGGGCAAAGGTTGCAAACAGCAGCATTTCAGAGCTGTGGATGCAAGGGACTGGGGAAGGCAATTCTAATTTCAGGTGCTGAGAGTAGCTGACTGCATGAACATGAACAGGAATCAGTATCAGTGTTTGAGTCTTAGGCTCTTGGCTGTCATGGCCAGTATTTGTAGGATTTATCACAGCAGCTCTGAGAAGATGAGAGTGATACATTGAGGGAAAAACAAGCAGGGGATCTTACTCCCATTTATTAACTTGAAGCAGTAGTTTTACCTCCACTTTGGGCTTTTTTTAGGTATCTTTTTTTCTGCTTTACAGATAAAGAGTATGGCTCAGTATGTGCACAACATAGAGAAGCAAGATAACCCACGAAGAAGCCGATTCTCCGATCGCTTCAAAGATGATATTACCACTATAGTTAGTGTGGTTACTTCAGAGATTGCTGCACTTTTAGTCAAACCACAGAAGGTAAATGCATGAAATAAGCACCATGGATCCTTGCTACTCACCCTATGTAACTCTGAGCTGTATTTAACCCCTTTTCACCTTCAGCAATGTCATTAGAATTAGGGCAAAACCAAGGCGGTGCTCTCACACAGACCTTCAGAGTATTGTGGCTATGCAAGGGGCAGTGCTGTGCTCCCCTGGCAGACAGTTTGTTTTTATGCAGCTCAGCTACCCAGCCTGCTTTTCAGTGTGGCTGCAGGGTGTGGGGACGGAATCCCCTTTCCTTCCAACAGGAAAGGCTGGACACCGGTTTTCAGTGGCAGTGCTCCTTTATGCTAGGTTAGCAGGGCATCAAACCGCAGCCCAAGCAGGGCTTATTCCTTTTATCTTCTTTTCCTGTTACCCTCCTTCCTACTGCATAGCTTTTTATTCTGCATTTGGCTTCTCTGTGATGGGCTATGCAGTAGGAAGGCAGTAGTCCTCTTGAAGGTTGCAGAATCCATCCACAAGTATTCTGACCCCAGGTCTCTTTAAAGAAGTCCTGGCCACATCAAAATTAAAGACAAGAAATAAGCCCTGACTCCCAATAAATTATTTCTCCTGATACATTTTCACAGGTGGCACTGGTATTATGGTTTATAAAGTTGAAAGGATCACAAAGTGTAATTTATATTTTAACATTCATACTGGCAGTTTGCATCACTGATGTCACCCTGCACTGGCCAATAGACAAAGTTGAGGCAACAGGTAGGCACTGGGTAATTGTTAGTTGTTCAGTTGTTGCAAACAACTTGTTTTCATGCGCCACAGCTGCCAAATGCACTGTGCTAGCCCAGCAGTGTGCTCTGCCACAGGGCAGACCAGGCTTCACAGCTGGCCTGCTGGGTCACTTTTCAACCAGCTCCATTGCCTAATCCACTTCTCTGTGTATGCCTTGCTGTTCTGTTGAGGAGCAGAAACTGGGAATGGGCCAAGATCAGAAAACGGATGCCAAAGAATGGCCCAAGTGTTTGTCACTGTACACCAGGAAGGTTTTCCTGAGGCTTTGCCCTTTGATCGTTTGGGGCGCTTCTGTGATAGCCATGTGCAAAGAAATTGTTTCCTCAAAAATGTTTCTTCAAGGCATCAGTGACCTTTTTTTTCCTAACACGTTGCATAATAAAAGAATTGTTACATTAAAAATGTTTTAATGGAACTGTAGGTTTTGCCAAGAGATTAGTATTTTGTGTCTTCCTCACAAGAAATACACAGGTTTTTATGGGCTGTTAACTCAATTTGATTTTGATGAAGTGAGTGCATAGAACCCAATAATGTGTGAAAATCCCACACCAGTGTTTGCAGAATTAGGGCCATTGGTTTGTTGTACAGAGCAGCAGTAGGTAATGTGTGTCTGATGTTTAAATCCAAGCAGTAATAATCTGTTTCAATACATGGTTGAGCATGTCAGATAGCCCTGTGATTCTACAGTGATATGTCTGGAATATTTTAGCCTACCCAGTCAGGTAGTGGAAAACTAATTTTTTCTTCACAGTAGAAAAATGTTTTGCTGTGTAAATTCCAGATCATACGAAATATATATATATAAATATATATATATATATATATAATCCTGAACAGCAAAAAAAAGATTGAAAAATGAAAAATTAAATAATAACCACCCTGCAGTACTGCACACCTGTTCTCACTAGTCAGACACACAAGTAGGGGCAACATTTTTCTCAGTCATCTCAGTCATCTCCTGTCAGTCTTGAGTGAACCTACCTGAAGGCCCTGAGCATTAAATGTTTGCAGATCCCTCAGGCACCATCACAAATTTCTCTTGCTGAACTACATACTTCTATTATTTAAATGGGTGTGTTTGAAGTAACTGTAGCCTTATTTGAGGGCATGTGAAGTTCTTCATTATTTTAACTTGGGGACTGCATAGCTGGTAATCAGGCCAGTTCTAAGCATGCAAGAGCTTAGCTGCTGAGTGGTGAAACCCACAGATTTATCTTACCAGTACTTTTTTATCATCAGTGTTACACTTAACATTTCTAAACAATTCTTGGCAGACCCAGTGCAGGTTTTTATTAATAATTTAAAACAATATTTTATGTTTTAAATACCTTAAACAGCATTCTCTAACGTCAAAGGTTCAGTTAACAGGTTGCAGGATTGCAGCCCATAGGGAATTCAGAACAGGTCCCAAATTGCCTTTCATTGTTATCAGCCTAAAGGTTTGCATAGATAAAGTTGTTCATTCATTCTGTGATACTCCTCTGTGAAAGCTAGAATAGTTGAAATAATTTACAGGACTAATTCTGTATGATTTTTGAAAGATAATTTAAATTGGAGAACTGAAACCATCTTGTCCAGTGTGTTTCATGAGATAATTATGGGAGCTGTCCACTACAGTGTTTGTTAATGACTCTGAAAAGTCTTCCACCTTTATATAAATTTTATACACCATAACTACAATTCTTTTGGTTTTTTGTGTTGTTTGTTTGTTTGTTTTTTAAGGAAAGTGAGCAAGCAGAAAAAATAAATATCAGCCTGGCGTTTTTCTTGTATGATCTTCTTTCTTTAATGGACCGAGGATTTGTATTTAATCTCATCAAACATTACTGTAATCAGGTAGGCACCATGCATGATAGGGATTGCATCTGGCTTGTGGCCAGCCCAGTGTTCTGTCCTGTTTGATTCATTTATCCATCAAGATCCTTTGAGCTGTGTTAAAGGGCCAGGTAAATTTCCTATTTCCTATTGCATATGCAGAGACTTTAAACCTCTTTTCATTTGTGGTCTGCAGAAAAAAATTGAGTGGGGGTTAAGACTCTTTCAAAAATGTCATACTTTGCACTGCTGCAGTGCATCCATGGACCCACTTTTCTTCCCTAACTGCTTTACATCTCTTAACAGCAGGGTCCACAGGTCATACAGAGCAGCTTTTGGTCTCTTCCAGTGCACTGCTGTGAGGCCAGTATTTAGATTTGGGTCGTTCAATCAAAATAATTCATCTCTGTCTTCTTGTTTTACAAGCCTCCCAAAATTAAAAATAAATGATGATGCAGGATGTTGTTATGAAATTATTTGTTGTATTGGAAGGGGAAGGTTCACCTTCTGTTTTGTGATATACCTGCTGTAGTTTTTCTGCCAAAGGAAGGCTGTCTGTCAGCTGATGGTAGGTTGGAGAAGGCAAGGTGGCTTCCTATAGTATGTGCAATACTCCACTGATGTAATTGTTGATATGGAGGGAAATGACAAGACCACTGATGCTCTGTGTTACCTAGCAGGACTTTTTATGAGTTTGTCACAGGCTCAGCAGAGTTTTGTTTGGTTTCAGCTTTGTGTCATGCAAAACCGAAAAAAATATTGTATGTTTTTCTTTTGGGAGGCAAAAGAACCCAAGGAATTTATTGTCTCTTGGGAAGCTGGTAAGCTACCCAGGGAGAGGGGAGAGAGACACCACCACAGTCAAATAAAGAACAGCTAACAAATGGAAACTAGTTAGGTACAGGAACAAGCGAGCATTTTCATGCATGCTGGGCCATTTGTCTGTTTCTGTTTCAGGGAGCAGGGTATTTCACAGCACGGTGATTTAAATAGTGCATACCCATCAGATTACACTTTTTCTGTTTGCTTTTCTAGCTCTCCAACAAGCTGAATTCACTCTCCACCCTGATTTCCATGAGGCTGGAGTTCCTGAGAATTCTTTGCAGCCATGAGAATTACCTCAATCTGAACCTCTTCTTCATGACCTCTGTGTCTGCTCCACCATCTCCCTCCCTCTCCTTATCCTCCCAGGTAGGCATCCATTAGACAAAATTGCATGACATCACATGAAGCACTCATGTAATGAAAGACTAAGGTTGCTCTGTATTCAGATACTTAGATTAGAATTAGCCACTGTTGAGTCAGGGAGAACAACTTCCCTCTTGAAAGAAGCAGAGCAAAAGAATAAAGTCTAAGGGAGTACTACTGCAAAACTGCATCTACAGAAGTTAAATCTTAACATTACACAGATATGAGCCCCTCTAGAAACATGCAAACAAAAAATTGCTGGTAAAGTAGAAATATAAGGTCTAAAAGGAACATCCTGTCCATACACAACCACCACTATGTGTTAGTGACTAAAACATTGCAATTTTCAATATCCTGGAATAATGGATTTCTGTTGAGCCTTAGTGTTGTCCACAGCAGGATTATCATGCTTTGCTTTTGAAATAGCACCATTCTTTGTTCTGGGTTCCTCCTCACACCAGTGGTACAGATGACAATATGACTTTGCCAGTGATTTCTCTGTTTTCTGGACAGCATTTTCCCTTTTATTTGGACTTTATCATTTTGCTGTGTGGAAACACTCAGGTATCCTGAGTAGACCTTTCCACACAATTTTTGTGAATACTCCTCCTAATCACTTCTTATTTCTCCCAGGATGTCATTCCTAGTACATGCACAGTTTTCCAGACTTGACCTGCTACTGACACAGGTCTAGATTTCCTGAATGTCAGGACCTCCCACCCATCATCCTAAGCATGGAGTTCACAAATGCATTCAATAAAGAAATTGTTGTCTGGCACGCCACACACTATATTGCCAGTCTTGCTCTTTTCTCCTCTACATTCTGCTTAGATGGTACCTTGCTTTTACCATGGTGCTGACACCCTAACAAAGGGTGCTAGACAGCCTTTTTTTCACCACAGTGGTCTTGCAGAGGTCAGGACTGGGATGAAGCATTTCAGTGCAATGCCCCACAGTTGCCACAGCCCTTGGATGCAGGGGAATGGAACTGAAGCTAAGAATGGTGGGAGGTACAAAAACACTCTGAGTGATGGAGCAGTTTACATTCAGTTTCTTTTTCAATTGTTGGATGCTAAGATATGTTACATCTCATACCTTAAGGGCTCTGATGGATCAATAATAGTAAACAGTATTTTCTTGAAGTTTTTCCTGGCCTTAAAAGCAAAGCATGAAGGTCGTAGAGTGAGGACTTCCCAATGGTTTTGCTTAATTGCTAATCTTGGATACTGAAGAACTAGAAATGGGACTCCTCTGCTGATGGAGAAAAAAAGAAGTCAGTATAGCCCTTACAACTAGTTCTAGCAAGTCAGAGCTGGGCAGACACCTGTTTAATTATGCTTTCTTTCTTTCAGTCAACATCATCAACTCTATTTCTCCTTTAGGAGTAACCTATGAAGTGCAACCTGCACAAATCAATAAAGCTTTTGTGGCTCTTGGGTGATTTAATACATTAGCTGACCACCCTTGCAGTAATTTTAACGTGTCTGCAGGAGTGCTGCCAAGCTAGAGTTAGATTTTCAGTAAGAAACGTGGCCCTGTGAGTAAATCTTTTGGAATTTTTGGAGAGAAGCCAAATTCACTTAACTGGATGCTCTACACTTCAACATCATTCCACATAAACATAGTACAGCCAATGCCTGTCTGCTTGAGGTTGAAATGGGAGTGGACTTGAGTACATAAATCCAAAATATGGGACTGCTCAGAGACAGGATTTCATTTGACCCAATATGCTAGGAGGCAGCTGCCACAGTGCAGTATACTGCTACTTCATATGTTTGTTTTCTGGGACTATGCCCAGGTGGCTGACAGAAATATTAGGAGAGAATATTGAAGAATATAAATTAAAAGCAAAATTTGACTCATAAACCCCAGTAACTGCACTGGGGAGTAGAATCTAAGACTTACACTTACCCCATCAGGGCACAAAACATTCCAGGTGACCTGTGGCACAGACCTATGACTGGAGAAGCTAAGAAGTTCACAACACATATATAGCAGCAACTTTCCATTCTTGAACTGGCTGTATATCAGTCATAGCTATAAGTTACAGCAGTTTGAAGGCTGCTTTAAATTATGCCAGCTGTCAGCAAGCTCAGTTAAGATTTCCAGGGTGAAAGGAAACATTGTTTTCACATCTTTCCTGACCTTACTTCCGTGCTAGACATCATCGATGCTGAAGAAGGCACAGTGAAGAACTTCTGACACTGAGTTTCTTCTTAATGTAAGGGCAGCTTCTTGCTGTATGGTGCCCAATGGCTGCTTTTAACACTCCTAACGATTATTCTACAGAACTCTAGCTCCTGCTCTAGTTTCCAGGACCAGAAAATCGCTGGTATGTTTGACCTCTCAGCTGAATATCGTCAGCAGCACTTTCTGACCGGCTTACTTTTCACTGAATTGGCAGCAGCACTGGACGCGGATAGCGAGGGGTGGGTATCCCAATTTGCAGATCCTAGAATGTAATCGAGTCTTACTATTGCTCTTGGCAAGGTCATAGTTTGATTTCAGGGCAGTCCTGTTTCCCCCACTCTTTTCAGTGAGTCACTCTGTAACATAGCAATAACCCAGTCATTGTTTTATCTGCAGTATGTTGGTCCCAGTGAATAAAAATACACTATCTGTTGCTAAATACACAAATGGAGAATACAGCTTAAAAATTCAGTTACTCTTGTTTCTGAACACCTCTGCCTTTGAGCTTAAGAGTTAGCTAAACTTTGGCCAGGGTCTGATGCTTTTCTCTAAATACCTCTCTTCACCATATTGAATTTTCATGGGAAGTTTTACAGACTTGGATGCCTTTGATTGTGATGAAGTGGCTTGGAGATGTAAGACAGCTATTCTTTGCAGGGAACATGAGTCTTTACTTGGAATGGAAGAGATTAATTAATGAATATCTGTGTATTAATTTGTTTATTTCACCTCCACTCTGTTTCTTAAATCTTTGATTTATAAATAATTTGTGCATCACCCATTAATGAAGCTCATGGATGGTTTTTCTGTTAACAGGAGTAGCAAGGTGCAAAGAAAAGCTGTTAGTGCTATCCTTAGCCTGTTGAGTTCCCATGACCTAGACCCACGTTGCTCAAAAAAAGAGGTGAAGATTAAAATTGCAGGTCTCTACCTCCCTTTGGTCGGTATAATTTTGGATTCGCTGCCACAACTCCATGATTTTACAAGTAAGACTTTTTTCTTATTTTTTTCAGCTTCTTAGAGTGACTTGTCTAAACAGTCTATCAAACATAAAAGAGATCACACTAAGTGCAGAAATTCCTCACAGTCTAGTAAGGTTGACTATTTCTTTACTTACAAGTAAACTGGATTTTTAGAGACAGGAAAAACTCCAGTGTCCTCACTTCATGAGCAAATGATAGACCAGAGATGTACCAGTGTGTACTCTTGCCTATCTCTTAGTGTAAATACTATGATTCTGCAAATAAAGCTTGCAAGACCTGCAAGAATATTGAGATTTAGATAGGCTTAGCAGACAGTAGGGAAGAAAACAAGAGTGATAGGGACATTATGTTACATCACATTTAAAGACATTTGATTGTATTCCTTCTATCTTCTTCTATTGCTCTTTAGTGCTAATAACATGTTACCAAAATTAGTCTCAGGCAAATGTAATTATCAGACAGGAAATATATTACTATCATCTGTTATAACTGTAAACTTTGCTCTACATTATGAAGCGTTTTAAAATAACATTATCTAAGCTGTTTCCTTGCATTTTGCTACATGTGTGTTCCTATGATGCAGCTGAAAGTAAGCTATTTCACATTTTTTGGTAAGTTAGCAGATCTCTGCTACTTGGAAAACTACATTCCACTTTGATAAACAAAATAAAAGCTATAAAGAAAAAGAAGTATAGTCTATAAAGAATGTACTCTTGTCACTGATTCTGAAAATGTTTTGCACTTAGATGTCCAGATAAAAAAACTCACTACTATGAAAGTATCATTTAACACTTCCAGTCTAATAGGATGAAAGCATTTATTATACATTGGCTAATCAAATCTCACTCCATTCTTCTAATCCAAGTATTATCCTTATACTGCAGATGAAAATGAGACATGGGGAATCCCAAGTGTACCAGTAGGGCTAGTTTTTAGTGTCTTTCTTTTGGAGTATTTGTCACAAGAGGCTCTTGACCTGGTTCTGAACGCATTAGGACTGGCTGGTCATTCAGCTTCTCTGAAAAACAGGGCTTGCAAAAGCACAAAATGGACACTCAGAATCAGAGGAGATTTTTACAAAACTTAGGTATAAATAACTTTATTTATTGGAAGTGATGTCAAGAACAAGCAGGGAATAGAAGCAGCTAGATGCCTGACATCAAACTTTTTCTTTAGCCAGCAGGGAATACTGCCTTTGTCAGCACTCTGCTATTAGCAAACTTACATATTTTGTTGAATGTCACCAAGGCCATGGACAGCTTTTGCATTGATCCTCCTGCCTGAAATGGGCTGGAACTGGATGGTTTCAAGTCTTGTGAAGCTCTGGCTTAGCTTAGAACTCCAGAGACAACCTCATGTTGGCTACTGCCTTTGCTTTTAATTTAGCTTCTTTAAACACCTGGAGTTTATTGCACATATCTCCTTCCCTTGTGTTTATTTAACAATTTGGCAGCCTTTGCAGATGGCTGCAATCTGTCTTGCTGTTGCTGTGCCTGTTTCACTGTTTGGTACATCAGCCAGATGAACAGTCTCAGGGATGGAGGTGCCAAATGCTTTGTTAGGTTACAACCCAATGGAAGACTGTGACATGTGAATGGCAGCAGCTGGATTGCTCCTGAAGTTCCAGTGGGATATTTCAAATCTAGTTTCAGATGCCCGCAGTGGAAAGGGACGTACAGGAAGCCCAGAAGAAGAACAAGAGTCTACAGGTGCAATTCACCAAAACGTGGCCCTTGCAATTGCAGGGAACCAATTCAACCTCAGAAGCTCTGGAGCATCTCTGGTGTCCCTGGTATGTCCAGTGCTCTGCCAGTCTCCCTTCTTGTATCTGTTTTCCTCTTTCTTTGTTTTCCCCTTTTTTTCTTGCTTGTCACTAATAACTACAGTCATGAGAAACTCCATTCTTATTTCCTCCAGCCCCAAATAATGTCTCATATTTTTCTTGTCATTTCCCCCTCTTCTCTTCTAGTCATTTAATTACTCCTTTACCATATATAGTTGCACTTTTTCTCCCACGTGCCTCTACCCATATTCACACCCAACCTAATCTCATTTCCAGATGAGCAAATGCCACTATGACTTCCCCACTGTCTGCCAGTCTCAGTCTTACCTGAATCCATTAATCTAGGACTTAAAATTCTTCTTTTTCTCTGTACCTTCCTGGGTTTTTTTAGTCTTCTATGCATTTTGGCTGACACAACTGCATGGCAAGAGGGGACCAAACAGTTATAGAATATTTTTTCTACATTATTATAAGGAAATTAAATTACAAGTAAACAATGTTCTTGTGCTTCTTTCTGTCTTTTGTGTGGATACAACTGCTCCTGTCACTGATTACACACACATACATTCAAAAAATAAAATCAGTATAAAGAAGAAGAAGCTAAACTTACCGAAGTCCAGTCATGACCTTTGATTTCACTAAAATTTAAATAACATTACTTCACCTGAATGACCTCCCTCTTTTTTTCTTCTTTCAACTGACATTTACTTTATCTGCTCCTAGCCCTACAGACAGAGTGCCACTTTAGGTCCTGATACTACTCGCAACCTTTTGATCTGTTTCCTCTGGATCATGAAAAATGCTGACCAGAATCTAATACAGAAATGGATTGCAGACCTCCCATCCATGCAGTTGAACAGGATTTTAGACCTCCTCTTCATTTGTGTGTCATGCTTTGAGTACAAGGTAAGTGAAACATGGCCTGATTTTATTGTCCTGTTTTTGTGTTGTTTTTTTTTCCTTACCTTCTGGCTATCCAGGGGAAATTCATTATTGACAATTGTTAAATTACCTCTTGTCTGATCCATGGTACAAGTGGACAAATTCATTCAAATAAAATAACAGACCCTTCAAGCCGAATGCAGCCAAAACTTTTTAAGAAGTCCTATAAAGTTCACTTGAATTATTTTATTATTTTTGTTTTCTTGGAGATTTGAGGGCTGTTTTTGGTGGGCAATATATTGACAGCCCCTGTTAAGTTCTGGACAGGACACTAAGGATGACCATGTAGTTAAGAGCTGGGACTGGACATCAGGACTCCCCTCTCTGACAGTGTCTGTCTGAAGTGAATCAAATAATGTTCTCTCTGATCTTCAGTTTCTCACTCTGTGGCACTGAGCTACATCTTTGTGTTTGTTAGCAGTACATATACTACATCTTTTCTCATCTGCAACATTTAATTATCCTTTTTATGTTCGTCAATCAAATGAATTGCTTTCTGCCCCTCTACTGGTCTCTCCTGTTGTGTCAGGTTCTGGAGGTGCAATTTGGACTCATGTCCAAAGATGAAGGCATTGATGTTGATTGTTTTGACTTTATTTTCAGGGCAAACAAAGCTCAGATAAAGTTAGCACCCAAGCACTGCAGAAGTCACGAGATGTTAAGGCCCGACTGGAAGAGGCTTTATTGAGAGGTGAAGGAGCAAGAGGAGAAATGATGAAGCGTTGCAGAATACCAGCTGGTACTTCTAAGTTGTGTCTTTTGAGACGATCTCAGGAGGTTGTAGCTATAAATGAGTTAGTTGGGTTTTATGCATACTGCCCATTTTCACCCTTATGTTTTTCACCCACGGTCCTTTCCCTTGCAGACCTTTCTTGTTTTTGCTATGGCTAAAAATATCATTAGCTTTCAACTATCCAAGATGTAGCTAGGACTGAGCTCTTCTCAAGTGAACAAAATGGGGCCAACTAAGAAGTTTTAAGACGTTCTGAGAAATCATGTTAGTGTCTAATCAAGAGCCAAGAAATGGTGTAAAAACTATCAGAATGAATTGTTCCTATCAAAAAAGGCTGTCTCACTGAATAAAAGGAATAATTTGTGTTTTGGTCAAGCTAACATTCTAAAAATCCTGAATGAAGAAGATGATGGGATCCTGTCCTTTCACTGGAGTCCTGAGGCTGTAAAGTTGAGTGGTTTTAGTTCTGACAGACTGCTACAGACATGTATCTCCTTCTTTCAGTGAGCTATCAGACTTCAGGTGTCCTCTTTTGCTTTAATGTCACTGATACATGTTGCACTTTCAGGGAATGACAGATCAGCAGGGCTAAATGAAAACCTGCGCTGGAGGAAGGAGCAGACTCACTGGCGGCAGGCATATGAGAGACAAGATAAGTAAGTAATTTAATAAATACATATTGCTTTTATTAGAACCAAACTATTTGCCGGGGTTTTATGTTTTTTCCTTTCTCCCAGGATATTTTATTACAAAATGAGGAGTTTCAATCCTTTCTCTCTTCAGTCAAAGAGAATGAAAGAGAAAATGTTTAGGTAGCAGAAGTATCCAACTGTTGCTATGACACAACAAAGAGATCACAAATACTTGAATGAGAAGTTTAAATAGCATACTTTTTCCTTCTTATTAGCAGGGTGTTAAACACTGCTAATTGATACAAGTTGTATCAAATACTCCAGAGGCTTGCTGTGACATTTATTTTGGTGTTGCTATGGTTCCTCACTCTATACAGTATTGTGCAAGTTCTGCTACAGTAAATCAGTTGTGCTGGGTTTGATGTGTTACTTTAAAATTGAGAAGAATTACTAGCAGGAGTAGGGGAAGATGATTCTGCAAATATTTTTCTTGTTGCAGGTTTAAAGTTAGGATTTCTCAGTGCTTTTCACCTTATCAGCACCATATGGTAGTAGACAAGTCAGTGTCTAGGTTTATAGAAAACTGTATTTTCAGGAATTATTTGTGTTACTGACAGCATTTTCATGTGGTATGTGCTAAGTTTCAGTAAGCCTGGAACTTGCTGCTTTTCCCAAGAGGAGGTGTGTCATTTGGTCATAGATACTTGTTCGTTATTACTATCTAAACGGTCCACTGTTTGTCAGACAGAGACATCACTGTGGTATGCGAGATCTTTGATCTCACCCTTTGTGGATCCCTTAATACATATGTCCCATAAGTAAGATGTTTGCAGGTAGTACATGGGACAGCAGGTTTGCACAGGCTGCAACTCAGCCTCACTCAGCCTGCTTCCCCTTGAGTCCAGCATGCTTTTGGATTGTAGTTGCAGTTACAAGCTGTGTGTGGTGTCAGAGAGGATCCAGTCAGAATCGTTAATGTGCAAGGCTGCGTGATTGCTAGAAATGGTTCAAACAGCTATGCTGTTTGATTAACTTGTACAGTTCTTATTCATAATTAGTGATCTCTGCCTTGATTGTAGTACCAGCCTTTTGGCAGGCCATTCTGTTCTTCATTCCTTTGAGTTTTAATTAATAACCATATGACTGCCCTGACTTCCTTTCCTAGCCCTCCCCAGAATTACCTGGTTGTGCTCAAAAGGATGGCTCTGTTGTTTTCTGTTTGGTTTGGTTTGGTTGGTTGGTTGTTTTTTTTGGGAGGGGTGGTAAAACTCCACTGGGCAGAAAAGGTAAGTAAATTTAGCAGAAAACCCACAGATTTTGAAGTCACTCAGAAATGCGATTGTAAGGGTGTTGCTCCAGCCACAGAAATACACCACAGGAACTGTGGCTGGAGTCAAAGCAGATCTTATCTCAAGCTCTAGAGAGCCACTTCTGGCCATGCAACAGCCCTTTTCTGAGCAGTTTAGGAAAAAGAGTAAAGCCTCTTCTTAGTGTTTCTGGTGTAGAAGGGATCTCTGATAATGCACTTTTGTTAGAACTGCACCTATACTTAGAGCATGCAGCTGCAGAAGACCTGTGTTCCAGACCTCATCCTTAAGTCTCAGCTAAGGGTATCATGCATTGCCTTACCACCACCTTTTCTTAGTGACCTGGGGCACTTCTGTGTTGACCCTGCAGCTTTCGGACCTGCTGTCTTACATTGTCAACAGCCTCAAGAGTGAACGTTCTAAATTGCCTACATTAAACACTGCTGCTATGGCACTGAAGCAATTTCCCCTTTGCCCAAGCCTGCAGTTTTTTTTCTGGAAGTCGTGGATCAGTTGCCTGTTATTCCCTTTTGGGTTTTGCTGTTCTGCTACAGGAAATGCATTCAGAAATTACTGCATAGCTTATTGAGCAGCTGAACATGATATTGAGGACAGAGTAGCCATTGCACAGATTGCTATTAAGGAAGTAGAAGCATCTATTTGATCTATCCAGAGGCCTAGTTTTCAGGTGTCCCCTTTGGGACTTCAGTTCTACAGTATCAGCTCTTCTCATTTGCCTCTGCAGTTCTTATGAAACACCTCTGAACATTATTTTCATTCCTTGCTCTTTCAGGATCCTTCAGAATTACATCATTAGTATTTTTGCTTTGTTTAAACAGCAAGTCATCTAACTATTTGGGTACTCTCTGCATGCTTTAATTAGAACTCCTTTTTTCAGGACAAAAGCTGAGCTAGATCAAGAAGCTCTGATCAGTGGAAACCTGGCAACTGAAGCTAACCTGATCATTCTCGATATGCAAGAGAACATCATTCAGGTAAGAAGCAGCAGAGCTGGCTTGGTACCAATCCCTTCTCTCTCAGAAGCCATTGAAAGCAAGATTCATTCCTCTTTTTGTTTCTTAGGCAGTGCAAAATGTTTTAATTAAAGTCTCCTGTGGAATTTGAAGGTAAAAAAAAGGGAAGATTTATTAATCCAAAAATGAAACTTCTGCCTGCCTTATGCTGCTGCCACAAGCCCCTTCTACTGTAGAGCATTGCACTACTGTGAATGAAAGGGAAGTCCACCACCTTGTCTTCAGTAGATACTGTTGAAAGCCATTTCCACTGGCTTACTATGATCCTAGAGTTTGGAGAGGTTGAGGGAAGAAAAACCTTCATTTATGCTAGGAATGTATCTGAACGTATTAGTAATTTGGAACCAAACTGCTGGGTGGCCTTTGGTCATACTTGGATGTATGATACTGTGAGACAAAAGGGTCTAACTTTGACTCGCACAGAATGCTCAGTTCAGGATAATATGTTCCACCTGCACGGAAGATACTTCCACCTCTTTTCTTCTGAAAAGAGATTTGCCCCCCTAAAGCAGTGTAATGTGCAGAATTTACTGAACTGCTAGGAGACAGATGTAGTAAAATTTCACAGGTATTTTATCATCAGTAGAACCATGTTAGTTGACTCCAATATATTCTCCTGGTTTAGGAGAGACACTCCAAATTCATGGGTATGGAAATACTGCTGTTGGAGCAACATGCATATCCATTAATAGCGAGGAGAAAACTTTCTCTCTTGAAAATCTGTTTGTGGAAATGCATTTAGCTACAAGACTCTTGAAGTACTGGGCATAATTTTTACGTGACACCACTCATAACACCTAGTCTCCCCACTATTTGAGTTGTGGATTTAATCAAAGCATGCCAGTATGACTATTTAGCCTATATGCCCAGGAAGTCAGAGCATGAAGACACAAGGGGAAGGATGGTGCTTGCCCACCACAGGAGCACTTCCTTATCCGAGGAGTAGGAAAGATTGGACAGAAGATGGACAGTGCTTCAAGAGACCCTGCAGAAGCTGGCTGAGCTTAAAAATGCCAGTGTTTGGGACATGTTTCCCTCAGTCTTTCTGACCACTACAAAAATGTCTTGCAATTTCTCTGAAGCAGGTATTAACAAATGAAAAAACCTGCAATCTCTAAAGTCCTGGTTATGACTCATAGACAGAAGAAGAGAACTACCATTCCTATTTGCCACTTCATTGCTGAATTACCTCCTGAAGTTATTGTTTTTCTCCTCCATGTGTAGGCAAGCTTCGCAGCAGAGTGCAGAGACAATCTTTTGGGAGGAGTTCTGAGGGTCCTGGTAAATTCTCTTGGCTGTGATCAGAGCACCACTTACCTGACTCACTGCTTTGCTACACTCAGAGCACTCATTGCTAAGGTATGCACTTGACATACTTCTGTTTTCATGCTTCCAATCAAGGTATTCCAATTTCAAGCTTCCAATCAAGAGGAGCATTTCTAGAGCAGAGTTGTGTGCATTGACTTACCACTATTCCTTTGGCATTCATTAAATATGTTTTGCATATGCAAATAGATATTACTTTGTATAGGGGTGTTAAGGGACTTGTGCTGCTGTTGTAAGGGTATTTCATTGATGACACCAGATGGAATAAGTGAATCTGAATAATCTTGTGGTTTTAGCAGTCTACTCGTAAATATAGAAGATTGACCAATGAAACTGTAAAAAATTCCACCCATTATATTTCAAATACATTCTGGTTTGAATTAGGAATCTCAATGCCAGGGTCAAATTCAAATTATCATATCATCAGGACTAGTTGCTAACCAGCTGGGTAGCGGAGAAGTTAAGGTAACTCATCAGAGATCAGGGGGATCATTCTAAGTTTCTACTCCTAAGATAGGTTGTGAAATTCTAAATACAATATCTTAGAATCAAAATGTTGACCAATTTAATCTTCCTTCTTCCTGAAAACTAATCTCTGTCTAATTTCTCTTTCATTTCTATATCAACAATAATTAAAAAAAAATTCAAAATGTATATCAAGACAGAATTTGACCCAACATTTTTATAATGTGAGTCATAAAAGTTAGGTGCTTAATGAAAAATCTCTAAAATCTGATTAAAATATATTGTCCTACAAATAAAAGCAGTTTCATAAAGGAAAAAAATCTGTGAAATATTTTTTCACCTGAACTATTCTAAAACGCAAATAACAAACAGGATACTCCTGTACAATTAATGCCTATCTGGTGTTAAATGCAGATTGGCTGACAACACCTGATTATAGGGTAGATATCTGAGTAATTATGTTTTCATTGTACTTTATCTTTGAAAGCCAACTTCTAATTACAATAATGAATTTTGTGAAGCAGTTGTTATTCTTGTTGAAATAGATCTTTTAGTTAAGCTGACTCATTTCTGTATTTTATGAAGCAATCATTCCAATTATTTCTATTACACTGTAGGTGTATAGTTGTTATTTTACAGATAAAAATGATAGAACCCTGTGCCAGCAGACTTGTAACATAAGTTAGACATAAAACAGTGAGAAAAATGGAGTGAAGAAAAGTTGGTAACTGGGAAATGGGCCTGAAAGTGAGAAATAATGTCCTGTATTTTGCTCACATGCCTTTATCAGTCCTCTGTATGTCCATAGCTGGGTGGTGCATATATGCTGTCTATGTTGAGAGTTTCTAAGGACAGATATCCTGCCCACTAGGTTTGTTGTTTGCTAGGTGCATTGCAGAGACACTGTAAAGGAGGGCAATGAAAACTGGGCCATGGAAGTTTTGTGGCACACCTTAGGAAGAAGAACACATTGGAGGGCTAGGAAAGGGTAGGGAATTGATAGAAAGAGCTAGTAATTGCTCTTTCTGTTTAAGGAAGTATTTGTGTGTTTCATCAACAATTACATACTCTGAAAATAGCAATTCTCCATGCTTGTAAGAATTTTGCAATATTTGGTGTTTTCAAAAGCTCCTGGAGCCATGGGACTCTGAGAAAGATTTTTAGCTTCACTCTTTCTACTGCTTTTTTTCTAAACACAAAGATTTCTCAAACCTTTCTTCTCTGTAGAAAGGCTTGAAAATTGGACGTAAAGGATCACAGGGATCAGAAGTTAAATAAAGTTTAAAATGTAGCTTTTGCAAACTTAAATCTTTGTCAGAATCCTGTGATTTTTGTGCCTTAGTCTAATGGCCAGAAACTAGACCAATAAATATTTTCTTCTATATCTCCCTCAGTTTGGAGATGTCCTGTTTGAAGAGGAAGTTGAACAGTGTGCTGACCTGTGTCAAAGAGTCCTCCATCACTGCAGCAGCAGCATCGATGTTACACGGACTCAAGCCTGTGCCACTCTTTATCTCCTCATGAGATACAGCTTCAGCTCTACCAGTGTAAGAGTTTGAGAACAGCAGCATGTTTTGTGCCACCTTTTTTTGTGATTAATTGAAACCAAAACTGAACTTGTGACAGCAGGTAGAACCCATCTACAGATAAATAGTCATAGTTAGTTGTTTTCACACATTTGAGCCACAATAAGTGCTAGAAGTGTAGGGGTAGAGTAGTTTTAATTATTTTTCAAAGACTATACAATGCATAAGCAGCACTCTTCATTTTGTTGCATTTCGTTGGGTTTTCTCTTTTGTGTCAGAACTACTTAGACTAGTTCTATTCTAATGCAGTTATAACTTCGATGGACGTCTGCTTGTGTTAATGAGAATTCTTCACTATCCCCTTGGCCTCAGGACTAGGCTCTGGTTCTTATCATACATATAGAGCAAAATATATGTTATGCATGTAGGTTCACAGTGTCCCAGCATGAAAGGACATTCATTAGCATTTTGGTTAGAGTTGGAAGGGACCTTAAAGATGATCATCGAGTTCCAACTCCCCTGCATGAGCAGGGACACCTCCCACTAGACCAGGCTGCTGAGAGCCCCATCCAACCTGAGCTTGAACACCCCGGCCCCCAGGGATGGAGCCTCCACAACTTCTCTGGTCAACCTGTTCCAGTGTCTCACTACCCTCACACTAAAGAATTTCCTTCTGATCTCTAACCTAAATCTCTCCTCCTGCAGTTTCAAACCATTACGCCTTGTCCTGTCACTATGTGCTCAGGTAAAAAGCCCCTCCCCAGCCTTTCTGCAGGCCCCCTTCAGGTACTGGAAGGCTGCTATCAGGTCCCCCTGGAGCCTTCTCTTCTTCAGGCTGAACAACCCCAACTCCCTCAGCCTTTCTTCATAAGAGAGGTGCTCCAGCCCTTGGATCATTTTCGTGGCCCTCCTCTGGACACACTCCAGCAGGTCCACATCTTTCTTGTGATGGGGGCTCCAGAGCTGGACACAGTATTCCAGGTGAGGTCTCACCAGGGCAGAGTAGAGGGGCAGAATCACCTCTCTTGATCTGCCAGCCACACTTCCTTTGATACAGCCCAGGATGAGGTTGGCCCTCTGGGCTGCAGTTGCACATTGGTGGCTCATGTCCAGCTTTGGATCCACTAGTTCCCCCAGGTCTTTTTCCACAGAGCTGCTCTCTAGCATGTCTTCCCCCAGCCTGTATTGATGTCTCTGGTTGCCCCAACTAAGGTGCAGAACTCATGAGGTTCACTTGGGCCCACTTCTCCAGCTTGTCCAGCTCCCTCTGGCATATCAACTGCACCGCCCAGCTTGGTGTCATCAGCAAACTTGCTGAGGGTGCTCTCAATGCCACTGTCAATGTCATTGATGAAGATATTAAACAACACAGGTCCCAGTATGGACCCCTGAGGGACACCACTTGTCACTGTTCTCCATCTGGACACTGAGCCATTGACCACTACCCTCTGGATTGCGACCATCCAGCCAGTTCCTTATCCACTGAACAGTCCACCCATCAAACCCATGTGTCTCCAATTTAGAGAGAAGGATGCTGTGAGGGACCGTATCAAAGGCCTTGCAGAAATCCAGATAGAGGACATCCACTGCTTTTCCCTTGTCGACAGATGTAGTTACACCATTGTAGAAAGCCACTAGGTTGGTCAAGCCCCTGGTAAAGCCATGCTGGCTGTCCTGAATCACCTTCCTACCCTCCATGTGCCCTGGCATGTCTTCTAGGAGGATCTGTTCCAAGATCTTCCCAGGCACAGAGTTGAGGCTGACAGGTCGGTAGTTCCCAGGGTCATCCTTTCTACCCTTTTGGATAGCATCAGATCTTGCACAGCATTTTCTTCCCTAGTTGAGACTTTAAAAGCCTTGAATACGTAAAAAGTATTGGCTTTGCAGGAGGAAAATGTATGCCTCTGAGACACCATGATCAGCCAGGTGTAGTGCATCACAATGTGAAGCCCTCAGAGGCCTTTTGCTTCCCAGACTTGTTTCCAGAATGTTTTCCCAGACCAGCCTCCTTTTCTTCTCCTCTGTGGGTGCCCTAATCTACACACCCACTGGCCTGTGCAGAGATGGAAAGAGGTGCTCTGACTTCCCTTGTTTCAAGCAAGGATATGCATTCCAAGGTACATTCTTGACCCAAAGTACAGACATGTAAGAATTAGGGAACTTTGTCTTAACCAGGTGAAAAAAGGACTGGCTTTAGTGCACTGGAGGCCACTTGTCTGAGCATTGGGTTTTACGCAGTCAATGTGAGCAGGAGAAAGTGGGTTTGGACTATACAGTAGGCAGAGAAATGGGAATTGATATACATGATACAGTGCAGTCATCATTGTCTCATGTTTTTGGTTTAACTTCTGAAAGAATTTTGCAAGAGTGAAGATGCAAGTGACCATGTCACTAGCCTCTCTGGTTGGCAAATCACCTGAGTTTAATGAGGAATTCCTTCGACGATCCTTACGAACCATCCTAGCCTATGCAGAGGAAGATGTGGATATGCAGGCAACTCCATTTCCCGTTCAGGTAAAATCTTTTATGACATCTGTACCTTTTATCGGGAGCTTTCACATCCAAATGTGCTTGGAGTAAGTCCTAGATCTTGGTCTTCCAAAGCAATGAAAATAAGGATGCAAGGGTTATTGCATGAGTTTATTTCTAACACAACTGTAAGCAGGGAAGAAGTGGAGGACATAATTTCATAGAACAAACTCAGTAAGTTCCAGTGAAATCACAATACAGAAGAAGTATCTAAGCTAAAGCTTTGTGTATAACTTTTTTCTAAACCCCAGCAGGAACTGTACCCTGTGAGTTTTCAAAGAAGGAATTTGACTCAGTATGTTTTCAGACAAGTAGCATCATGGAAACTTCTCTCCCTTTTTCAATTCATGAGACAGCAGCAGCAATCATGAAATATATTTCAGAAAACTTTCAGAGACTTTGCTAAAATTCTTACACTAACTCAGCTTATGCTGAAGTCTTAGAAAAATGCTTTTTTCTTGTTAGATCGCAGCAACATTAGCACATAGGTTTGATTATTTTTTTTCATTCAGGACTAAACATATCAAAGAATTCCAGCTCATTTTGATTAATTAAAATCAATAGGGTTGGAAAAACGTATGTTATAGCAAGCAGTTCAGCCTCCTGATTTTTCTGTGGGTGACAGGGACTAAAAGAGAGTAGCATCATCTGGTGCAGATGCTCTTCTTTTTCTAGGGAAAAAAAAAAAAGAGAAATGCATGTTGATCTTTGTGTTACTGCAGGTGGAGGAGCTGCTGTGTAATCTGAACAGCATTCTGTCAGATACAGTGAAAATGAGGGAATTTCAGGAAGATCCGGAGATGCTAATGGATCTCATGTACAGGTGAATCTATTTAGAATTACTACTGAAGAAATTCTGCAGTGAGATGAGAACAAGAACTGTGTATTTTAGGGACAAGCTGAGGACAAACTGTCCAGCTGTTCTGTTTGCATACATTGCCGCTTTAGCACAGCAGGTCTGTCACAGGAGGCCCAGGCTGCCAAATTGAGCATGTTGCACCAGAGCCACAGGGAGCTGGGCATAGATAGGCTGGGGTAATGATGGGAGTCAGGGACTGATGAACACTAAAGAGTCTTGGGTTCTCTAGTTTTAATCTCCTCATAACCCCTGTGTGTCCTGCCTACCCCCAGCTAACGATTTATTTTGCCCCATGCTAAGTGAATTACACAGAATAAAGACAGAGATATCTCCTTCCATCCAGCCCAGTGGAGAGTACAAAGGGGTTTTTTGTTATTTGAGAAGTGATCGTTTACACCTCCTTTCTGCCCGGTGTTGTTAGAATTGCCAAAGGATACCAGACATCTCCTGACTTGAGGCTGACTTGGCTGCAGAACATGGCAGAGAAGCACACCAAGAGGAAATGCTACACAGAAGCAGCCATGTGCCTGGTCCATGCTGCAGCACTGGTGGCCGAGTATCTCAGCATGCTTGAAGATAGAAACTATCTCCCAGTGGGCAGTGTCACCTTTCAGGTAAGAAACAGCTCCCAAGTTTTGACAGCCATGAGGCTGGGGTGGCCTGTGCTGGTGTGTGTATTCCTTCTTGTGTGAAGTAGGGTAGAAGGAAAAGTTACAACGGCAGAGTATCTGTCACTGCTTTTTTTGCCATGATTTATGCTTTCTTATGAAAACTGGTACTTAAGTGTCTGGCTGTCACTGGCTGCTGCTTTCAGCAGTTGGATACTTTAATCTCTTGTTTGCTAAGTAGAAGCTCTCTATTATCACATGCCTTTTCCTAGGGCTGTTACTTACCAATTGTGACAGATGGATCTTTCAAACTTCTTTCTCATAATCTAGGTAATTGTAGCTACTGAGTTCTGCTAGGCATGTTCTGCAGTACTTTGACTGTCCTCCATTTACTAACCAACACCCTTTTGATTGATGAATGACACAATCACTATAGTCTATATGCAGTCACATCAAAGTCAAGTAAAATGTCCCATAAGTTCTTTAAGCCTGGAAAGTGTCTCTCAAGTTTATTTCTCCAAAGACTCCACTGGTTCTTTTGGTGTTGTTGAGCTCTTGACTCAGGAATACATTTATCTTTTCCAGAAATTTTTCTTGGGTTTGTTTTTTTTCCCTTCTTTTCTACATCACATAGATGAAGTCATAACAACATAATGCTGTTAGACATTTTGAAATACAGGTATTTATATATTGTTTATCAGATTATACAGTTTGGTTACACTTACCTGAACTGACTTCTTGTGCAAATTCAGTGATCTTACTGCTTTTTCTCACACATTATTAAAAATAGAAATGGCTGAACCTTTCAGTATTCCCATGTGTTGATAATTCCTCCTTTATCATTATTCTCTAAGACCAGAGAAGACAGTTGTTAATTTACAGAGTGTTTGATGCAATTATTATGAATCATTCAAACTAATTAGTGGAAATATTTTGCAGAATCAACTCAGATGTTATATAGACATCTACTGTTTGGTCATTGTTGCCTTTATGAGATTGTAATATCTTTTAAAGTGTTGGGTTTTTATAGTCTGGTGTTGATTCATATTAATTACAATACCTTTGATTTTTCTTTAGTAAAATTTTGTATCAGTATTTTCACCACTTTGTCGTGGATGCAGACTGATAAACCTACCACTGTCTGTTCATTTTGTTTACTTTTTAAAAAATGTGGGCCCCAAAGGATATTTCCTCTCTGGAACTTTGCTACCTGAATACCCTTCTGCTTTGCACTTCTGCACTCTTGAGGAGCACATTTTATGGAACAGGTGATTTTGAAATGGCTAACACTAGTAGGTGGTACATTCATCATCCCTTGATATAACCATACCACCTGGGTTTTTTTTCCCTTCAGAACAGTAAATAACCATGCCACCTGGGACTTTTTTTCACTTTAGAGTAGTAAATATGAAAATGATCGAACCACTTGGCATTTTGCATTTAGTATCTTGGGCATTAGTATTTGCAATTCCATCTTAGCAATCAGGTGATGGACTAGTGTTATTCTTTAATCCCTTTACACTTAACATAGCTGTATATACTCTTTTTACTGGTTAAACATCTGCCCATGGATTTATACTTCTACCATTTTGCATCTTCTGACTTACATTCATTACTTCTATTTTCTTGTTTTCTCCCTACTTGCAATATATTATCATCATTTAGATATAGAAGAAATGTGCATTTCCTTCGGAATGTCATCCTGCTCCCAGGCTGCCTTGAATGCTTGTAATAGTGCACAGTTGACCCTAATGCAATTCCTCCTTCCATTGCTCCCAGAATATGCAGGTTGCCATTAATGGGTTTGTTTCCAGTAATTTTAGAGAAGTGAAGTCTATTCTACACGGCACTATGCAAGCGAAAACTTAGAAGTTTAAAAGCAATAAATCAATCTCTCTCATCAAATGCTTGTGTAAATACATGTTTGCCAAAGGAATAGTTGCTCCGTAGGAAAGAAGTAACGAAATACCTTAATGACCAGAAGCCAAATTGCACAACTCATTATCTGACAGCATAATTTTGAATTTCGATTTGCTCAATAACAATAATTAACTATAATAATAACATTTTGCGCATTTTTATGAAGTCTTTCAGGAGAAGAGCTCCCATTCATAAGGAACAGGTTTGTGTTTTGTAGCACCTGTGAAGATCTTGTTCAGAGGAGCTTGTTAAAAGAGAAATACACGGCCCAGACTGAGTCATCTTTACCTGGAGTTCCAGATGTCACTCACTGACTCTTTCTGTGTCCATTTCTTCATTTATCTCAGATATTAAGTCATACTGACGATACACATTTAGTTGTGGAATTGAGTGTGCTAATAATGTGTATTAAAAAAAAAAAAAAGATTATTCTGGATGAGCAGAAGTGTTGTCTATGTTTTACAGAGGAGTAAAATGAGGCAGAAAAGGATTTAATCAGTTGATGTAGGTCTTCTGCAGTGACTCTGTTAGTGACCAGAAAACTGTCAGTTGGGTAACACTGTTCCTTACACTGTGACAGACAAAACTGTATGTTTCCCTCCACGCTATCAAAACTATCACCCAAAATTGGAATGGGATAATTTTCAGTGAAATTCCCTTTTAACTTAATTTGTGTTTACACTAAATCCCCTTTCCAAGTGATAAGATGGATTTAGAGTATGAGTTGCATATGGACTAACTTTAAAGCCACTTTATATTATCAGAGACAAGGACTTGGTGTGTGTACCTACTGCTGGGCTAATTAGCCTGAGCTCAGCAATAACCTAATTTGACTGCTTTTTGGGGATCTAGGTTGCAGGCTACCCTAGCTGTACATAACCTGGTGATAAGGGCTGGGAATCACAGTAAAGCCCTTTGAGTTTACACAAGTATTTATTTTCCTGAAAGAAAATTAGGCTTGTGTGGTCCACACTCATACCTGACGATATACATGGTAACTTGTGTATTGCTTTTTTGGTATAAGAAACTGTTGTGGTCCCATGTGGCCGCTCACCCAACTCCCCCCCAGTGCACACACACACTGGGATGAGGAGGACAAAGGCCAACTAGAAGCTCATGGGCCGAGACAAAGGACAAGGAGGGTTCTTCACCGATTATGGTCCTGGGCAAAACAGACTCAACTTGGGGAAAAAATAATAATTTAATTTCACACTAATCAAATGCACACAGGACACAGACAACACACAGAGCAGTGCTTACACCCTTCCCTTCTTCCCAGGCCCAATTTGTTCCTGATTTCCCTATCTCCTTCCCCTTTCTTCTTCACCAACATCGGGATCTCCACTCCAGCACTGCTCTCACCTCTCCAGCTCAGCCCTTCTATTTCGCTTTCTCGGTTCTCAGGTCTTATATCAGTTCTTTCATATGTTAATCGCAAAGGTGCATCTATTGTCTCTCTCTGATGGCTCAGCCTTGCCTGGGGGAGCTTTTAGTAGCTTCTTACAGGAGCCACACCTGGGGCCCCTCCCCCGCTACCAAAAGCACGGCAGAACCAAACCAGCACGGGGACATATGAAAGTCTTCATTATGAAGAGGCATGTCCACTTTGCAAAAGCTCATTCAAGAACAAGGAATACGATCAGGTAGTGAGGTGGATCAGGAACTGGTTGATGGGAAGGAGTCAGAGAGTTGTAGTCAATGGGGCAGAATCTGGTTGGAAGTGTGTGACTAGTGGAGTCCCTCAGGGGTCGGTACTGGGACCGGTGTTGTTCAACATCTTCATCAACGACCTGGATGAGGGTACAGAATGTACCCTCAGCAAGTTTGCTGATGACACTAAGCTGGGAGGAGTGGCTGACACACCAGGAGGCTGTGCTGCCATTCAGAGAGACTTAGACAGGCTGGAGAGTTGGGCAGGGAGAAACATGATGAAATTCAACAAGGGCAAGTGTAGAGTTTTGCATTTGGGGAAGAACAACACAATGTCCCAGTATAGGTTGGGGGCTGACCTGCTGGAGAGTAGTGTAGGTGAAAGAGACCTGGGGGTCCTGGTAGACAGGAGGATGATCATGAGCCAGCAATGTGCCCTTGTGGCCAAGAAGGCCAATGGTATCCTGGGGTGCATTAGAAAGGGTGTGGTTAGTAGGTCAAGAGAGGTTCTCCTCCCCCTCTATTCTGCCTTGGTGAGGCCGCATCTGGAGTATTGTGTCCAGTTCTGGGCCCCTCAGTTCAAGAAGGACAGGGATCTGCTTGAAAGAGTCCAACACAGAGCTACAAAGATGATTAAGGGAGTGGAACATCTCCCTTATGAGGAAAGGCTGAGGGAGCTGGGTCTCTTTAGCTTGGAAAAAAGGAGGCTGAGGGGTGACCTCATCAATGTTTACAAATATGTAAGGGGTGAGTGTCAGGGAGATGGAGTTAGGCTCTTCTTACTGATGACCAGTGACAGAACAAGGAGTAATGGGTGCAAATTGGAGCATAGGAGGTTCAAGGTAAATATCAGAAAAAACTTTTTTACTGTGAGAGTGACAGAGCACTGGAACAGGCTGCCCAGGGAGGTTGTGGAGTCTCCTTCACTGGAGACATTCAAAACCCACCTGGATGCGTTCCTGTGTGATGTGCTCTAGGTGACCCTGCTCTGGCAGGGGGGGTTGGACTAGATGATCTTTCGAGGTCCCTTCCAACCCCTAGGATTCTATGATTCTATGATTCTATGAAGACTCTTTCCTACTGGGGTGTGTGAACTCTGAACAGGGAAATACATGCCTGACATTAGGTTTAAAAGCAAAGAGGAGATAATTGGTATCTGAGACTTTCTAGATTACTTTCATAAATAAATCACTCCTCTGGACTCTTTTCCTTTTGCTAAAAATAAAAAGCTACCAAAGGCCATGTGCCATTCTCTGAAAACAGCCCTTAATGGCTACTGCTACAGAAAGAGAAAAGCAGAAATTGAGCTGCAGCATGGGTTGTACGAGTTGCCCTAGGTGTGTGTCAGAGAGGCAATCTCTGGTTGAAGTCACTGGGACTGATAGGTAAAAGATGGCATGGGTGTGCTAAAACGTGCTGCAGTTTTCCCTCTGCCTGAAATTCAGACACATTCCTAACTCTTGTGCATGCTGCCCTCAGCTTTGTGCTTGGAGTTGATGTGATATGCAGACTGGGCATTGTGATGACAGCATGGTTGGAGTAAATTTCACCCATGGAGAAATAAATACATCCACAAAACCCAAGGGGGAAAGTCCCGTGTTGCTAGTGATATGTGGTGCCAATTCTTTATCTGAAATCTGATCAATAGTAACAGCCCTCAGTGTCTCCACCATTTTATAAAGATGTCTTTAAGGACTCAGCTAGCTAGCCAAGTGGCATCTATCCTGCCCTTAGACAGGCTGTCATTGCTATTGTCTGCTGAAGAGACACTATGACACTAATTTAACTCCTTTTAATTACTAGCAAATTGAAGCTTAGCATTTCTGCTGCTGTTGAAAGTTACATATGCTAGCTCCATACTGTATGTACACATATTTTTATGTTAATTTACATGTATTTATATGTATTATCAATTTTTTAATTTTGAGTCTAACCAGTGTCATTTATTCAAAGGGATCCTGAAGAACTGTAGACATGTTATTTCATGGTCCAGAATCTCAAAGAGTGACTGACACTGTGTACTTTATCCAGTTTTATTTAAGATCAATAAGACAAGTAACTTTAATGTGAAACCGAGTAAATTCTGCAGGATCAAGGTGTAATATGGCAAGAGGCTGAAACGAGAAGCAGCATTCCACTATTGCAGTTTTTGGAGCAATATTTTCTGTGTCAGATTTCTCTCCTTGCAAAAGTCAAATCAGCAACTTGAAAGTTCGGCTTCTTCAACAGGTGGCAGGAGTTCTGGGGTGCAGCTTGGAATTCCCCACCCTTAGGCACCAGCAGCAAGAAGGGTATGTTGGTTGTGACTGCTGCTGTGTGGGAGGTTGAGCTCATTGGAGCTCCAGGGAAATCCAGGCACCAGAGGGGGCCCAGCTTGAGACTCAGAGGAGTCTGCCTTTTAAACCTGAGGCAATAAAGAAAGTTTAGGATTCTTGTAGCAAAACTCCTGATCTGCCATCTGCAGAGGTTTATGGTGTTACATTTACATCTAAATGGAATTTGTGTATCTCCTGGCTACACTTGTATAATCTCATTCTTCTTCCTGTCATAGAAGTATGTTGAAACTGTTTCTGCCTTGATCTTTATGATAGACTATTGATTAGGTTTCTGATTTCTCTGCTCTGTTTTATTTTAGAATATTTCCTCCAATCTGCTGGAAGAATCTGCTGTTTCAGATGATGTTTTGTCTCCAGATGAAGATGGTATATGTTCTGGGAGGTATTTCTCTGAAAGTGGCCTGGTAGGGCTGCTGGAACAAGCAGCAGAGCTGTTCAGCACGGTGAGTGAGGGACAAAATCACCAAGAAATGGAATGGAGCTATCTAGGCCAGATCCATAGTTTATTTTCCCAGCATATAAGGAAGCAAAGTCTTCCTGCTCAAACATACTCCACAGATCTGCTTGCACTGCAAACAACAAGAGGCAGAGACACAACTTATGGCTGACCCAGCCCTGCCTCAGCCAGGTTGGCTAAGCTAGGCTTTTCAGGTTGCCTAGTTCAGCCATATATCCACGTCTAACAGTGCAGACTACAGGCTGCATCAGCAGAAAACTATTATCCCAGGCCTTAACTAAGCCTTTTTTTTAATATTTTCATTAGATGCTACATTTAAGAAAAAGATCTTGCTTATACTATAGAGTTTATAAAGCATATGAGAATAATTCCTGTGCTTTTACACAGCATACAACAACCACCAGCCTCACAGTCTACAATATCTGTATGAAGAGTCATAATGTTAATACTCAAGTAGGTCATCATATAGCTTCAGTGCTAAAGAGGATACATGATTTAGCATCACTGAAGGTACCCGGGCAGCTCTGGTTGCTCTGAACCATACATGCTAAACAAATCTATTTCCTTCTGCTCACCTGCATTTTTAACTCTTCTAGCCCCTACGTAGAAACCACTAGCTTCATATAGGAATTTGGCTGGAGAGTCCAGCAGATCAGAGATCCAAATGGGATCCAGTTTGTTGTTTGCGGCTCAGAACTACCCATTTACTAGTACCAGTTTTTAGAAAGCTAAACCAAGCAACATAGGAGATTAAAAGATTAGTACCATAAATCCCCTTTTCACCCAGGCTGTTAATGCAGATCTAGTTTCTTTTCAGAGGGCATGAGGAGACTAATTTCTTTTTTTCTAATGTTTTACTTCCTTCTTCTTTTGTTTTCTCCCAAGGCGGGGTTGCATGAAACTGTGAATGAGGTCTATAAAATTGTTATCCCTGTACTGGAAGCACATCGAGACTTCAGGAAGCTTACCTTGACACACAGCAAGCTGCAGAAGGCCTTTGACAGCATTATTAATAAGGTACTCACGTGGCAAGGCACTGCTAGCAAGACATGTTTCTGGGTTGAACTGTATGTATAAGACTGGTGATAATAAAACTCTTCATGTGAAATAGCTCCATTTCCATTTTTTAACAAAAGCTTCCAGCTGCTTTGGCCTACCGACAAAGGGTAGTCTACAGTAAAAAAAGGGCCCCATCCTCTCTGTAGCAAAAAGCTGAGGTGAATATAAAACTAGTTTAGAGTTACAGAAAAATAGCTGAACAAGTAAAACGTAGAACAGGAACATGTGCGATTCCACCTGGCCACATCTATTTAAGAAAAATAATTTTCTTGTCAATTAACTAGTGTTTTCAGTTACAAAACAGAAGAAATACAAAAGCTTGGCTAAATTCTCAGCAGTCATACTGGCCCTTTCCTTCTTTTTCTCCAGAAGAATCTTATTGCTGAGTCTAGTCAGTTTCAAGTTCTTACCTATTTTCATTGCAAAATTTTAATTTTGTTAACATGTATTCAGTGAAATTAAAAAATAAGTTACTTTGTTTTGCAAAGGTCACTTCGTGATTAGACTAAATTTTAAGTTAGATTTCAGTCATATGTCCCTTTAACTTGTATGTTTTCCTTCATAAACATCTGCTTCTAATCCATCAGCACCAATGATACACATAGTTCACACATGGCTGTGAAATAGGGAAAATGTTGCATTAGTGGGTTTTCTTGTATGTCAATAGTGGGAAAAAAGGAATCCAAGTACTACAACATTGACATAAAAAAATAAGTAATTGTAAATTTTCTATGTATTTTTATCAATTAGGGTCAAAAGCGAATGTTTGGAACTTACTTCCGTGTTGGTTTCTATGGATCCAAATTTGGGGACTTGGATGAACAGGAATTTGTTTATAAGGAGCCTGCAATTACCAAACTTCCTGAGATTTCTCACAGATTAGAGGTAAAGAAAAAAAATACTGTTTTAATATGATCTCCAATATTATGTTGTACTTTCTAATTAACCCACACAGTTCTAATAGTATAATTGTTACATAAAAATCAGTAACAAACTGATTTGTACCACCTTTGTGTATATCCTTTCCATTGTAGACCTTTTCTACAGCATCTTGATGAAAGTGATCCATTGTCTTGAGGCCATGTCTTTTATGGGCAGGCCTGTAATTTGTTGTTTGATTTGAGCATGCCAGATACTTGCTTTGGTATCTTTTCAGCTTGTTCATGGCACTGCAATGTTCCCATCTGATTTACCTCAGATTCTGCTTTTTTGTGAGCAACTCACACTGATCTTTGTTGGAAGGTGCCTTACCTTGGCCAGCTATCATTCATGGAGCAGTATACTGACTGTACAGAGCCCAGAAATTGTCATGGTTACTCCTTTCTTCTAGAGGCATATAGACCATTAGCATTGTATTAAGAACTAAAAACACTCTGGGATAATCCTGTTTCCTTTCCAGGGATTTTATGGCCAGTGTTTTGGGGAGGATGCTGTGGAAGTGATTAAGGACTCTGCTCCTGTAGACAAAAGAAAGCTCGATCCCAATAAGGTATGAAAGTACTACTAAGATTGTTGAGAGCTTTGTCACAGGAGAGAAAGGAAGAGAGGGGGATCCTCTTGAAACTTTTATGCTCAAACATTAAACCACCTAAAAAAATAAACCAACTTGGCGGTATCCCTCTGCCTAAGAGTGTCCTTAAAGCCTCTTAGGCTTAGTTTGGTAGCTTGTCACAGAGTGTGGAAATTAGAAGCTCTGATCTCTGGTCCTTGCTCTGGTTCTGATCCCCAAGGTTAAGCTGTGCCCTCCCCAGGGGCAAGTCTTTTCAGCTCTGAAGAAGGAGCCCTGAAGGATTTGCAGCTCTGTGCCCTTTGAAGACTGTGCTTAGACAAAGTGTACTATGGGATATTTCACATATGCCATTCGTTTTATGCTTCTTGGGTTGTAAAGTACTGTAATGGTTCTTCCCTCTTTTTCAGGCATACATACAAATTACTTTTGTTGAGCCATATTTTGATGAGTATGAGATGAAAGACAGGGTAACCTATTATGAGAAGAACTTCAACCTCTGTCGGTTCATGTACACTACGCCTTTCACCATGGATGGGCGCCCCAGAGGAGAGCTTAGCGAGCAATACAAGAGGAACACCATCCTAACCACAATGCATGCTTTCCCCTACATAAAAACTAGAATCAATGTCATCCAAAAAGAAGAGGTAATTGGGTTTTGAGGACAGATCTAATTTTTCTGAAGAAGTCTCTGGATGGGGAGATTTTCAAATTCTACGCTTGGCAGAAAATAAAGAAAGATTAATTTCTCAGACATGTTACTCTCATAAACAGGAATGGCATAGAATGGGTAGACAAATGCAAGATGGGTATTTACTATGGAGAAGAGAGGATAGCAAGTGTATATTCTTCTTTTGGACCTCCTGGTTGTAATGCTGCATAGGAAGATATGTGGAACTCTATTTATAGCTGTATTTCTAGATGATAAAGTACAATCAAATAACTAAATTTGGTTTAGAGCTGGTTTAGAGGCAAGGAAGTTTTATAAAGGTAGAAAGTGCAAAACCATTTCAGACATGAAGTCAGTAACTTAGAATAATGGTGAATTTATGCAAACAGGGAGTCAGTTCCACATCCTATTCCTCATAGAATCATAGACTCATAGAATGGTTAAGGTTGGAAAGGACCTTAAAAAACATTCTTGCAAATTATAAGGTGTCAAAAAGCTTTGGATCAGATACAGCATCTACCAAGATGATGTTTAGGTTGAACGACTTTGTGGGTTTCACAGCTACTGCTTTTGGCATGATAGAATGATAGTGGTATTGCCAGATTTAGAACAGGTCAACTGCATGCATGATTCCGGTATTGAAGCATCTTTTCTTCCATTTCCATTAGTTTATTTTAACCCCAATTGAAGTTGCTATTGAAGATATGCGGAAAAAAACACAGGAGCTAATGGCAGCCACCAACCAAGAGCCACCAGATGCCAAATTACTCCAGATGGTTTTGCAGGGCTCCGTTGGAGCCACTGTAAATCAGGTAAAGGATTCAAATAAGTCCGGGATTCAAATTAAGAGTTTATGCATACTTTTCTTATTGTGCTTTTCTTTTTCACTCTCACCTCTTGCACTGGAAGAAGTACATCTAGTCAGACACATTTAGTTACAGTGTGCATTTAAACTCCATCCCTTGGTATTAAGTCATTGTGTATTGTTCATTGGGTATGCTTTTGGTGAAAGTTCTCATGGAAATGCTGTCTTGGTTGGGGGTGTAGAAACTGACAGAAGCCTTATGAATGCAGCCAAGGATTTTCTGTTTCTAGCCCCCTAGCCATCTCAGCCATTTTGTTCATTCCAGATGTATCCTTGGGGAATGGAAATTATAACAATTTTGCTGTGGGACAACCACAAAGTCCCAGTTTCACGGAAAATACATGAAGTCAAGACCTGAGTGCCCCAAAAGAAAGTCAAGATGCAATAATTATAACATAAATATGCCTGCTAACAAAAAAGGGCAATTAAAATAAAATGAAAGAATGAAGACATAACTGAGAGAAAACTTGGCATTATCCATAGTTTCACAGAGCTTGGTTTCTTTGCTAAAAGCCTATATACTCCCAGTTTCTCCAGATTCTTCCATCAATGAAAGCCTCTAGGCTGAAATAACACATTCTTAGAAGCTTTGGAAAGTATGGTCCTTTTCTGCGCTGCACTTATTTAACTCCCACAGGGTCTTATAATGTCACACATAGAAGCTGTGTTTCATACATGTCATCAGGTTTGGCAGGAGAGCTATACTAGCTCTCCTCTGCTGAGCAGAATTTGTCTATTCTGTTTTTTGTGAACCTGGAGGATAAACAAAAACAGGAGAGGATAAAATATGATGGGGAAAAAATCTGCTTGTCAAAGGGAAAATCAGAGTGGTGGCCGGGAAGGTGAAAAAAACCATCCTGTTATGGTGACTGCCTAGTTTTATTTTTGTTCATAATTCCGCTCATGAAATAACAAACAAATGTGTGGTCTGTCTGCAGTCTAAGCAGGTGTTTGCAGATAAAACTAACACTAGAGGCAATACAGGCCCACTGCTGGATGAGGTGGGTGCCCTGGTGACAGAGGATATAAAGAAGGCAGAGGTACTGAATGCCTTCTTTGCCTCTGTCTTTAATCCTGCAGACTCTCCCCAGGAGCCCCAGATCCCTGTAGCCCCAGAAGGAGTCAGGATAAAGGAGGAGTTTGCTTTGGTAGATGAGGATTGAGTTAGGGATCAGCTAAGCAATCTGGACATCCATACATTGATGGGTCTGGATGGAATGCACCCGTGGGTGCTGAGGGAGCTGGTGGAGGTCATTGCTAGGCCACTCTCCATCATCAGTCATGGGTGACAGGAGAAGGTGCCTGAGGACTGGAGGATAGCAAATGTCACGCCAGTCTACGAAAAGGTCAAGAAGGAGGACCTGGGTAACTACAGACTGGTCAGCCTCACCTCCATCCCTGGAAAGGTGATGGAACAACTTATTCTTGGCATCTCTAGGCATATCAAGGATGAGGGGGTCATTAAGAGCAGTCAACATGGTTTTACCAAGGGGAAGTCATGTTTGACCAACCTTATAGCCTTCTATGAGGAAGTAACTAGGTGGATAGATGATGGTAGAGCAGTAGATGTGGTTCATCTTGATTTCAGTAAAGCATTTGACACTGTCTCCCACAGCATCCTCGTAGATAAGCTAAGGAAGTGTGGTCTTGCTCATCAGGTAGTGAGATGGACTATGAACTGGTTGAAAGGAAGAAGTCAGAAAGTTGTGGTCAATGGGACAGAATCTAGTTGGAGGTTTGTGACTAGTGGAGTCCCTCAGGGGTCGGTACTGGGACCAGTACTGTTCAATATTTTCATCAACAACCTGGATGAGGGAACAGAGTGTGCCCTCAGCAAGTTTGCTGATGACACTAAACTGGGAGGAGTGGCTGACACACCAGAAGGCTGTGCTGCCATTCAGCGAGACTTAGACAGGCTGGAGAGTTGGGCGGGGAGAAACTTGATGAAATTCAACAAGGGCAAGTGTAGAGTTTTGCATCTGGGGAAGAACAACCCCATGTACCAGTACAGGTTGGGGGCTGACCTGCTGGAGAGCAGTGTAAGAGAAAGGGACCTGGGGGTCCTGGTGGACAGGAGGATGACCATGAGCCAGCAATGTGCCCTTGTGGCCAAGAAGGCCAATGGCATCCTGGGGTGCATTAGAAAGGGTGTGGTTAGTAGGTCAAGAGAGGTTCTCCTCCCCCTCTGTTCTGCCTTGGTGAGGCTGCATCTGGAATATTGTGTCCAGTTCTGGGCCCCTCAGTTCAAGAAGGACAGGGAACTGCTTGAAAGAGTCCAGCGTAGAGCCACAAAGATGATTAAGGGAGTGGAACATCTCCCTTATGAGGAAAGGCTGAAGGAGCTGGGTCTCTTCAGCTTGGAGCAGGGGAGACTGAGGGGCGACCTCATCAAAGTTTACAAATTTGTTAAGGGGGAGTGTCAGGAGGATGGAGCCAGGCTTTTTTCAGTGACATCCAGTGATAGGACAAGGGGCAATGGGTGCAAACTGGAGCATAGGAGGTTCCATGTAAACATCAGAAAAAACTTGTTTACTGTGACAGTGACAGAGCACTGGAACAGGCTGCCCAGAGAGGTGGTGGAGTCTCCTTTGCTGGAGACATTCAAAACCTGCCTGGACAAGTTCCTGTGTGATGTACTCTGGGTGATCCTGCCTGGCAGGGGGGTTGGACGAGATGATCTTTCGAGGTCCCTTCCAACCCTTTAGATTCTGTGATTCTGTGATTCTCTTTTTGACATTTTCCTGTGTTATTCCCATAAGGGACCGCTAGAGGTAGCGCAAGTGTTCCTGGCTGAAATTCCAGCAGACCCCAAGCTTTATCGACATCACAACAAGCTGAGGTTGTGCTTCAAAGAGTTTATAATGAGGTCAGTAAAACAAAATTGAAATGCTGAATTGTGTCAATAAAGCAAATAATGACAATAATGCAACGATAATATGACTGTGTAATAATTGCTCAAATTAGCATAATGAATCCTAGCATCTCAGACCTCAGACACTTGGTCCAGACCTCTTATCCCTACTTCATGATCAATGTTTGGTATGCTTTGTTCCCAAGTGGGACCATATTCTGGCACTTCAAACTAATTATATAGAACTTCAGGTCTTCAATTTGTTTTATCTTTTGACATTTTACAGAAATCAAGCATTTCAGACTATTGTCTTGATTTTATTTTTATTAAAATGACATTTTTATGTAGGAAGTTGTTCATAAGGAAACATGTCAAGCTGACAACTTGGTAGTGGTAGACACATGTGGCCTTTGCTTAAGATATGCTTATAAATCTTAACAAGCATACTCACATAGCAAGATGTTAATCCCCTTAGTCCAGACAAAGAGTAATTGCTGAAGGGTAAGTCTGAGTTAAATAAAAATGAGCCTTATGCAAAAGATACAGCCTCTGCTCTCTGTTATTGTCACTGAATTTGTGAACAGTAAACAAGCAGGTAGCTCAGCATTCTGTGGTCATTAAATAAGGTTTTTATTAGCTCCCTCATGCATCTCTAATGACTTAAAAATATCACCTCAATTTGTGTACTTGGAAAAGAAGGGGGTTTCATAGTTCATTATGATTTTGGACTTGATAAGTTATCACACGAATGCCTAGCCCAGAGGAGCTGGATCCTTGGCTATTCAAATTACTTAATGCAAAGATACTGAGTTTAACAAAAGTAGGTAATACATGTCATGCCTTTATTTCTTTTCTTTTGCCTAGGTGTGGTGAAGCAGTGGAGAAAAACAAGCGCCTTATTACAGCTGACCAGCGGGAATACCAGCTAGAGCTCAGAAAGAACTATGGGAAGCTGAAGGAGAGCCTTAGGCCCATGATTGAGAGGAAGATCCCAGAGCTGTACAAACCTGTAGTGAAAGTCCATAGCACAAGGTACAGTTCGGGCAGGGTTATCTGTGCTAGCTATACCATTTTTGCAAGGAAGAAAGTAACTTTTACTGGCAGCTAGAAACAGGCCGTTTCTAGCTCTACCAACTCTACCAACTTCATACTTGATTAAAGAAGTCTGCTGACTTCCACTGGACCTGAATGTAGTATTAACTCTGTTTCTCAAGCTGCTCATTCCTAGGGCAGTGGATTTATGTCATTTTAATGACATAATTCTTAAAGAAGACTTCCTCCCTTGCCCTGATGAAAAGATATTGGAAATATCTTGCCATTTCTTCAATATTTGAAAGCAGGAAGCAGATAAGAAAGGCAGGTGTTTTGAACAGATGGTACGATGTGGTGTTAGCCAGCATGAAATAAGAGTGATCCTTTCACGCCACATATTCTAGTTTAGTGCCATGACCGAGACAGAAGCATCTTGACTGAGGTTCTTATGAATATATGCTTCTTCATAAAGCCACTGTGTCCAGTGTGGGGTGGGAGTGGAAGAAGAACCTGTTAACACATAGCATCTTTCAGCTAGTGATTTGTCAGTCAGCTGCTCCTTTTCACAAAGCAGGTATTTATTGAATTCTTTTTCAGTTGCCAGCTTTATTTATGGATCTGTTTCATTGCAGGGAATCTTTTCTTAACCACAGTTTTAGGAAATATGATGCCCAGACATCTTCACAAAGTACCTAAGGACTAGCTGCTTTGACCAAGGAAGAGCTTCATGCTGCAAGGCAGAAGTGAAGGGATAGTCAACATCTATGAAGGCAAGACAGCATGTGCACTTTCTGGACATCATGCAGAAAAGCATTTACACAAGATCACTGAAGGAAAACTGGGGATGACTCCTAATCAACCACATCTCATAAGGGCTTGGGAAGGAAGGAGGTGCTTTTTAGATACTTTTGCATGTATTGTAAAATAATCACATAATGCAGGGGCACGGACCATTAGAATGGTCAGTGACATGAGGTCAGTCACCAGTAGCTAACAGACACAGAACTCTGTGTGGTTTGGTTTAGGTGTTGTGTGAATCCAAAACATGTGTAAAGGATGCTTACAAATTATGTCTATGGTCATTTTCCAAAGACAGCATTTATTCATGTGCTCTTGGCAATTGAGGACTTTGTGCAGGTTAATCACATGCTTAAATACTGTCTTAATGAGGAGGGAAATGGTCCCCTGCTCAGTGTTTGGTGAGCTGGAGCTGTAGGAAAGAATAGCTTCTTCAATCAGTTTCTGTCACCAGTTTCTATCACAGTCTTTTACTGCAAGAAGAATTCTGCTCGAGTTTTCTCAAAAAAAGCTTGGAAAGCAAGAAGTAGCAATAAATAATTTTTATAGATCTTCTAAACATTTTCTAAGTATAGGGACTACTGCCTGACATGCAGTTGGATTTCTTAATAATCAGTGTCAAGTTTAGGAGAGCTAAGAAATAATAGTTTAAAAAGAAGATGCTAAGCTATGAGTGATTCTTTTACTATACAGTGCTCTTATGTAGATAACTTTATCCAAAATTAACTACAGAAGGGCACATTGGGGATTGCCTACAAAGCACTTCACTCAGGCTTTACTGCAGCTTAAGATAAATTAACACATAATTTATAATATGTAATGCTTAGTATTTTCTGCACCCTGAGCAAACATTTTACTAAATAATCTTTACAGCACATCTCTGAAGTAAGGAAATATTATTATAATTTTTCAGACAAGGATGTTGAGAGAGAGATGAAGACTTTGGAACACAATTAGTAAGACAATGACAGAGCCACAATTTGTGTTATGACCACATTTACCATGTAATCTTTGTATTTTGAAACAAAGATCATGAAAGCATCCCTTGATATTAGTTCCTTTCCTCTGCCTTCCTTCCTCTTTATTTGGAAATAATAGTTTAATGCTGATTAAAGTAACCAATCCTATTTGCCCAAACACATAGTTTAATGTTAAAATTAAACTAAATGGTGGAATAAAGTTTTTCCTTTGTACTTCATTTTAGAAAATTGCAGTTAACTTTCTCAGACCTGATGCCGTATGTTTCTAAATGCAGAGCCTCTTTGCTCTGAAAATATAAGGGAGATTGAGGCTGCTACTTTTAGTGGAAACATTTTGACTTTTTATGGTCATCTGCAGCCTTGTCATTTGACAACAGGAATTCTCCCAGCACTTCATTGACATCTCAGCGAGTAAGATTTTTAATGTGCTTTGTAGAAAATTCACAGGGATGATCAAACAAGGTAAGATGTGGAAATAGCTGAAATAAACCTTGTACTTGCACAGCACTTGGCATATAAGAAAGCACTGCCCTTCATAGTATTTTTAAATGCAATAATCAGGAATAAGTACTCTGTGATTTTTAAGTGAATGCATCCAAAGTACATAGACAAGCAGTATAAAAAGCTCAAACAAAAGATGCCTCCATGGAGTGGTTCTCTGCATTCAAGTTGTTTTGAGACAGTTCTAAATTGAAAAGATTATTAATTTCCTGAAGCTTTGAAGCTATGAGATCCCTGCCTATCAGAACCTAGCCTGTTATCTATTGTTTTTAATAGCCTCTTTGGGAGGAAGGTCAGAATACCGTTAGCTATCAACCCATAACCCATAACAAGATGGTTATCCTTTACAGCCTAAATAACAGAAACCTCAGGTAAACAAACAAAACAAAAAAAAACCACAAACAAACTCTACAGGTGTACAATATACTAGGTAAAAGTGATTAAGTGTTTCATGTTGTGTTGTCCTTGAACTGAACTAATACTCAGGATAATAAGAATACTGAAGGACTACTCTTCACTCACATTTTACAAGCTGAGCACCCCTCAACCTGTTGGCCAGTCTTGCCCTCAGTTTGTAGCTCATGTTGTCCTTTCTACAAATGAAACATGGTTTGTACATTTCTTTCAAGGGTTGAACTATATGAAATGTAAATTTTCTACCTTATGACATTCTCTTTTGCAATAAAGGTACTGTTCCACAGGATGTTCAGAAATGCCTTTGTGTTGGAACTTACACCTCAACAGAATCCATCTGGGAAGACAGTTTCAGTAGGACCAACCTTTCTTTGTGGAAGAATTGTTCAAAGGTTTGGGCAGGGAGGGTGTCACTCTATTTAGGATAAATAGTGTCTGCTGCAGGGGTAACAGGCAACAACTTGCTTCCTAACTTCTTTTTTCATTCAGTGTCCATGAAAAATGGCAGTGGGAAACTCAGTGACAGTAGTGCCCTCCTTTTGTCCTTTAGTGTATAGGTGTAGAGCAGAAACATGCCTGATTCTTGAATGACACACCATCTGGGTGATTCATGGCCCACACTTGCACATCTGCCAGCATGCAGACAGCATGCATATATAAGGAGTGCATGCCAGCTGTGACAACACCAACAGTAATACCCAGAAGTATAAATTAATCTGTCAGCATGTTTGGAACATGTTTGAACAGTCAAGGTGGGTGCTTTTGGTCAGCACTACTGATCCTGCATGGGCAGCTGTAACGCTAGATTTCCCAGTTAGCAGAACAGCAGCCATAAAGGGATCACACCCTTGGTACTGCACGAAAACAATCACACATTCAAGGCTTCAGCAGGTGATGGCCTTCACAGGCATGACCAGGAGTAGCTGTCACTCACGTGTGCCAGGTAAAGAGAAATGCAGTGTTGTCCCTTGTAACTGGCAGAGCTCGGTTACACGAACTCTCTCTGGAAGCTGAATGCTTCCTTGTTAGGTTTCATAGCAATGTAAAGACTTGAAACAATTATAGTAAACATTTTCATTCCTTTTATTGGTTGGTTTTTTTTTTCTTTTTGTCTGTTTTAAGTGTCATATTTGCAAATATTTCAGAAAAGGGAATTAAAGCTTAGCAGGTGGCCTGACACAGAGCCAGCTAGGACTCTTAAGGTACTATAATCTGTCAGAGCAATGCTTAGGAAAATGAAGCACATGGTAACAAGTGTTTTACTGTTCTCCTGCGCTGCAGTGCTGCTGCCTTCTGGAAGACAGTAACCCGTACAAGGAGTGGTAATAGGATGTTGCCATTAGTGGTGAATTTGGGAGTGGAATAATCTGGGGAGTAGCTCAGCTGACAATGTTTTAACCATCTTTTAAACCAGTTAAACAGAGTGATTAGAATATAATAAACAGGTATTGATAAGTCATCTCAGGTTGGGTAATGCTCCAGTCTAATCGGTGCACTGAAAGGAGAAGGGGCCCTTGTGGAAAAAGTCCTTTATGATTACATGAATAAAGGCAATGCACATTCACAGCAGAGCTCAGTTAGTGTTTGGGAAAGTAACAGTAAAATCTGGCACTGGTTGAGTGCTTGACATACTGAATTGAATATATTTCTGTGACTCCTTATGTATCCAGTGAGGGATTTGTTTAAATTAAGAATTTTTATTAAAACATTCCAGGTATTTTCCAAGTATTCAAGAATTAAAAGACTAACCTTGACAAAGTTTTTTGCAAACAATGTAGTCACTCAATGTTGCCCAGAAAAAATCCTGAAAAATCAAACTAAATGTTTAGCAGATCAAAACAAGCAAACTAAAACCCCAAATATCCTCAACAGTTGTTTACCTAGGATTAATGTAGAAAGTCTTAAAGGTTGTAACATTTTGTTCTGCTCATCTGTTCTAAGCAATCTGCTGCTTTGTATCCTTCAAAACAAAATTTTCCCTTTAGGAAAAAAATGCCATGTTGAATTCTACCTTTTTTTTTTTCTTTGATAAATTTATGCAGCATATGCTGTGGTGTCCAGAGCTAAGCATGCATTTAGTCCCAATTACTACACAGATGCACTATTTATAAGCTACATACCTTCTCAACAGAAACAGTTGTTAGAGGAAAAATTGGTAGGTACTTGTTTAAATGCCACATGTACAGAATGAAAAGATAACTAAATGCAAATATAAATGCTCTAATTCATTACAATTTTTTCCTATGCTATAAAATCGACTTTATATTTCTGTCTATCTGTGCATCTAATGCTTCTTTTAGAATAACTTAGTTTTACAGGAATAACGTTTTTCCCTATATGCCTCTACTCAGGGAATATTTCTAAACATGTATTGCATGCCTACTATGACTGGTGAAATTCAAGTGCATGTCAGGATGATTATACCTTGTGCTATTTAACAAACACCTGTAAAACAACTGCAAGGAAAGATTTCCTACCACACATTTCCAACTTCATCAGATGTAAGATCTGTACAAATTTCTGTTTCCCTAGGTAAACTCCATGAAAAAGAAAAAAAAGAACAAACAAACAAAACAAAACAAACAAAAAAACACCACAGGAAAAGCCAGCTTAGCATTGCTGATGTATCTAGAACTTGAAAGCTATCTTAAAACCTCAAACAAACAAGTTTTTCTGGACTTAATAAACAGAGAAGAAAGGAAGTGGGCACAAACCCATATCCTTTCATTTGTTTGGAGCTCAGCTTCAAGAGAAATGAACAACCCCTTCTCAGGTATCAAAGGAAGGTTGGAAGTGTTCCCAACGAGGTGTGTTCCGGGAAGCGAAAGGGAAGAGAAGGGGAAGGACAGGGAAGGGGATATTGCTTGCCTCAGAGGCTGGATATTTCTCAGCAGCCTGGAAGGATGCCATTTTTGCTGTAACTTCATGCTGCCAGCTTTTAACATTGGGAGAATAATATTGAATCAACAGGGTCTAAAAGATTCCAAAGAGGCTGGCTTATGTAACAAACTTCAACCATTGATTACATCAGTAAGAACAAAACTTTTGTAAGCTGTGGCACGTTAAAGAGAATAAGACCAGTTTCTGTGACTGTATAGAAAGGATTGCTCAACTCACGTCGTAGAAAAACCCAGTTGCCCCCAAGGCCTACTAAACCCCTAGGACAAAGGCTGCAGCTGACAGAAAGAAATCCATCCGTAAAGAAATAAACAAGCAATCAGAGATCAAAAGACTAAAAACCCAGCACATTCTGCAGAACAAGGGAGTAGTACCATGGAAATGGAATTAGGAGAAGGTTAAGGTGCTGAATGCATCTCACTTTCTAGACCTTGCAGGGCACCCAGGACCAAACTGAGGGCTGCTGTGCTTTAATGGAAGCTGTCAGGCAAAAGGTAGTCACAAAATATTAAAAAATAATAAGAATAGGGAAAACTTATTTTTCTAATAAATATATTATTAGGTTTTGGGGGGATTTTGTGGACTTAGGGGGTGAGGGTTTTTTTTTTTGTTTTTTAATGCTGACTGCCTGGATTTTGCTAATTTCTGTCAAGAACTGGTGAACTGAAAAATCTAACAAAAGGCACGCTGTGCTTTCCTGCTGTGCTTTCCCACTCTTCTTTCGAAGAAGGCAGACTAAGTGTCAGGATTGTTACTGCCAGTGCAGGATCCAGGCCAGCTGGGAGCAGCAGCACAGCCCTGCACGCCTACTGTGGTAATGGGTACTGAGAGTGACCACTGGTTCCATGGTCTATGCACAAAAGGGATGCTGGGGGTGAGAATTTTTCAGCTTGGAAATACAGTCACAGACCAATAGTTTGAGGTAAAAGGGCAAAGGCAGAATGTCCTGTTATTTCTGCTAGCTTTTGTTCACTGCTTACCTCTGTTACTAACCGATGGAGAATACACCCATATGCACCCACCCATGGCTTTGCAGTTACTGGGATAAGAAACTTTACTCAAAGTTACTTAAGTAATTTTCTATAATAACATATAAAATAAAATAACTTAAAGTTACTTAAAACTACTTCCTAGCTGCTGTTGAGCCCTCAGAGAGTTTCACTGATGGAGGCAATCCTCCTAGAAAGGCCAGCTAAGCCTTCATTCGCTGCTGATCACTCCCACAGCCTGGTGAGGGAAAGGATTTAACATGGAGAATTGATGCTTACAAAACTGGAGCTTGTTTAATCCTCTGTTTAACTTCAGCTGTTCACTTTCAAACTGTTCCCATCTCTGCTTTTGACGATGCTGCTGCAACTCACCCCCTGCCCAGAACCCCTGTACCCAATCGTTGTTAACCCACAGGTGGGCTGAGTAGGACAGTCCAGTGTCGATGGCAAGCAGCCACAAAGTTTCACTGTGACTCACAGCTCTGCAGACACAGCTGCAGGAGGGCACTGTGGGCACTGGACAGAAGAGCTGGGACATGCCACCACCTGCCACTGAGGGGGCTGCTCAATGACACTGCTGGAAAGAAGGTGGAAAACTGCCCAAACACCAGAAATGCTTCGGGGATTGACGCTGTTTTTGAATCCTCAGCTCTGCATCAGTAAAATACCAAAGTTCACTCACTACATCCAGAGAGGAGAATTGCATACCATGCACTAAAAACAGGGACTCTTAATAAGTTTCAGGATGGTCTGAAACAGTGAGTGGGTACCAGTGTCTATGTAACAACTGCCAGATGAAGCCTCTGGCTGGCAAAAATAAAGCAATAGGTCAGCTTAGTTTATGGAGGAATGTATACTTACTATCTGTGCCAAGTTGTATTGTCAGGAGGTACATTTGAAGGCTGAAGTCTTCCACTGGTAGTCATGAGTTTCTTGGAACATAAATATATTGGTACAAGTCCTGGCATGCCATTCAGCTCATCCAGTTTCCTACCTGTGCAGCAGCCAGTATCAGATGCTTCAGGATGAAGAATCTCTGCAAGTTATGAGAAAAAATCTGCACCCAGTGTCAGCACTATAAATCACAAATTAATCAGCAAGACATGTGTTTCAAGAACAGCTAAAACTTTCCTCAGTCTCTGCTAAAGCAGCTCCACACTGTCTGCAAAACAGGTAGGAAGAACCTGTTCTCTTCTTCAGCTTGACCACTGGTCAAGGTGACATCCCAAGTAAATAATTATAGGACCAGAGGAAATGGCCTGAAGTTGAGGCAGAGGAGGTTTAGATTGGATATTAGGAAGAATTTTTATACTGAAAGAGTGGTCAGACATTGGAAGAGTGAGGTGGTTGAGTCACTGTCCCTGGAGGTATTCAGGAACTGTAAATGTGGCACTTCAGGGCATGGTCTATTGGCTGAGGTTATAGGGGTTTTTTTAGTTGTTTGGGTTTTTTGATGTGTTTTTTGTTGTCGTTTTGGGGGTTTTTTTGGTTGGTTGGGTTTTTTTGTGTTTTTTTGGTTTTTTGGGGTTTTTTATGGTTGGACTTGGTAATCTCAGAGGTCCTTTCCAACTGTGACACTTCACAGAATCATAGAATATGCTGAGTTGGAAGGGACCCATCAGGATCATCGAGTCCAACTCCTGTCCCTGTGTAGGGCACCCCTAGAATCACACCATGTGCCTGAGAGCATCATCCAAACGCTTCTTGAACTCAGGCAGGCTTGGTGCTGTGACCTCTTCCCTGGGGAACTGGTTCCAGTGCTCAACCACCCTCTGGGTGAAAAACCTTTTCCTGACATCTAACCTAAACCTCCCCTGATTCAGCTTCCTGCCATTTCCCTGAGTCCTGTCATTGGTCACAGGAGTGAAGAGATCAGCACCTGCCCCAGCTCTTCCCCTCGTGAGGAAGCCATAGACTGCAATGAAGTCACCCCTCAGCCTCCTCTTCTCCAAGCTGAATAATCCAAGTGACCTTAGCTGCTTCTCATAAGTCATCCCTTCCAGACCCTTCACCATCCTTGTGGCTCTCCTTTGGACACTTCCCAGTAGCTTGATGGCTTTTTTATATTGTGGTGCCCAAAACTGCATGCAGTACTCAAGGTGAGGCTGCACCAGTGCAGAGTAGAGCGGGACAATCACCTCCCTAGACTGGCTGGCAAGGCTGTGTTTGATGCTCCCCAGGACACAGTTGTCCCTCCTGGCTGCCAGGGCACACTGCTGGCTCATATCCAGTTTGCCATCAACCAGGACCCTCAGGTCCATCTCCACCATGCTGCTCTCCAGCCACTCATTCCCTAGTCTGTACTTACCACTAGGGTTGCCCCATCCCAGGTGCAGAACCTGGCACTTGCCCTTGTTAAACTTCATGTGGTTGGTGACTGCCCATCTCTCTAACCTGTCAAGGTCTCTCTGCAGGGCCTGCCTGCCCTCAAGGGAGTCGACAGCTCCTCCTAGTTTTGCATCATCAGCAAACTTGCTTAGAATTCCTTCGAATCCTGCATCCAAGTCATTGATGAAGACGTTGAAGAGGACTGGGCCTAGGATGGAGCCCTCTGGGACCCCACTAGTGACTGGTGGCCATCCTGATGTTACCCCATTCACTGTCACTCTTTGTGCTCGACCTGTGAGCCAGTTGCTCACCCATCATACAGCACACTTGTCCAGCTGTGTGCTGGACATTTGGTCCAGGAAGATACTGTGAGAGACAGTATCAAAAGCTTTGCTGAAGTCCAGAAATACTGCATCCACATGTTTCCCTTGATCAACTAGGCGGGTTACCTTGCCATAAAAGGAAATTAAGTTTGACAAGCAGGACTTTGCCCTCATGAAGCCCTGCTGGCTGTGACTGATGACTGTGTTGTCCTCCAGGTGTTTTTCAATAACTACCAGAATAATAATTTCCATAAACTTACCAGGCACTGAAGTTAGATTGACTGGCCTGTAGTTTCCAAGGTCCTCCTTCTTGCCCTTCTTGAATATTGGAACAACATTAGCCAGCTTCCAGTCAACTGGGATCTCTCCAGATTCCCATGACCTCCCAAAAATCAGAGAGAGGCCTAGCGATGACATCAGCCAGCTCTTTGAGCTCAGACAGATCCCATCAGGCCCCACGGACTTGCAGGGATCTAACTGTACCAGCAGATCCCGCACAAGTTCAGGGCCAGCTAAGAGTTGACCTTTGTTGCAGGCATGGTCCTCCAGTTCTGGGTGTTGAGTCCCCCTTGGTCCATCATCAGTGTTGAAGACGGAGGCATAGAAAGCATTAAATACCTCTGCTTTGTCTATATCCCTGTTGTTGAGGTGACCATCCTTATCCTGTAAAGGGCCCACGTTGTTTCTACACTACCTTTTGCTGTTGATGTATTTGAAAAAACTCTTTTTATTGTCCCCCACAGTTCTGGCCAGTTTCAGCTCCAATTGAGCTTTGGCCTCTTGAATTTTCTCCCTACAGTGGTTAGCAGCACCTCTGTATTCTTCCCACATCACCTGACCTAGCTTCCACTGGGCATACACCTTCCTTTTTTGCCTAATCTGCAAGATCAGATCCCTGTTCAGGCAAGCCAGGCTTCTGCCTCTTCTGCTTGACTTCCGACATTTTGGGATTGCCTGCTCCTGTTCCCTTAGGAGGTGATGGTTAAAGAATGACCAGCACCCAAGAACCCCAGCTCCTGCAAATATATTTTCCCAGGGGATTTGACTCAGAAGCTCCCTGAGCAACCTGACATCTGCTCTCCTCATGTCCAGTGTTGAAGTGTTGCTGGCAGTTTTCCTCTTGTCAACAGAGATTTTAAACTCAATCACCTTGTGGTCACTGTGGCTGAGATGACCTCCAATCTCCACTTCACTCACAAGATCCCCTCTGCTGATGAGCAGCAGATCAAGGAGGGCATTCTTCTGAGTTGGCTCCCTTATGACCTGTTCCATCAAGTTGTCATCCTGGTGGCTTAGAAATCTTCTGGCCTGGGTTGTGCTAGCAGTACATTGCTCCCAACTGATTTCCAGCAAGTTTAAGGACAATGGCGGTTGACTTGGAAGCATCCCTTAGTTCCTCAAAGAATAAGTCATCAGCATCCTCATCCTGGCCAGGAGGTCTATAGTATATTCCCACAATGACATCTGCATTATTTGTTTGCCCCTTGATTCTTACCCAAAGACAACTGTGCCATTGCCAACTGTGAGCTCCATACACTCCAGCCCTTCCATTATGTTCAAAGCCACTCTCCTGGCTCTTCTGCCCTGCCTATCTCTCCTGAAGAGTCTGTACCCATCCAACAGGGTGCTACAATCACAGGACTCATCCCACCAGGTTTCACTTATGCCAACAATGTCAAATCTCTGGGACTGGGCCAGGCCCTCAAGCTGGTCTTGTTTATTCCTCATGCTGCACGCATTAGTGTAGAAACACTTCAGGTGTGGTACCTTGTGGCCAACACCTTGCAAAGCAAAATGAGGGATGCCCTTAGTGCTTGGTTCCTCAAGTTTTGTCACACCATCCCATTGCTCACCATTGGCAACCCTGGTTTTGTCCCCTACCCCCTTCCAAGCTAGTTTAAAGCTCTTACCAACAAGCCCCACTAGCTTCTCTGCTAGAACTCTTTTTCCCCTCAAAGAAAAGTGCATATCATCCCATTTTAGCATCCCAGGTGTTGAGTAGATCATCCCATGATCAAAGAATCCAAAACATCTGTGATGATTCTGTGATTTAGTGTTCAGAGTTGTCACTAAATAACCATCAGATGGGCCTTTATTTGCTAAGTCAGTCAGGAGGTGAGAAAACCGGAGCTTGACCACCCTTCTCAACAAATCACAGAATCACCAAGGCTGGAAAAGGTTTTTAAAATGCCCAACTACATGAAGTTCTTTTGCTTGCACTTTCACAGTCAAGGCTCTCTATATCCTAACTGCATTTTTTTTAAAAAGGTGCCATGCCTCTAAGTTAAAAACCCCTTGTGAATTTGAAACTAGGGTGAGGATTGAGGAGCCCCATTCTAAGAGGATGATTGACTAATGAATTTGATAAAATCATCATCACATAAATAAAATCATTTATATGAAATAAATAAACCTGTCTGTGCATAAGAGCAGTCCTCGCTAGCCCAATTCTGGCACAGAGCTCATTTGAATTTGATAATTTGCAGTGTACAAAGATAGAAAGAAAACTCCAAATGTATGTAAAATGCAGGGGTTCTTCAAAGTATCCTTCAGGTCCTATCTTACTCCCACTGTGAAGCCAAAATCTGTGATGAGGGAGGAACTCCTCCTGGAAGCTACACAACAAGAAAGTGAATACTGGGGTCATTAATTTCCTGATTCTGCCATTCTCTGGGGTGGACATGCAGAAATTTGAGTGATCAAGAGTTAATTTAACAAATTCCTTGCTCCAGCAAGAATTTGCCAAAGCTTTTTATCTCCTGCTTTCTGGCTATTGTTGCTTTTGTCTTTTACTATAGGTCTCAAGTTTGCTGTTGGGGTATTGTGGAATGTTTTCTCCCTGCGCTGGCATTGTAAGACAATTGTCAGGTGAACTCATTGAAGTCACCTCTCCCTCTCATTATCTGGAATGTGAACCTGCTCATTTCCCCCATCACAGGTGTCTGAATACACCTTCGGTGGTAATTTTAGGTTTTAGCATGATTCCCCAAAGCAGTTCTAGACCCCAGTTGCTACCCATTAAGGAAATAATTATATTAATCTCTTAGCCCAGGACAGATGTCAAGTCCAAGAAAGCTTTTTCCAGTGAATAAGCTTGGTAACACAACTGCACGATGCTGTTGGTTCAACTTAAAACAGCAGTGGTCTCTTTATCCAGGTCCTAGGTAAAGTCAAGGTCTGGGAACTCTGGAGAATCAAGCATTCTTTAAAATATTTAAGTGATGAAAGGTAGACAAATCTAGAGGCAAAGCTAGGGCAACTTTTCCTCTGTCTTAGTAGAGCTGATCAGACCTTGGGGAGTATAGATAGCATTTTGACACTACTCCTGTAAAGGTAAGGGGAGAAAGGCAAGTCCTACATTTCATCTAGTAAATGATTTCTGGAGTTGCATTCCTGTTCATTCATGCACAAATCAAGAACACTGCTGTGCCTGAAATACCAGTAGGCCTAATGGTGAGATCCAAGACAGTGTGTGGCATACAGCAACATGTACCCTCCAGCACTGAAAATGCTGAGGATAGAAACTCAGCCACATGCTGCACCATTTCATCTCACTTTGGACTGACAGGCAAGCATGTGGTACTATTTCCAGGCTGCCACTGATGTGAGTCCTGAACCAGGGGTGAAAAAGTGCTCTGCCTCCTTTAGTGTTTGTGTATCATCCCTCCTTTTTGCAGATAGTGCTCAGAAACAAGCCATACGGTGTGATTACTGGTAGTATGCTACCCTGAGAAAAGACTGACATTGTGCACACTGACTGAAATCGCTGCTTCCCTAAAAGCAAGTCAGACAGTAGACGAGCAGAGAGGAAAAGCTGGGCTTTTACAGGCTTGCCAGCAGAGAGGATTATTCTGACTCCCAGCTGCCATGCCCACTGTGTGGGGTCATTCACACCAGTGCAATGTGTTGCCCTTTTTTTCACAACGTTTTGAAGAATACTCAGGGCAACAAAGGTCTGGCACTTATAAGTTGGGCTTAAGTTAGTTTCTTAGGTTGCTACTCAGCTTTGGCAAGAGCAGCTGCTTGGCAGTGGTCAGCATCTCAAAGTGCCCTTCGCAGGCAGAAGTGCAGCCCCAGCTTCTGACAGGAGATGCTCCCAGCAGTGCAGCCCTGCCCCTCTCAACCCCTGGCTCTGTGTGTGAGACTCCACAAAGGCAGCGAGAAACTGGGGGGCAGAGGAGTTGCAGTGCTCTGGTCAGGCTTAGGCAGGTGCTGTGAACACTGTTTCCTACAATCCAAAGCTTCTTTTTGGTAAAAATATGGGGTTTTCTCAGGTAAGTGATATTTCTAGAATGGACAAAATAAGGCAGAGGAAAGCATTGCCATTTTCTGTGGAAAGAACATTTTAACAATTTTTGTTTTGTTTTGGCAAAAGAAGAATTATTCTGTTTATAAAATTTTATTAGGATTGTTCACGAATCACGTGAAGTTTGCTGTGGCTTCAGGGGCTGCACTAGAGCTGTGAGCCTTTGGGGGTGCTGGGGAAAGGTGGGAGAGGGAGACATTGTGCAAAAAGTGAATGAGTTTCCACCTTTTCTGCCACTGTTCTGCTTAGGAGCTGCTTGTTGTGGAGCCACAGATGCCCATCTCTGTCAGAGTAATACCTAAGGCAACTAATCCAAGGTAAGTATGACCTCTCGTGCTCCTGTACAGCCACAACCAAGCAAAGAATTGCTGCCAAATACAACAGCAGAAGGGATGTCTGATCCCTCTCCTTTCCACACTTCCAAACAGGGTATAGGCCACAGCTGAGAGTGGGGTTTGTGCAATCTGCCTTTAATTTTAGCCCCCCAGACACCTGCACTCAGGTGCACATAACCTTCATGCTCTAGCAGCCCCATGGTTCCCCATTAAGCTGTGTGGGATGTTCCAAACGAAACAGGTTTCAGGCATGATGAGGGTTAAAACCCAGAGGGCTGGCACCTGAGAGTCTATGGGAACTCAGTCTGCCAGAGCTGCTGCTCAGGTGCACTGAAGATTACTTTGAGCAGCATGATTTCTCTGAAGTCCTTCCTCTTTATGTACATGCTCTATGTGCACAGGCTTAATCTGTACTGTGTGCAACCTAAAATCTCATAGAAAACTCTGCCAAAGCATACACAATATTTATCTGGACCAGATCCAGATAATGGAAAAATATAGTACATTCTCTCTCTTTGAGTATTACCTTTACTTATTTCTGGACAAGCTACAAGTCAGCTTCTCTCTTTGGTGTTTTACAGGGAGCCTAGGGAGGATCTATGCTCCCTCTCCCAGCCTCCTCCGTATGCAAGTGCCCAGGAGACAGAGCAGAGCTGCAGCTGCCTACTGGCTCTCCTCACTTCCTGCTTCCTTATATCCCCCCTCTGCCCCATTTGGCAGATTCCCAGGCTCCTGGTCAGTGCACTTTGCATGCCCTTTGCAGTGCCTGACAAGCCCCAGCTACCTGAAGGGTGAACCAAAACCTGGCGGTTTTAATTGCACCGTCAAAGATAAAAGCCCCATCTACTGCATGACCATACTGAGAAGTCTTTTGCCGTCACTCTCATGCAGGTAACACAACAATTGACTTCTTTATTTAATTTCTCTTGTTTAAACTGTCAAGAGCTGGCAACTCCTGAAAGAAAGGATTAAGTGGAAGAAGTGGAAAGAGGCCTATCTGCTTGCTCTGTTCATTGATGTAGTCTGGAGTGCTTTCATTCTGTGTTTGTACAGTTTCTGGTACAACATGGTCCTGACCCAACTATTTGGATGAATAAGCTGATGCTAAGGAGTTGTTTGCTGGCCTAAGTATACTTTCTTTTGGGTTGTTAATATAAATAATGGTAAGTGGTGCTCACTGTTGCCTCAACTATTTCTTTCATCAGTCCCCCATTTTTTTCTAGGTTTGGTAACTCAGCCATAGAAAATAGCCTCTGGATGGAAAGTTAGCACACTCAGGATTAATAATTATTAGTGTATCAAAGAGTTGCAGGGTCTGGTCACAGATTTGGACTGCAAATATTTCTAAATATATGTGTTCTTGAATTAAAATGTATCAAAGCTTTTTTTTAAATAAAAGCGGTTTGAGAGTTGGTTTATATCAGCATCATAGCAGCTTTACTTGCAAAAATACTTGATGTGATTTAATCTCTAAAATGTTTTAATGGTTTCAGAGATTTCAGAAGAAATACTGGAAATTATTTAGACAGAAATATCACTGAGCCTGTTAGCTTTTAATAGAACAAGAAAACCCTGCCATTTGTTGTCTACCAACCCTTGAATGTGGCCCACTGGGGAAAACAGAGAATTTTAAATTTCCTTAATATCCTCCTTGTTCTATTCTGGGATCAATATTCATTGAGTTATTCTTTGCTGGTTTCCATTAATCAGGTTCAGGTATCATGTTTGCAATAAAACACATCTTGAAATATGCAGAGTTTCAGGAGAATTATCCAGGGAAAGGCAGAAGAAAAGCAGAAGAATGACACAGAAAGAAGGAGATTAGAAGGGAGGGTCAAGAGGTGCCAGCGTTTGACAGCACGCTACAGGGAAGACCAGAAAAAGCAAGGAGAGGTGTGCCACAGTTCCATCCTTTTGTGCTGTGAAGTAATTCACAATAATCACCTTGCAGGATCCCACGTCCAGATCTGGAAAAGAATACGAAGTGTTGTCACACTCCAGGCTTTCCTGAGTCTCCTGCATCTTGCTGACTCCTGGCCTGTGGGTTCACTTGCTGACCTCTCTGTGTTTGGGAGGGACTGACTGTGCCCTGTGAAACCCTTCCTGCATCACCGCAAAGCCTCTGAAGCATTTCTTTGCTCCTGGGGATCTGAGAGCCCCGGGGCAACGAGGATAGCACCTAAGATAAGAGTGGGAGGACTGAATGAAACAATGCATTAATCCATACCGAATATTCAAACTGTTAAGCAAAAAAGCTCGCGGCTTTCCAAAGAGGGACTGCTGTGTCCTTTCACAGCTGAAAAGACTTAAGAGACAGCCTGTTCTGGCCAGTAAAGATCAAGACACAAGTTTAAAAACATTGCTTTTAAGCTGAGATTCACAAAGCAATGCAGAGGCAGCGGATGTACATTTTGCTCTCTTTTTGAAGTCCTACCGAGAACCCCGTCCAGCCCTGCGCAGCACAACAGCTGGCAGGGGGTGGGCACATTCTGCCGGGGCTCTGACACTGAAAAAAGCGTTTCACATGACAGGCCCCCGTGGGGAATCCCAGCCCCTCGGTACCTAGCAGCGCCAGCCTTGACCAGGTACCGGATCTGATCCAAACCTCCTGAGGCCAACAATTCTATCGCTGGCTTCGAGTCAGTCCCACCAGCACAGGGAATTCTTCAACTAGGTTAGCCCCAGACAGGTTTTCCCATGGATGCTGTATTTCCAGTCGCGGCCCCGATGGTAGCGTTGCTTTCCCTGGCCGGCAGCATACCGATGACCCGTTGACCCAGGCTGCTAGATGGAGGTGAGAAACTCCTTTCGGGAGCCGCCGCCGCCGCCCTTCGCCCTGTAGCGCATCTCCGGAGCTGCGTGGGGAAACTTGGCTCGGCCGCCCACACCACGCCGTGCGCCCCCCAAACTGGCCTGAAACCATTTCCCCCCCCCCCCCCCCCCGCCTCCCGGCATCTTCTCCATTCATCAAACCAGGGGGGTTGCATCGGGGCATGCACTAAGGGGAGGAAGGACTGCATTTTCGGGGGGCTGGGGGTTGCACTGTCAGAGGGGACATGTGGGGGGGTCTGAGAAGTTTGCAGGGTCGGGGGTTACAGAACTTGCTGTCGTGTGGGGATAGAGGATTTGCTGTGCTGGGGGTGTGGAGGGATGGCCCTGGGCAGAGGGATGGCCCTGCTGGGGGTGGGGGGACGGGAGGGCCGAGGGTGTCGGCGGGGGGCTGGAAGCGCGCCTTGTTGATTTTGGGCAGCGCGCAGCCGCAGTGCGGACGGCCGGCGGGTACAAAGCGGTTGCGAGAGGAGTTTGCGGGCTCCCAGCGGTGCGGGCTGGCGGGGGGGCTGGAGTTTTGCGGGGCTCCGGAGCGCGACCCCACCACCACCTGCCCACCCCCCCGCCGGCGGCCGCGGTGGGGCCCCGCCAGGGCGCGGAACCCGGAGGTAAGCGGCGGGCGGGGGATGGGTCTTGGGCGGGCGGCGGGGCTCGGGGGGCGGTGGCGGTGCCGCCCCTCTCGCCGGGCGGAGCAGCCTGCCCCGGGGGGATCCGCGGGGTCCTCCTGGCGCCGAAAGCCGGCTCTCGGTCATCGCGCTGCCCCACTGGCAGGGAGGCGGTGGGCCTGGTAGAACGGTATGCGAGCGTGTTGGGCAGAGTTGTTGGTACCGGTACCCGCTCCCCGGTTTGAGTGAAAAGGCGTGATTTTGTTTAGGGGGACACGGGCGTGCGTAGTTAGGCTGGACTTGATGATCTTAAAGGTCTTTTCCAGCCTTGGTAATTCTGTGATTCTGTGCATCGCTGCATCCCGTCGCTACTTCGGAGCAGCAAAGAAGCATCCCAGCCCTGTGCTTCATACGGCGCGCCTTTGGCCGGGGGGCTCCTTGGAGAGGCCACGGTACGCCCACCGCAGCTTTCGGCAGCTTTCCCCGACCTTGAGCGCTGGCTGCCGCCTTCTTGCTCGCCTGGGGGGATGGAAGTGCGGCCAGACGGGGTGGGGAGCATCTATAAGGGGGAGAGAAGGGAGAGCGGGTACTGGTGTGCGGGGCATGGCTCACCGCCACGGCGCGAGTTGTGTTCATCGACGTTTTGTTAAACGGACTGTCTTGGATATAGTCTAACTTGTGAGCTGGCACTTTAAAACGGCAGTAGAGAATTTGAGGGAGGAGTAGGGGGTGTCTTGGATTTTGATATTCAGCTTATGAATATGCGTTAATATTGACTGCTATTCATTAATCTCAAAAAGCGCTTAGAGACACTCTGAAGTGGTTGAAAATAATCTTACTCTTTCTGAAAAAAACCCACGTTGTGAGGCCTGATAGCTTAATACACAGTTAAGTGTAAAAACTGATTCAGGCATAATTACAAGCCTTAGTAATGACAGTGACTTGTGATTTTTTTGGCCATGAGTTTCACGTAAGACCACAGAAGTTTAACTTTCTTGTACTGATGTTAAGGTCAGGGCATAGTGTGCTTTTTCTTAAATCATAGCTCTCAAACATTTAACAGCAGAGCCCATTTGGCAGTTCTGTAGTTTAGTTGACAATCTTGCATCTCGGCCAGGCAAGAAAGGTGACCATGACAATTTGCTGATTAAAGATATCAGGTGTATCTTACCCTTTCACTTCATCCCATCTGGCAGGGTGACTGGATCTGATCAAAGGTTGTGTGTGTGCATGGTGTGAAGAAAGGAAAATACGAGGTAAGTGAGAGCAGGCTGATGAGGTTAATGGGAGTTTTAGAAAAGCTGTGCTAATTTAATAAACCCCCAAGATGTGCAAAGAAAGGCCTGATCGTTTTGTTCAGGTGGGATTTCAAGCCCTTGGGAGTGCTGCTTGGGTTGTCAGGTCTGGAATCTGTTTTCCAAAGGGAGCAGGTGCCAGCCAGGCACAGTGGGGCTGGCTAGTGGCATTGAGGCTGTGCCAAATCCATGCTGCAAGGGGCATTTTTGAAGTCTTGTCTCCCTCTTCTGGCTGGGAACACCTGCCTCATACTATGGCCTAGGTAAAATGGGATCTTATCCCAAAACTGCCTTCTCAACAGAAGGCAAGGTGTTGTTCCGTGGCAGGTAAGCCTGGGTCCTGCATCCATTTTGAGTGAGAGAGGTTGCAGCTCTGGTGTGTGAGGTGTAGGGGCGCTTGAGTGTGGGAGCTTGTTGTGTGAGCTTCCCACACAGTGATGGGAGTGGGTAAACGTGGGTCACACCAATGCTTGGGGCAGCAGCCCCCAGACGCAGTGCAACTCCAGCTGCCAGCAGGCAGCCTCGGCAGAATTGTAGGTGGATACTCAGGCTTGTGTGTGCCTCAAGATCTGTGACTTGGCTGGGCATGTGCCTGGTGGGATTTGATGTTATGCTGAACTCTTCGTGTTTCCTTTGTCTGATGTCACTGAGGTTTTTTCCTTTCTATTGGTGGAGCTCTAACTAGATGGAAATTAATCAACTGAGGTGGAGGATTCTCTACTGGCAAACATGATACTGCCATTAAATAAATTACTGATGACCACTCTGGGTAATTTGGTGACAACTTCTGTAGCACTCCAGCCTATTCAGGAGTCCCCAGTGTCTTAGTTTTTAAATTTGTACACAATTGCTTTCTTTTGAGATTAGTCTTTACGTTATAATGTCACTGGAGAAACTTAAGAATAAAATTTGGTCTTTAAATTGAAAACTGAATGTGGCTTGTTTTTAGGTGGTGGTTTAGCAGGTCTCTGAAAATCCCACCTCCTTGGGAGAAGTGGCAATGGATGTATTTATCATATCACAAACTACTTGTGAATGAGATTAGTCTGTTCAGTCACTCCCCCTCAGCAGCTTTGCCGTTTCCCACTCCGGTAGTTTTATCCGTCCTCTAAGCCCCTGGTACAGCTCGTAGTCTCAGTTTCTGCAGAGTCCTGCATGTCTAAATAATAGATGGTGAAAGTGAAATGAAAACCTCTACATGAAGAGTTTCTTTTGCAAATGATGCAAAGCCACCGTGAAGAGCTGTCAGAAATGGGCAGCTGATCGTGCTTTTGGTTACTAAAGCATTAGTTGTTAATTGAGGACAGTTGCAGATTTTCTTGTGGTGTCAGCACCTGTTGTAGAGGTAGGTCATAGGAGAAGGAGGGTTTTTTCCCAGCCATTTAGCTAATGGAATTGACTAATGAGCCATAGGAGAAGTTTCAGGCCCCACTGCTTGGACTGTGTGATCCATCTGAATTTGCCTGTGAGCTTAAGAAAGGTAAGAAACACAGAACTTGCAAAGTGGCTTGAAAGCTTATGTCTATTCATGCACAAGTATGAATTTTATCTAATTTTTTCTGGGTTTGTGGCAAGATGAGAAGTGTTAAGTTAATAACTATGTTTTCATGTCATAATAATGAGAAGTTCAGGTGCAATTGCAACACGAACTAACAATGAACAACTTGTGAGATGTTCAGATTCCACCTGACTTCTTAAAGGTGCAGTAAATGTAGTTTAGAGATGGCTTTAAATACCAGTTGTCATTTTTTTACACGGTTTACTTAAAAAGTTTTTGTTTGAGATATATAAAATATATAAAAGCTACAATATATTTTTATAAACCATATGTAAGCAGTGAAATAAGTTTGTCTTGACTAGAGATTCATATTTATGATAAAACTTATAAAGTGTTTGGTTTTATTGTGAAATTATTAATTTTAAGTATCTTATGTGTCTGTTTGCGTGGCTGAATAACTGGTGGGGCTGTAAAAAGGCATTTTAATCATCTCAGGGAGAAATCTGGGAAACCACTTAGACTTCTCAACTCTGATGCTCCACAGTTTACTCTTGCTCCATTATAGATGCTACATATTGAGGGGAAATAACATGCAAATTATATGGCTGTTCCCAACTGTCAAAAGACTGGGACCTGAAGGGAAGTAATAATACATGTCAAGAATGAACAACCAGCAGAAATCATTGGTTTTTTGCAGTTAATGTATTTCATGCAGGTTACTCCTAGCAGTGTTCTACTGTGATTGTGGTCCATTTGTTATTTTGGGAAACTGTCTACAGTCATGACAGCAGTGTTGAGACTTGTTGTTGAATCTGAATACTGGTTTAGGCCGTATTTATATTTTTGACTTTGCCAAAGGTTCCCTGGTAAAATCTGCAAAATAGAAGAAAGATGTGTATGGTGATAATAACTTCTTCAGCGTTAAAGATGTACTTTTCCATGATGAGGAAAAGACATAATTACTTTTAAGGTGCTATAGTGAATACTGTGTAGTAATGAAAAGACTTCTGTCATTCAGGATGGATAGCAAAAGTGTCTGATCTTGGTTCCAGTCTATCATAGGCCCTGAGCTCTTACCCCTCTATTAAGCTCAATGACTAGTTTGGCTAAAGCACAACCTAGAAGGCAGCTTCCTGTTAAGACTTGAAATGCTCCCACAGGCTTTCATTGGCAGTTAATGCCAATTTTTTGTGTGTTTCTCTGCTCAAAAATGTGTTTTTGATTTCTAATTAGAGCTGTACTGGGGAAGGACAGCTGACAATTAAACATGAATCATGAATTAGTGTTTTGGATGTTCCTTTAATTCTTTACAGATACAAGTAGACAGAAGACTGAGGAGTCTGACAAGAACAGTTGGAACTTAATTGTGGGTAGGCAAATCTGTCAAAGTCAGTCTGGCCTTTTTATATGCCAAACTGCTGTTCACATACTTGTTCAGTGTGCAGGCTCCCTGTTGCACACAGAAGCCAAAACTGGACTGAGATATCTGCCCATGATGGGTTGGATATTGTAGCCATGTTTCTCTGAAATGAAGTGTCTCCAGAAGATCATCTGGTGAAGGTGATGGTGGGATGGGGGGGCAAGTCCCAGCCTGTTCCTGGTCTGAGGAAGGGTGCCTCCATGTGCTCCTTGCAAAGAGGGAGGTGTCTGTGCTGCCCAGAAGATCTGGGGTGTCACCATATGGCACATAAAGCCCAGGTCATAGAAATGGCAGTGAGAGAAGAGTCTTTTTACATGCAAAACGTGGGCTGTTTCTCCATGTCTTCTGCAGGTGTGTATGTCATGAGCTATAGGCACCCCTGACTTCGTTGATGGTTGATGATGGTTGAAGTCCAGGAGGGCAGCAGGGACACCTCCTTGGGTCTCTTGGGCAAATGTTCATAGCACCATACTTCCCAGGATGGATTGCTGGTCTGTTCTGGCTTGTCTCTTAAACCTGCTTCACTGTGTGCCAGTGCTCTGAAGGAGACAATGCCCTTCCTGGCTGTAGGTGCCCTGAGTTGTTGGGTGGAGGATGCTGAGGAATTACAAAAGGGTTTCACTGCAGCTGCTTTTGCAGACCTGAAGTGCCGGCATTTTTGTTGAGTTCTTCCCTATACAAGCTTACCTGTGCTTTATTCCAAGGTCTTGGGGTTTTTGTGCTCCTCTAAAATCTTCCCTGCCCAGAGGGTACATGAAGCAATAGTGCTCTCACAGAAGCCGATTGTGCTAGTGTGTTTTACAAGGAGGTGAAAACAGTCTAAAAATTGGTTATTGGACCAGATGCTACACCTAGCAAAGCTGCTTTGTGCTGATGGGTTTTGTAGCAGAGGCTCTGAGAAATGTGCAGTATCCATACACCTAAGACTGCGAGCTAATCTGTCCCCTACCCTATGTCTTGTATGGGTCTGTAATTAGTGGATACTGACTCGTAAGCCCTAAGTGCCTGCGTTTTGGTTTTGTTTTGCTTTGGTTTTCTTGGTGTTTTTTTTCTTGAAGACTTTCATTGCTGTGCCTAAATATAGCTTCAGATAGGGCTGTTACACAGACAGCTGTCCAGTCCTTCTCTTGGTCCCACTGAGCTGGTAGTCTTCATGGCTGCTGTGCAGTAATAATGACTTCTGTAATGTGTATGTGCACACATTTCAGCCTCCTAATTACATAGCTTGATCATCCCTAGTTCTTGAGATAAGGAAAAACACTGACTTAGCTTTTAGGTGCCTTTCATTGTTTTACGTAATTCCCTAGCCCTTCCCAAATAATGTTTGCTTGGCTTAATAAAAACGGAAGTGTTTTTTTTGAAGTCTTTTTTTATGATTTCTACATAATTTCTGATCCCTTCCCAATTCTGCATTGTCGTTATTAAGGGGGAGGATGCTACCCAGATTGACACAGATTATTTTGCCCTATGAGTTCCTAAATTAGAGTCAGAACTGTTTCTGTTTTAGTCAGCATCCATATGAATCTTAATACCTCCTGGCTTTCCTGTTGACTGCAGCTGCCCATGCCACAGGGACCTTCCACGGGCTGCAGGTAGGCAGTAAATCTGTGCCTGGTTGAAAAGCAGTGAGCTCTCCTCTTGCACTTTTGCTGCCAGCTTCTTTGTGATGGTGCTAATATTTATGTGGCTGTGGGATGGGACAGATTGGAGCACTGATCTGGCTGGAAACAAACCTGCTAAAATACCCCCCCGGGCTATTCTCTGTGTGCACAACATCCCATGCGCTGTGCCAGTGTAGCAGGAGAGGATAGGAAGCCTCTCAGCGGCAGCACCGGGTTGTGTCAGAAATTATTAGGCATGAAATCATGGTACTAGGATTCCCTCTCGAGCCTGCAGACTAGTGGAAACCAATAGGACTTGTTCTAAAATTTTGTCCATTAGGACCATCTTGACAGCTAATGATCAGGAGCATCTTGCTCTGAGGAGTGGGATTGGGAAAGCTCCTTGCCTTGTATTTCATATTCGTGCATGCCATCGGCCTGCAGCTTGTTTGTCTCAAAGATGGCAGAGTACTTTAAAACATTAATTTTCACTGAGTTATTCTGTCTTGTTTGTTTGTTGGAGGGGTTTTTTTGTGTGTTGTGGTTTTGTTTTGTTTTTTTAACTGCAACTGTTTTCCCAGTTTAACGGCTGGGAGTCTTCCCCCGGAGAGAGACAATGTCAGAGGTTGAATGTGTTTGTTTAGGTGCATAAACATGGCTGTGCATGGTGGGGCTTCTGGCACAGTGTTTTCATTTACTTCATGAGCTGTTAAATACGGAAAGGATGGGGGCTCATTCCTGAGCTGCTTTGGAACAGCTGTGTCAAAAAACCTCCAAGGATCTCAGACAATAGTGAACTCTCTGCAAATGTTGCTCTTTTCTTCCCTATTCTCGGCATATGGTGATGCAGAGGATCTCTTAAGAGTTACTCCAAACTAATCTGGTTTGGACAGAGACAGAAAGATAAGTGTTTTTTTGTGGCTATTCAGTATTTCTCCAGAGAGAATTTGCCAAGAGAATTTGCCAAGAAGTGCAGTGAATGGAGAAAAAATAAAATCTTTGGATTCAGACTAGAGAGCCTTTCTCTCGATTTTTGGCTTTTGAGTGTTTTAAAATTAGAGTATAAAAAGTAACAAAGGACAGTCAAGATGTTGATTATGTGACAAAAGCATAGGGACGTGACCCATGCATAATTATTAAATGACGCAATATTGCAGAGTTTGTCTCTGATTTCCAGACTTCTGACAGGAGAAATTGGAACAAACGAGTTGATAGGTCTTCTCAGTTTTGCAGTTTGGCAAAGGCAGTTTAAGCCTTCAGGTTTTTTTCTCACCACTGCTTTGTTATTAACCCAGCTGCTAGTAAGCAGGTTGTACTGTTTCAACTCCTCCTCTTCAGTATCTTTGCAAGGTTAGTAGATTGATCTGTTAAGACAGATTCCACTTCCTACTGCAGTCCAGCTTTTAGATGGCTGCACTAGGGCAGACCTTTGATGTTTTTCTAAGTGGATGTGCCTCAATAGACACAGCAAAATATCTGCTGAGATAAGATGTTTAGTTTAGCTAAATCTTTCTTCAGACTAGAAACTGATGCTCGGGTGCTGCCGTCAGTTCTATGGTAGTGGTTTTTTTTGGGTTTTTTTGTTTGTGTGTTTGGGTTTTTTTGTTTTTTGTTTGCTTGCTTTTTTCATTTTTTTTGAGCAGGCTGCATTAATGGACAATGATTCATCTATTGGAATCTGGCTTTTCACTCCAATTACCCACAGATAGACCAAGGTGTATCTGCAGTTCTGCAACAGATAACTTCAATGTGCGTTGTTTACCTTTCAGGTACCAAACCAGGGTGAAAATCAGGCTGTTCATTCACTGTGACCTGTCATGTAGCTAGCTGAGTGTGAGTGTGCATCCCTTCAGGCTCCATTAGCATGAGTTAACTTTGTAATTGTGTTTCTGGGGCAAACGGGGACAGGAAGCAGAAGTAATTTGGCAGGCTAGGCTTAGCTTTTTTGTTCCATTTGGTGTAAGTGCATGGGAGCGCAGAAGTAAAAGATGGGTGCAGAATGGTTGGAGAATTCCTAATGAAGTGGAGGAAAGTTGTCAAACTGCATTGGAACCTTATGGAATATCATGCAGCTATACCGAGGTGGGGCTTTACAGCTATATTGAAGTAGGATTTCTATAGTTAACATGCTTTTCAGAGCCCTTCTCTTGTTCTCTGAAACCTATTCTGTGTTCTCCAGCTTTCTGTCAATCTGACAGGAACACCTTGTCTTGTAGACTGTCAATCATAAATGGGCTTGCTGAGCGGAGAGCAGTTATTGCTTAGTTTTGAAACCACTTCACAATGAAGATGTTAATAGAAATATAAGTTTTAAAGTAGATTTAAAATTGGTTCATAATCTCTGGTTTTCCATATACAAACCAAACACCAGGAAGTTTATTTGTTTTTAAATACCAAAACCGGATTTTCAGCAAAACCGTCCAGGGGCTAAAACAAAAAACCCCACAACACAACAACAAACAAACTGTTAAATATTATGGTTCTTTAGCAATGGGGTCAGGTTTTTTTTTATTCTTTTTTAAAGGCATTAAAATCTGGCTCTTTTCAGGTGTTCAGTGTGGATTTGTATGAGTGGGATTAGAATTAAGCTGCTTCATTGTATTTTTTTAAGACTGCATTTCGTATTTTTCAATAAACAACTTTGCTTTTAAAACAACAGTCTTTATCCCAGACTAATCGTTACACTTACAAAAAGCAACAATAAGTTTTTACTTTAAGTTCTGTTCCATTCCTTCCTGACATATGGTGTTGAATTGGTTCTTAAACTTTTAACTTCCCCCCCACCCCCCCCCCTTTTTTTTTTTTTTATGGTAAGCTCTTGGAGAGTTTTCTTTCCTTGGGTGAATGCTGGTTTTATTCTGGCATCACTGAGCATTTTCTCCACGTGTACTTTACCAGCAGTCTGCTCGGTAATACTTTTCTGTGCATGGCAAGTTGGTAACTTTCCCAGATGAGATAAAATCACCTGCAAGAAAACTTTGGGATTGAATCTCTCTGAAACTAGGACGTACTGAAAACGAGGTAGGCGTGATGGATTACCTGCAGTTTATGTATCTTGTCAGCACCATTTAACTGGGCTAACAAACTTCATTATGCTTCTTACTTTGTCCTTGCACTGTTGTGAGCTGTTTTACTTATGTTTTTTCAAGTAGACAAGTGCTCTGATGTGTGTCAGGAGCCATCTTAGTCTCTCACCTGATCCCATCTATGATTTATCACTTGGTCTTTATCTCTCTCGTGTTTCTTGCAGTTTCTGACCCGACCATTGCTGCTACTTGTGATCACTGTCATGTTCTTAAACCATGTGCGAGATCGGGTACACCAACAAAAATACTAGTGGCTGCCGGGAGCCTTCTGAGCTGTGGAAATTTGAGGAAAACAAGCCCTCCTTTGTGTCCGTGCAGACATCGTGATTGTCACGAGTTGCGCGGTAGGCGTGCTAAGGAGATGCGGTCGGGGCTCGCTCCAGCCAGACCAGGCGGTGGGAGGTGCCTGCCGGTAGCCGGCGTGTGCCCCGCGGCAGGGCTGCAACGCCCGCGGCACAGCCAGTGCTCATTCTCTGGTTCAGCCGGGACCTGTGGACCAAGGAAATAGGGTAGAAATAAAATTGAGCTCTTCAAGAGCCTTAAAAATAGTAGGTGACTGAGTATGTTCTTCACACTGTAAGGATTTGTTGGTTTTGGCTGAAGTAGACTTGGGACGGTTTTGGGGCTGTTATCTGTAGCAATTCCATCATCTGTTAGCCTGAGGGAGAAGAGGCTTTTGCTTGTACAGCTGAATCTCACATCTCTGGCTCAGGAAGTGTTAAGTGCATGTGTTTATTACTCTTAATGCTGGTATGTTTTTCATGTCAGCAACTGGCCAAAACGCGTGGGACCTGCAGTTTGTTTCAGCTGATAGAAATTAACGATGGGTTTATTGCAAAGTAGTGTGTAAAGTTCTGTTTCCACAAGCACGGGCTGAGTGGGACACGAAGGGAGCCATCGCTGGTTTGCAGCCTGCAGTCGAGCCCTGTGACCCCTCCACAGACACACCCCCCTCCCCTTAAAGGGAGTCCTGCAACTCTGCAGCAACCCCAGCTGCCTCTTGGTCATGTTGTTTCCCTTGTACCCACTCATCCCTCTCTCCCGGGCAGTGAAGGCCCCCGGGCCCCCGGTTTGCATTGCTCACATTCCCCAGCTCTGCGTGTGCCGGCGTGCCTGTGTGTGCACACGCGTGGGGTGAGGGAGGGCGGCTGGGCTGGTCCCCTCCTCTGGGTAGGAAACCACTGTCGATTGCTACAGCAGTATGCCTGCTCCTGTCCTCCCTCAATATCCATCAGAGCCCCCCTGCCCACATAGCTCACATTCCTGAGCCACATTTCATTTAAGACGTGTTTTGCTTTGGAGGCTGTTACTGCTTGGCAAAGGAGTTTTTCTTGTACATCTTCATGGAAGGGCAGTGATTTATATCCCCCAGTTTCAAGCACAGTTTAACACACCTGGTGCCGGTTTTAGGTGGTTCAGGGTCTTTTTGGTGACTGTAGGTGAGTGAGCTGACAGACACGCAGCAGTGAGGGCAGAGTATAATCAAGGGGCCAGAGGTCTGACTGCACGGTCTGAAGGAGCGCAGTGAAGTCCTGGAGGAGGCTCAGTGGGTGCTGGTGTTTCTGTGACGATTGTGTAGGGAGGAAGCTTCATTGTAAATTCAGTTGAAAGACCTTTTTTCCCCCCCCCTTCTTCCTCCAACTACCTAATTTGCGTCACAAAAGTGAGCCAGGGTTGTCTCCTTAGCAAGCTGCAGAAAATGAAGATATCTTCAACTGTTGGAGTAAAAATGAGGCAATTTATGGGTTGCTTTATGCTTACTGGTGCATTCCAGTACAACTGTTAATTTAACTGGTTAATGCAGTATAACTGCAACATCCAGTTTCATCCATTCTTGTATCGGTGCTGAAAGAGTCTCACTGCAAGGAGGAGGACTGGCTGGCCTATGATTGTTGCAACTAGTCTTGCCCTGTAGAGAAATTAGCTTGGTGTGGAAGACTGGACTACACATCCAGTCTTCAGAAACACTGGGCTGATACTCCTCATGTCTTTCTAACACTCTGCCAGAGATTCTTTGAGAAAATAAAAAATAATAAAATAATGTATTTATGCACAGCTAGGAGCACAACAGTGCTGGCACTTAGGATTTTCTGTAATCCATAAGCCATTATATATATATGTTAAAGCTTAATCAAATTGACTTTGGTGGAGCTGGAGCATCTCATCACTTCGATTTCAATGCAGAAGTTGTCAAGCTACAAAGCTGCTCTGATACACCTGCCTTAAGTTTCAGTAAACAGGTGTGTGGGTATGGGAGGTCCTTCAAATAGGTACCAGTGTCTATACTGTAGGCCAGAAGCAGTACATACTCCGTGTTTGCCTTTTTTCTCTCCTTTACATAAGTATTCACACCTTTGCCTACAACCCAGGGTAGTACAGAGGCTACAGAAAGGGCCAGATGGAAATCTGTATTCTGCGTTGCCTCAAGATTCATGTTCTTGTGCTGTGTTGCAAAACTAATATTAATGCCCTTGCTCTGAACAGAACGCCTTTTGTGGCTGGCTAAACTTTGGAAAAGTGTTAAGGTCAAAGAGGAATATTTTCTTTTCTTTCATTCCCAGAGTAAAATCTTCACTTGGACTGATGCTTGAATATTTAGGTTAGGCTGTCTGCCCTGTCAAAATCCAGCTAGGTTTTGCTTGCCAAAACTGAGGTAAGCTCCAGATAAAACTTCACATGTGATGAGTTATCTTTCTAATTCCTTTAAGAATTGTGTTCTCTCAAAATGAATTACTCACATAAAGGCACTTGCTAAACCATGTCTAGACTGCAAAGACCCGGATTTGACTGAATCTAATTAAAGCAGTGGTGGATTGCAGGTGAGGATGTAACTGCAGCATATTATCCTAGCTTTTGCTATAGAGAGATTGGCCTTAGCTGAGATTTTGACTTGCATGCAGAGGTAAATTAAAGGCAGGTAGCTGAAATGGTGCTTTCCCCCACCTGCATAGCCTGCCACAAAGCAAAAGTCATCTGCCCACAGTGGGGTGGCTGAACAGCTCATGGAGAGGTGGGTTTCAGTACAGTGTCCTGAGAAAAACTGAAATAACTTCCTTGATGGTTTTGGAGAATTGGGAGAATACTTCTGGAGAGTTACCAGGAAGTTTCTGACTGTACTGCAGAATATGAGGCTTAAAAATATCCCTGCTAGAAATACTAATTTTGATTCTGGAGGTTAAACATGCATGATGTGCAGCTTTAACTGGTCCATGCTGGCCAACCACCCTCCTGGCTAAGCTTGAGTTCATCATCCCATCTGTGCCCATTGCCTCATCTTGACCACTTAAACCAGGTTAATTACCAGCCACCTATTGATTAAGAGGGATTAGGGGAGGCTCGGATGCCTAACACAGCTGGCTTCTCCCAGCTCTGAACAAGTCACTGGAGTCCAAGTTGTGGCATTGCTTGTGGGTCTCTTCTGGAGGATGTTCAGGGTAATTTTTATTGCAGTAAGAAGAAGCACGATGTAACTCTTGGCTTCTGGTAGTTTTACCTTGTGGCCTTGAACATTTGCCCAGACGTGTCTGTGAAGCATCCCACATCTCGGCTGTTCTCATGCCTCTGCTATTCCTCTGCCTCAGCTCTCTGCACTCCTTTTATTTCCTGTAACTTTTCTATCTAGTCCATGCTTTTGTTCACTGCCTGTCAAGTTGTGTCTGCTCCTCCCTGCCCCTGAATGCTTGCTCTGTTTATTCAAAGTCTCTAATAAAGACAATGCAGAAAAGGGAGGCAACAAGACGAAAATGCAAGAAATAAAAGGGTGAAGTGAAAGAGCTGTCCCTAACAGAATTCAGGCTCCTCTGTCTAATCTGACAAATAAAACCTTTTCTTGAGAATTTGTTCTTCCCTTCACATTTTCAGTCTGTCATCACATTTCTGCTAGTTTTGACGTCTGTCTCAAGGGGCTATTGCAGGAGCAGAAGTGACAAGCCAGCCGTGCAATTCTTTCTTCTCATTGGAAGTGGGGGAAAAAATAAAAAGACACAACTGCCTTTCACTGTAGCACAGCAGCAGTGGGCAACTGCTGTGACTTTTCAGGCTACTGCAGTCTTACAAGATGTTCTCCTTTGGAAATGGAAAAAGAAGACATACTGGGCTATTCTTGGTACCAAGTTCAAGCTGTAGCATTGCAAAGAAGATTTATGTGTATCTAATAAAAGATACATATAATTCGTCAGGCAGTTTGCAGAGAGGAAACTTCCTGGCAAGGAACATCGGCCTGACTTTTTCCTTGTTCGTGCATGCCCGAGAATTTGCATTTTTGTCATCTTCTCACAAATAGAACAGAATCCAACCAGGAAGAAACTGCATAGTGGACAGGAGTGGCAGCACGCAAATGCTCTGAGGTGCCACAGGTGCTTTTCCGAGTACTTTCTAGCCCCGGTTGTTTTGAGCTGGGTAGCGTGGACTAGAGCCCTTGCTGCCCTCCCCTCTGGCCATGGGCTGTGACCAGCTGAGCCTGGAGCACAAAGCATGTGCTTGCTCTGCCAGCTGCTCTCTTAAGCTCTTCCTGCTTTCTGCAGGAATCTGGTATTTTCTTAGCTGTGAGCACTCTTCTACCCTGATTGATGGCTGTTTCTTTTTTAACTGACCTTTTAATTTCTTTTCAGTGTTCACCGTAACCTTTAATTGTGAGCTGGTTGTTACAGGACTGCTTACATTCTGGGTGAAGAATAGCCACAATTTGTGTTTTACACACAATGTATGAATAATGTTTCATTACTGTGGAAAAAAGCTGTTGTGCTCCATGACTGGCTTGTAATTCATCTTGGATGGCCCACTGGGGACTGAAGTCAGATAAGGTGAATGATGGTCAGTGCTGATGTTGAAGCTGAAGATGGACTTCCAGGCAAAGAAGGCTCCTAGTTACCTTTCTTATAATACAAAAGGGATTATATTCATGTTGCTAGACTGAGATGCTGAGCTTCTCTCTGATCTAGGAAGTCTCCACTTAGCTCCATCCATTTCTTCAATTGTTCCTTGAAAACTTCATTTTTAGCCATGCTTTAATTTCTGTCTGAAGGGAGGAGACTCTCTCACTGCATTGGTGATCTGGAGTGACAGAAATTGCATCAGAGGCTAGATTTTAATTTTTTTTAATTTTTTTTTTTTTTAGATGAGGTTCTCTTCCCTGGGGCTCTGGCATTCATCAGTGCTGTTCATGATGGAAGTTACAGGTCATTGAGATATTTTAACTCCTGGCCTAATACCATGTGAGTGTTTCCTCTGCTCTTGCCCAGTTTGCTCAATTCCCTGTTTGGTCAGTAGCTGGGGAGCTGCTGGGAACTTGGCTCCAGGTTGCACACAGAGCTGGCTTGTTGCTGGTATTAGCCTTGTCTGCCGACCGATGTGACTGGCTGTTGGAGGCTGCAACCTTAAAATGCTGTTGGTGCTCTCAGCCTACAAGCAGGGCTGGAAGGCAAAATCCGTCAAGCCTATGCGGTCAAGGAGGGTGACTGTGTGTGCACCTTGCACCGGGGAAGGCAAGCAGGCTGAGCCTGCGGTGGAGGCTGCCTGCTGCAGAGCCGCACCGTCCTTGAGCCTCTGTCTCCTTGTGTTTGCTGAAGTGTAATTCTAAACAGCCATTTCCTGCTTTTTTCTTTGTACATCTTTCGTCGGTGTTCTTTTTAACCCTGATTTTTCCCTCAAGTTGCTTGTTACTCGTAACTCCTAATTCCAGTTTAATGACTTTTTTTGTGTGTCTGGGGATTGTACATAATTTGCATCACAAGAGAGCCCCATGAGACACTTGGACTACTGTCAGCTCTGAATCTGGTGTTAGGCAGTTCACAGCACCAGGCTTGAGAGTTTTATAAAGTGGATTCCTTTGTGCTACAAAGTTCGAAGATGCTGATCCATTTGGAACTAGTCAGGTGGCAGGTTAAGCAGCACATCTGAGAGCTGCCTGGCCACCAGAATTTGCTTTAATGAGAAATAATAGAAGACTAAAAAGTCTGTCACAAGGAGAAGTTTCAGGAGTTGTTTCATGCCACCTGTAGTAAAAATAAGTTAGTAAACATTGAGAGCATCTGAAGGGCTCATCAGTCACTTCTTTTTGGCTTGTGTATTATAGTGTGTTCTTTCAACAAGATTGTAGAATCAACTTCTCAAAATCTGGTAATAAAACATATCGGTTAAAATGAGGAAGGAGGCTGGAAGAAACTAGTTAGTTCTGTGGACTGTTTCTTTCAACACCTTGAATTAATAATGTTTTTTTTTAATTAAGAGGTCATAATACCAGAACTATGTAGCAAGTTATGCTTTTAATCTGCTTCCCCCCCAAGCTGCATTTCTTTTTAGTTGCCAAGTGCTGTATTTGCTAGTAGAAACACAGGAAAATATTAATTTATCTTTACTGGCAGAATATCTGAGGGAGGATGTTGAAAACAGTCTGCCAGCATCAGGTTTTTTTGTGTTTTTTTTTGTTTGTTTGGTTTTTTTTTGTCTGTAAATGTGTGAATGCCTCATTTTCAGCAGAACAAAAGGAGATGGCTATTGAACCTCAGCTCTGCCTTCAGTTTTCCCAGCTGCTGTCTCAGATCTCTAAGCTCACTGCTTGTTTCTTTCTCTCAGCTCAGGCCCAAAGGTCGCAAAGCGGTCATTGCGTTGGGAGATGTGTCAGTGTTTAAGTATCCGTTGGAGAGCAAAGGAAAAGAAAAATCATCTCTCCCAGCTGCAGTGCATCCAACAGGTTTTGCTATATGTCAGTGCTGTCAAAGTGTCCCGGCAGCTGCTTTCCTGTTGGTGAATTTTGATGGATCCCTGGTCTGTCAGCTTGCAGCAGATAGGTAGCAATAGAAGGAATCATTTCTCCAGAAGGAACTTCTCACATGCTGTGAATGTAAATGGACCATTTGCTCCCCTCCCACCACCTAAATCTTTCCTCTCTGGCTGCATGGGTTTTAGTGCCAGCTCACAACACAAGGGTGACAGCTGGTTGGTGTCCAAAGTCCTTTGTGTTGTTTCAACTTGAATCAGGAAATGGTTTGTCAAAGGATCAAAGCCTCTTGGGTGAATTAACTTATTTTTGCCAAACAGCAGGTTTGATGCAGATGTAAATATTGCCTGATATTTATAGGGACTACCCTTGCTTCTGACACAGGAGTGATTTCTGGCAGTCACCCATATTATACTGGAGTTGGCATGACTAATTTTATAGAGCAGCCTGCGTGGACTGTTAGAGATTGCATTTGGAAATAAGACCTGTTGTGCCAGTAGCTGCATGCAGAGGGACAGTAGAAGGTTTTTTATAGCTTGTCTTCTCATACATCTCTTAAACCAGCAAACAAGCTTCCAGTCTTGGTGACTTGTCTCTTTGCCTCCTCTTCTGCCTCAATTTCTGAAAGGTGGTTGGATGCCACTTGGCACTGCCTCAGCTTTTGGAGGCTTTGTGAGGCTGTGAAGATGTGACTTCACGCCCACACTTCACTTGGGGCTTGTGCCAACAGCGCGGCTTGAGAACACCCATTGTGCAATGCAGATCTGTGGTAGGGTAAGACCATTGAGCAGGACTTTGCATTGTGCATAGCTTACCTCTGTGTGTGTTTGTAAATAATTTATTGGGCATACCAAACTGTGGAAGAAGAGTGACAGAAGGGATGAGATCCTGTGCTTGGGATTCCCTCTTTCCCTGGGAGGCAGGTGTGTGCATGCCTGGCTGGGCAGCAGCATTGTTGGGAGAAGCATGAGCTGCAGACACCGATGGAGGTGGGCTTTGGTTAGAGGCTGTGTGGTGTGAGGAAACAAAGCTGAATGAGGTCATGTTGGTGTCTAGGGGGAAGGTGTGATGGTGGGGGATGTCAGAGTGGAAGTCAGTGAGATACTGGCCGGATAGTATCACTTTTTAGCAGCTGTTACAGCAAAGCTTACTGGGTGGTGCTGCCTTTTGTCTATACCAGGACATTGCTTTGGATGACTATTCGAGACAGCAGTCCCAATACTTATGAAGTAGGGAAAGGGCGGGTTTTTTTTATTTAAAAAATACATGTAATTTTGGTGAAATAGACCCAAAACTGAAGTATCTTTGTTTTTTGCTTGGTCTTTGAATTGAGGCATCATGTTTACCAGTTACCTAAAGTAACTGCCCTAGTTCATGCAGGTAACCCTTTTTCTGGGTAGGAGGGCCAGGCAATATACTGCACAGTGGTCCACCCATCTACGATCTGCCCCTATCAATCAGGTGTCTGCAGGTAACTAAGCAGGTAGAGCCTTCCCTTGACTGGACACCTCTCATTGATTTGTAGCCTCCTTATGTGTGGAAATCTGGGGTGGCAGCAAGACCACAGCCCTACTCTACTGACTGCTGAGCCTTTGGGGATGTGAAAGGCTTGTGCTGCAGGACTGTGTAGTTGCAAGCAGGTCGGGTTTGTGCTCTGGAGAGGGGGGGAAGGAGTTTGCTGGTACATGGTGAACTCTGGGCTGTTGAGTTAGTATTGGTCTGGTACACCTGAGGGCAAAGTAGTTAGAAATGGATGATGTCAGGACGCCTGACTGATGTGAGCAGAGTTGGGTTGAGGCACACTGAAAAGACTTCAAATGAGCTGTTAATCAGTAACAAAGTGAGTCATCCTGTAACAGCTTGTGATGCCAAGTAGAGATGTACACAGTATAAAGGAAGGAATGTGAACAAGAGTGTTTATTCCAAGTAGGGAAGGAATCGCCCTCACTTTTACACTCTAAAAAGAGCATTTTATTGCTTTTGAGACGGACCAACAGGGTTCAGTAGGAAACATGTGGATACATTGTGTTCTTTGTCCGGTTCTTCACATCTGATAGTGTTGGTGTGAAATGCTCAGCAATCACCCAGAAGATAGCTTTGTAATTCCTAACTCCTGTTTACCCAGTCTGGGTTCCGGCTACCATCACTCCTGATCCAGCCTGTCTGCATCTTCAGGGTCCTCTGGCCGACTTCTTCCAGGTCACCTGTATAAAGAAGGGCTTGAGGCCAGTCAGTTCATCAGAGCTGAGCTTGTACGCACTCATTAATCTATGGTGGTGTATCCTACGGTGGATTTCTGCTATTAAAAAAAACAAACCAAAAAACAAAACAACAACAACAATAAAAAAAACCAACCAAATAAAAAATCCTAAAAAAACAACCCCAAAAAAACCCAACCCAAAAAAACACCACAGCAAACCAAACGATATTCCCATTGTTTATCCAGAGCAAAGTCTAGTAAGTTTAAGAAAGTGGCTGGTCCTTGACATTTCCATTCTTCTGCTGTCGGCTCTGAATTGCACACCTGAGATTGAACTGCAGGTGTCTTCAGATTCAGACCAAGTAAAACATTCTTGCTTCTCAGATTTCAGTGAAGCCTATGTGCTGTGGTAAAGGCCAGAAACTATAATCCTTTTTTTCAGGGGAAAAAAATGTAGCTGAGATTGCTGGGTTGGTAGCAAAGAAGAACAATTTCAGGATGGGGACAAAGGGATGAAAAATTGAGAGAACACACAGCTGGCTAGGCTGCACATCTGTGCATTCAGCATGCACTCTGTGAGCTCAGGATCTGGTAACACAGTAAAGAAAAATCCTTTCTGTTGCCTGTGTTTGCTCAGTTGGCTTGTTGTGTGACCCATGCAGTGTGAAGAGGTGGTCTTGGTGCTCCCACTTTGACCTGGATAGAATGAGGTAGTGAAGAGAAATAGTGCTGGGAGTATTTAAACATAGCAGGAAAAAAGTTATGAGATTAGACCTACTTTGGGTGTTGCACATGTGTATGGCTTTTCCTGACATAAAAAACCCCAAAATATTAAATCAAATACCTACATGATTCATGTCCTAGCTAAGATGGAGGGACTTTACAGTCATAAATAGAGTAAGAAGAATTAAAGTTGTTTGGGTTAATGAGTCTTTCTGTTTGCAAGTAGATTTGTTCTTTTAATGCTTTTAGGTTCCTTTGGCACTCCAAAATACTAAAGATGAGCTGCAGGTGTTTCAGGTGATACTTGACTTAAGGCTGTATCTGTCTACTGACAGCTAGGAGTTTTGCTCTTGCTTTTGGGACTACTTGTTTGTATTGTGATAGTACTAACAAAACAGCCTTGCTAGGCAAACAAACTATTGCTGCTTGCAGAAAGCTTGAGATCTTCCGTGCTGAAGTCTACTGAAATGTCGTTGTAGGGTCCACTGGTGTTATTCCTTCTTTCAGGCTCATCTTTGTCATAATGCCCTTTCCAAAGCTTTTTATAGCCTTTTAGACAGGTTGACTGAGCACCTAAGATAAGAGTGCTGCTTCCTTAGCTTTAAAGTGCTTTAGCGACCTGTGTCTTAAATTGGCATGTCACCTGCATGTTGCATTCTGGTTGTGCCCTTACATCAAGACATTTCTACCCTGTGACAGCTTATTCAGTGCTCACCTATTTCAGGGAGACTTCTTTACCTAAGAGATGATGCAAGGGCTTTCCTCATGTAAAGTAGTCCTTACAAAAGTATCTATGCTTGTGGCTTGCTGACTTCTCATCAAAATTGCTGTGCAGTGTGAGTTGGTGCTCTGAAAATTAACCAGGCTTAAAATAACGTAAGCAAGTGTGATGCTGCTTGTCTTCTTGCTGCTGACAAGGAAAATGTTACAAACTTATCTCCTGAGATGATTGTGTCTCTTTAAATGGCATTTTTCAAAATGAATCAAGCCTCTTCCTTAAAATGTTATCAGGGCCCTGTTCCTAGATCAGCAGGTACTTTGCAGCTAGAAGCTTTGCGGTGCCTGGGTGAGGAGGAATTAATTAGCAGCCTTCTTGCTAGTTGGTGTCCTCTTTCACTCTTCTCAGATTGCAAAGGGTAAGAATGAGGAGAAAAAACGCATCTGATGGTCTCTTTTCATGGCTTAATGCTGGACTTCCTTTGGCTATTTATACCAAGCAAGCTAAGCGATTCCATTTTCTCTGTCTGTTCTCATGGAGCCCAGGGCCTTTGCAGGGCAGGGTGGTGTCTTCAGCGATTGCTCTAAGAAAGCAATCTTTTGTTACTGTTTTGATGGAATGTAGGTATTTGATAATAAAACGGGCAAGTAAATATGTGAACTTTTTTCCAACTGAGTGGCAAAAATAAAATTTATGCAACTAACTGTAGAAGAGCAACTTTGCACTTAATGATTGTGTAGATGTTTTGTGGCAGTCTTAGAGTGTGTATGTACAGAATCACCCTTTCCCTCCGAAACTTGTTGGTCCTATTGTTACAGAAGGCTTTTGTTGATAGTACAGATACATTAGCATTGTAGCATGACACATACAAGCTGCTACTCTTGACCCCTGAGGTTTCTGTGGAAGGTCACAATGGATAGGCTTGAATTCCTGCCTTAATCACACTGGAGCAGAGTATCCATGCTGGTTTCCCAAAAGATTAATAGAATGATGCTGTGTTGCTTTGAAGTGTGATCTCAGAGCATCTAGCTCTTTCTTTCATGTTTAACATATGCATTGATTTTGTGTATTTGTAAACCACTTAATTATTACTTGTTGAAATGAAATGTGAATGCCAGTTTATCACACTGGTTGTCTGCTGCTGCCTTTATCTCACCAGGAGATTTCAGTGCTCTATGGTGGAGTAGCAGTGAAGAGAAAGACTTCGTTTCCTTGGTTTTGCTAAGGGAATGTTGTGAGGAAACTAAGCTGGGCCTATTATGCAGCTGCTGAAATGTATAGTAAGGTACAGCTTCTCTACACATTCGAAAAACAAATACATTAAAAATCATCCAGTGGTTAGGCTTGATAGCTGCAATTCTACAGACATCTTTGTGGCCGAAGCTGAAGGTGCTAATGTTGCTGCTTTAGGAGTCTGGGGAAGGTGTCCTAGAGAGGACTGTTAGCCTTTCCCTGCTTGAAGCTTGGCTCGTGCAGCAAGTAGCGCCTTGGCTTCAGTCCAGCTATGCTGTGAAATGTGCTATCAAAGTATCTGCTGTGTTGTGAACAACTGGTTTATTAACTATGAGCCCTGGCATAGTTAACACAACTGGGAGGTTTTTAGAAACCCACGTTTCACACAGTGTCTGGTTTTCTCTGTGGTCTGGGTCCACAGTGGTGTCAGAATACACCAGGCTGACTTTGCATTGTCTTTGGTTCTGGCTGCTCAAAGGACTTCCAAACTGGACTGCACATCCAGGGAACAGATGCACATGCCTCATTTTCACTGCCATTTCCCTCCAGAGCCAGTCTAGTCTTTTCTGGAAACAGTCTCTTATTAATTATACAAGGCACTTTCTTTCTCTCAGAAGTTAAGCACTGATAAGGAGGATTGAAAAACTTGTTTATGCACCTGAATTTCCCCTCCTCCCTTTCCCCCCAAACCCTGGTTTGTGTACAGGCAGGCTATAGATTATGACCTTTTTTTTTTGATGGAAGCCCTTTATAATACTGTTTTCTTTCTGTCACTGTTAATGAAACAGTGTCATGAAGACACTGCAGGGCAGAGGGGGAGGTGTTCTTATTTTAGTGGGTATTCCAGGTGTTTATGTAATGTGCCTAAGCTTGAAGTGGAATACAAAATATTTGTGAAACGCCCCCAGGTCTATCCATGGATAAGCTATTTGTCTAGGTTTTCTGAACAAAGCAGGAGAAGGAGCTTAACTGACAAGCCCTAATTAGCTCTGTGCTCTAATAGCTCTTTCCTAGGAGAATGACTTGGGGAAGGTTGTTATCAAACCACCTCTAAATTGGAGTCTTAAAATTATAGTGTTGACTTTTTCTTTATCTTGTATTTACTGAAAAAACAAATACTGAAAAAAACTTGAGAAATTCCTGCTCTTATGTAGTGGCAATTAAATTATTCCAACCTGGATTTGATGCAAACTCAGGTCTTAGCTCTGTAGCTATTACTGTGCTGAAATGCACATCCATTTTCTTTTGGCCAGAAACCACTTTTCCTTGACTTCAAGCATTTTCATCACATAGCTCAGACATTTTGAGTAGGTACTTTAAGTTAGGCTCAAAAGGATTGCTTTCTCATTTTAATTGATGTTTAGGTTATATGGAAGAGGAGGAGAAATTTAAAAATAAAGCTGGCTATAGTTTTCAGAAGCGTGTAAGTATGCAGGATTTAACCTCTGAGTCAGCCATTATTTGCAAAAGGAGTTTTTAAAACTAACAAAAAATATCTCCAGCAATTTCTGCTTGTATTGTCTAAATAACTTGGCATTGACCAACTTTCATATATTGAGATTTCAGATACATATGGGAAAACTCTGCTCTTAAGTTTTTACTTTATTTCTATGTGGTCATTATGGTGACTCATACTCCCTGATGTATATGGTTATCCTGCATAAAGGGGAAACACAGATCTTGGAAACTGCAAAATCTAACATATATATAGAGAAGTATTTCTCTACATGCATTGCTGTAATCTTCAAAGGCTTTGAAAGTATATAATGATGGTGAAGAGACAGAGGGAATTGGGCTCCTTGAAATACAAACCAGAAGAATTATTCACAAATAATTCGTGTCTCTGCTGGTACAGTGTTCCAAATGTATGTGTTGTCCCTAGTGCACAGGAAATTAGCTGAAATAAATACTGTGTATTCCACATCTGTTTGTGGCAAATGAGTGCAGGAAGTGTTTCATTGTGGAAAGGGAATGGACAAGTTAATTGCCCATAACAGCAACATATGGATGTTGGTAGTAAAATAAGTTCAGGGCAACTGGGATCACAGCAACTAGAGATGTTGCTGCATCTTACTTGATCGAGAATGTGGCAAGGTCTTGAGTTTCAGGAGTAGGATAACTTAATGTAAGAGGAGAAGACTGTAGTTAGGCTCACATTCACAGTTCTTCTGCTTTTTCTGGAACTGCATTTTCTTCCTGCTAAGAAAAAAAAATTGTAGTTTGTGTTGTCTTCTATGAAATACACAAAATTCAGGCTATTTCACTAGGCTCCAGCTGTGAATGTTGTTTTGTGGTAATTTATTGTCTTCTGGTTCTGCCATCCAGAATGCAAAATATGAATGCAGCTTTCCTTGAGGGTAAGAGTAGGCTACATGCAGTGAGGGCGCTCCGTATGCTTGGTGTAGAGGGTGCATTGCAGAAGTGCAAGCAGCTGTGATGTCACCTGTGGCTGCAGCGAGGAGCAAACATGGTGCCTTCTCTTGATTCACCTGCTTCTTTTGTCCTTACAGGAGTGTTTGCAGCCCAGCCAGCTCTATGGGTGACTGCTTCTGCCAAAGGTCCTTGGTCTGACAGAGGTGTGTGGTAGTACTGAGGAATAGGCAGGCGCTGCATAGGTGTAGGAGAGGGATCAACACACAGGAACAGGTGGATGATGAGCAACAGGATGCAGCTGGTGCTCTGGCACGAGTCCTCAGAAGTGCTGCATCAGTGGGTCCAATGGGTGCGTCGGGTCCACGGAGAACAAAGTGACACTATATTGTCAGTGGTGGTGCAGAAAGCTGAAAATCCCTAGTGTAGCTCACTGTTGTCTCTTGGTTTTGAGCTGGCAGCACTGTCATTGTGTCTTTAACATATGCACAACTTAAGTCCAAGGAAAATTTCTCCCGCTCCAAACATTTTTTTTCTCTCAGAGCGTCATAAAAATCTTCTTAATTGATGGTTTGGACATAATCTAAGCCTGGAGTGTCAGTGTGACTTTTCCATTCATATTTGTTCACGGATGAAAGAATGTGTGGCAAATACCCAGCGTAATTATGCATGTTTCTAATGTTTCAGCTTGTATAATACCGCCCACCTTCCCAGAGAGGTCAAGTTACTGTTTCAGGCATTGCAATTCAATGATGTTCAGAGTGCTAGAGAGAACGATGGACTAACAACCCTGTAAGTCTAGTCTTTTTTTTTTACTATTTTTTTTTCATGTTTTTTCTTCTTTATCTTTCGTGAAATGGTTAAATCTGATCTGGTTTGTGTCACAGAGTAGGCTTCGGTGTTACAATTAATGGACTATTTAAAATACAACTACGTGGAAGAGTCCTTGTGGCTTGAAGTGGTGATTTCTTTTTGAATGGCAGCACTTAATGTCGGGGAAGTATTACAGAGAGTGGGTATGCATGCTTGTGTGTGTGAGGAATCCCTCCGTCGGTATCTCTTTCTGGTGGATAAACTGTTTGTGAATTGCTGCAACAACCCGGGCAGCCCCGCTCAAATGAAAGCCTGCGAGGCAGGAGCCGTGGCGGGATGACGACTAAGTTGGCGATTTTTCATCCGCAGTGACCCCGAGTACCCGCGGGCAGGCTGAGCCTTCACGCTGACATGATAAAGCAGTGTTGGAAAGCTTGCCTTGGCTTTTTCATTTGCTTTTCCACGCCGTGCTCTTCCTCCCTCTCTCCCCCGCCTTCTGCCGGCTGCCCTTGCAAAGGAGAGCCTGCAGCTCTTCAGGCGGAATCGATTCAGGGCACTTTGCTCTGTGACCTTCATGTTTTACAGACCGTGTGGGTGGAGAGGATGTTTGCAACCTTATTTTATTACTCTTTTGAGGGGAAAAACGTTGAAGATCCCACAGTATACCTGCATATTTTCCCCCAGTCTAGTCTGAGAGATTAGGTTGTTCGATTACAACCTGAATTTCTGTGAGCTGGAGCCTGAAAATCCAGTGTTTAGTGTGTGTGTATATAGATTCTTCATAGATTATATATGATATTATTACTGTCATGACAGTCTTCTACATATTTTTAGGCAGAAGGGATAGGAATATTGCCACTTGTGGATGCCTTCTTTTCTGGAGTTTCTAATCTGTGACATTGCTGATTATGGTAGCTGTGAGAACAACTTCAACAAAGAACATCCTGACGAGCACTGCATGTCTCCCATGTGTCCTCTCCTAGCTAGTCTTCCTAGTTTATCCTAGGATTAGGATCCAGATACTCTCCTGTTTAATTTCTGAGACACATGGTCAAATGTCTCACTGGGTGACAAGGCTTGGAATGAAAGTAAGTAGAGGAGTTCTCTTAAGAGCTAGTGGTCAAACTCTGGAGAATAATCTGTCCCTTCCTTTGGAGACCACATGCTTGTTTAATTAATTTTCCTGGTCACTGATACCCTGGAAATGCTTGTTTTTGTCTACCATCCCTCACAGGAAGTATGGGGCTCCTGAAAGTGTTAGGAGGTACAGTGGTTATATTCTGGATTAGTTGGCTTCACAGGAGGTAAAATAAAAAATATTTTTATCTTTTCAGCTTCAATATTGATTCAGAATGTCGTATCTTTTTCCTTTTGGCACAACAGAAACAGCCTTGTCATAGCATTGGCCCTTCAGTGATATGTGACTATGTTAACACTTTTCAGGATCCCTCTGGTCATAGCCTGCTGTTGTGAGGACCACATTCAATAACACTGTGAAGCTTGGAGTTCACTAATCTGTTGCATTTCTAAAGCCTTAGGCTGAAAGTATGACAGAGGCTTATTTTCCTCTTGGTTCAGTACTGAAAATTTTCTCAGAGCTATTACAGGATTGTGAGGTGGGCACTGAGGGTCATTCCCAAACAGTGCAGGATTTTGGAGGCCAGTCTACCATATCCCTTCCAAAGATCCCATCCCTTAGGAGTACACACTCTGGAATATTACTAGGGAGGTGGTGTTAATGGCTATTTGAAAATCCCAAAGGTAGGTAGGCACCACGCATGAGGAAAGCATGAGCTGCGAAGCCAAGTGACCTGGTCCAAGTTTTTCTTTGGTGCCAGAGAAGAATGTGAGTCCTGTTGTATTTTTTTTTTTAAGATGCAGGTTCTTGGTGTAGTTCTAGAGCAGGTAGCTGCCTATGTTTGTTTCGTTGTTGTTGGCTCTAGCTGTGTTACGCCCATTAACGCTTGACAGCTAGGGAATGTAGAAACAGTGGAGTTCTTACCAAAGTTTGCTGTTGTAACTTGAAATCAGGCAATTATGAATTTTTTGAGCTCATCAAGTTCACTACCATTTCTGAATATAACAGCAGCAATTAGCTCTATATCTTTATCTTAACCTTCAACATTAAATTTACTTAGTGAAGTGTCTTCTGACTTTTAAAAGCTGGCAGGCTCCTCTTCCTCTGCTTGTCCAGCTCAGGTGGGACCAGTGAAGTAAGCAGGTGGCTCTCATCAGGAGCAGCCTGTGTCACCATGCCTGTGTTCCAGGCACAGCACTGTGAACAAGCTATCCCTCAATAAGGGATATAGTCCAGGATATAACTGCTTTATTGAAAAATGTAAAATAAAAATTATTTGTAGCTAAGGGTCTTCCCACTTCTGCTTTCTTGAACCCCTTTTAGATAACTTCACATCAGTGCTTCAGTTTTGATACCCCCTTTTCCCTCCATTCCTTGCCTAACATCAAGTACCTCAACTAAAATGGCCGTGTAAAGTCCATCCTGCTTTAGAGTCTTAGGAAATACATTGTTTTTTAAAAATCTAGGCTATCTGAATTTTTACAGCTTCCTCTTACAGAGAACTAGATCTGGTCTACCTGCAGAAAGATGCATGTGAAAAGGGACATCTCTGCTCCAAACCAAAACTTGGGTGTGCTGATGACTTCACCTCCTCTTACGATCTAGACACAAAGTTATATATATTTATGTATGTGTGTACACGTGATGAATCCATAAGCAGTGAATTCCTTCTGATGGGCTTAAAAGTGCACTAGGTGCACTCTAGCACTGTCACTGAAGCTTCATTCACCTATGGTAGCATCCTTGCTGTGAGAGTGATGGATATTTGTGCTGGCTCTTAGAAGTTTCCCCATTTCTGGTTAAAGCTTAAGTTGCTGTTTGCCAGCTGAAGGTCCCCATTGCATAGGTGATTGTCTCATGGCACCGTTGGTCCTTCTGAGTGAAGCTCTCTACTCAGAAAGCCCACGATGAACCCCAGTTTCTGTAGCAAAGGTACTGGAGGAGGAAGCGGGGCATGTATTTGGCCTCTGAGGGTACAGCGAACATTGAGTCATTCTCACCCAATTTGATAGCTAAAGGTGCTAAGGTTCAACACATTGCTTTGTATGGCTTGCTGGGTTTAACTTTTTTGTCACAATCTTGACCAGTTTTTGTTCATTAGAGACTGAAGTGTTCACCTAAATTGTCACTTTTACCGTGTACAACTCACAAACGCTCAACCTTTGAGTCAAAAAAGAATATTAAATGTTTTGAAGGAGACAGCCTTTTATTAGTCAGTCTCAAACTTACATATACACCATATGCTTGTGAAAAAAAAATACTGTTTTTGAAAGCAATCTGATAGCAAATGTCTTTTATGACACCTTTCCATTTTTCATGAACTAGGCACTTGGGGTCCAAGTGTGAGAACTGTTCCACTTGTCAAATGCAATTTAATTTCTCATAAATTAATGGTTATGCTTTCTATGGTGTTATTGTATTAATCCCTGCTGGACCTGGCAGACTTATTTTAGTACTTGTCTGCTCTGATGAAAACACAAAAGGCTCAAGAGGGTTTCAATGCTGCTTATTCGATGTGGTTTCTCATTGTCTCAACACAGCAGACTTTATACAAGACTAACAGTTGTCCCTGTGCTTTTGCCACAAGAAGAAACAAGCTACATGTTGAAACCAATCACCAGTTTCTGGTGGCTGTAGTGCAAATCCTGGACCAAGGTGAGGCTGCCCTTTCTCACGTTGTGACCTCTGCCTGCACAACGGGACTGAAACGTGAGAAGCCAGCCTTGCCCGCCAGGTTCTAGCTGAGCTGGTGTCCCATTTAGCAGCAACGTGAGTCCTCTTGCTGAAGTAACTCATGCATAAATTAATGGAGTTGTGCTTTGCAGAAGGCCTGTGTTTCTTGTGAGAGGCCATTGTTTAAAGTCCTAGACTAACAGGATTGTCTTGGAAATGCCCTGTTTTTAGATGTGGATGACCCTTCTGCATCTTCTGCTGCAGGTTGTATTGTATGTCAGGGGTTCCCCTTGTTTCTTGCTCTGTGGCTGCTCATAAAATAGTTCCTGTTGGGACATGCACTTCAAGCTCCTGCTGGGTGCATTATTCTTTATGCTGTGTTTTTTAACAGTCACAAGAAGCTCAAAGTCCATTTGCAGTACGTGAAGAACTGGTCTCTGTACCAAGAAGTGGCATCAGGTACAGCAGATAAGGTGTTCTGGCTTTAGCACAAGACTTGTTTTATCACCAGAATGCTGAAAGGAAAGCTGTGGAGTTGCTTTGGCACCAATTTAACTTTTAAAATGTGCTAACAACCACAGTGGTGCCATTATCTGCTATTTAGAACCTACTGACTCTGGAACATATAAATTAGCTCTCTCCTCTCTCTGTTTTGAGACCAGGTGAGACGTTAAATTGATGTAGAGTGAATTGCTACAGCTGAAGGGTTGGCAGATGATCATCACTATCATAGCTCCTCTGAGATGCTGTCCTGCACCTTTTGTACTGCGTCAAAGGATACTGTCCTTAGATAAACCCACCTGTGTTCCTTCTCCTAGCAGCCTGCAATCCTCTGTAATACTGATTCTTTTGCTGTGTAAGAATTAGTGCAATGTACAGCTCAGTATTGTCTGGTGTAGGTCACAGACTTCAATAAAAAAGAGTTGTATGACAGCTTTTGAGAGGAAACACTCCCCTGTGGGGGGTTCTTCTTTGGTGAGACTCTTCTTTCCTGTGAAAGTGACTGCTTGGGGCTGTGCATATGACCGAATGTTATGATACATCGGCATGGGGAGATTCCCGTGGCAGCAGAGTAGTCATGTTATCGTGGCGTCCTGCCCAGATTAATTAGTGTCTCTGTAGGGTTAATTAGCATGGTGCTTTGTGCCATGCAGACATAGCTGTAGTCATTTCCTTTAGCAAGTATGAGAACTTATGCCAACAAAGTGTGCTAAGATTGAGTATTGCTTAGACTAGTTAAAGGCTTTCTGTCTGAAAATTTACAACATATTCACCAGGAGGGTAGTGTCTTTATCACTGGAAATGTTACCTTCAAATTAAAATTTGTTTGAAAATAATGTCTCCTTCCTAGCAAGGAAGTAACTACCCTCTGGTGCTATGCAGTGAATCTTTAACCAACTTTGAAGTGTTTGACGCAATATCTGAGACATACCTCAATATGTTATCCAGGCATGTCCTTGCAGTTTAGAGGGCTGGCGTTTTTTCAGACCAGCATAAATTCCTCTTTAGATAAGTGAATCTGTCTGCTGGAGGGAGGTGCATGTGTTGGAGGAGTGTGGAGGAGTGTGTGGGAGGAGGTGTTGAACAATATTAAAATGGAAAAGGGGAAAAGGTGGAATACGTGTGTTTACCTGCCTGTGGAAAACTTGTCAAGCTAGAGTATGCTGTGAAGTACATTGGCTCTCAGTGAAAAAAGTGAAACCATCTCTTTGGGAATTTAAGAAATAATCTGTTGCATCCAAGCGTTGTTTAAATATAGAATATTATAAAGGTTAAAGCTTCCTGTAAAAATGACAATCAGCAAATGTACTCCCTCTGTATATGCAATATCTCTACTTAACTGTTTTACTGTGTTTTAGTTTCTGCCTTTTTTCTTTTTTTGCTTCTACTTAGCACTCAGTTGTGCTAATCCCTGAGTCAGTTTTCTGACTGGAAATTCATTTTGATTGCCATTTATGAGGCAGTTTAGAAGAAAAAATACTTTTGATATGGGATTTATAAGTCCATTTTATACAGATTCAAATTTTGCTTTCAATATTACATAAATCTTTTTAAATCCCCATTGTATCAGAATGTTCTCTAATGGTTGGTGTTTTTATTAATACCTGTTAGGTGTGGTTTATTCTCTCCTTAGGGGGAAAAAATGGGTGTGCAGCCTAATGGTTTTTTGTTTTGGTTGGGCTTGGATGTGTAGGAGTCAGATGATTATGTATGCATCTATGCTGTGATTTGTTTGGGGTGAAAAGCTAAAGTGAAGCATTCTTTCCATCTGGCATGGAAAATGGTAATGTATGGAATAAATCCTTGCTCCCAAAGGATTTCTGACTTTTGGTCAGTCCTCTTCTCTGAGAAAGAGCAGAAAGTCCCACAAAGTTGTCACTAATTCTTTCTGTAGCTAGAGACATGTCCTGGCCTTCGGCGCTGCACAGTTAATGTGTTTTCAAACTGATCTGGATCAGGTGTGGGCATAAACACTCCCTTCAGCTGAATTACACAGAATACACAGTACAGATTATATGCTACGTATGGGACAATATGCCAAATCTTTTGGGGTAAAATTAATCCATGAGAAAAAATGGAATGATCTTGACACCTTGTCACGGGGACACGGGGTGCTGGGTGTGGTAGTAGGAGTTTGAAAGCCAGTTTTACTGCGTTCTCGAACAGTGGTTCTGGATGTGTAACTATCAACTGTACATGTTGAAGATGAAGGCTGAAATTTTGAAATAATCAGGATTTTTACAGGAAAGTGCTGTAACACTTCATACAGAAGTGTAGAGCAGGAGGTTATATGGAAATACAATGATTGTGGTATTCCCAATTACCTGTGAATATATAACTCCACGGATATAATTTGTTTTCTGTAGTCTCAAGTTTCTGAATCACGGAATTATGGAATTGTCAGAGTTGGAAGGGACCTCTAGAGATCATCTAGTCCAACTCCCCCACTAAAGCAGGATTGCCTAGAGCACAATACTCAGGACTGCATCCAGGCAGGTTTTGAATGTCTCCAGTTTTTAGTATTATGTAAATGAAGATACTTGGAATAATCTTGGAATGCACTCCCATTAAAATGTACGACAAGCATTTTTAGGGTATCATGAACAGCTAATATGCAGTGTAAAGAAGTTCATACTTAACAAAAACAGCTGACAGTGTAACTAAAAGTATTGTGGAACTGTTAGAACAGGGAAGAAATTGGTTCCTGTTTCCTTGGGGTAAGTTAAGAGCACTGAATACTATTTCGAAGCTCATCTAAACTTGGGGCTCTGGATTTCTGATTTCATAACAGATGTTGTATTTATGGTCTATCTTTCCAGCATGTCATGTCTTCCACTTAATCCCCCCCTTTCCTTCTCCCACAGACAGACCCTGCTGCTTGTTAGTGTAGTTTATGAAGACAGCTGACCCTTAGGAGGCTGTTTTAGGGTTTTGTAAACAATGTAGGATTAGAACCATATACATAGATAGATAGGTATGTATGTAGGGGCACTGGTGTGTGACATGCTCTGAATGCCAATTTATTTATTAATTTAGAATAAAAACTTTTTACTGCTTACCTGATGTGATTCCATTGTCTTCCATTAAGCTCACACCTCTAGTTTTACAGACTGGAACAAGGGTCATTGTGTCTTTTCATACCAAAGCTTTAGGGAAGTAGTGGATGACAAGAAGTTTATTTTCCCTGAAAATAATCTTCAAAACTCACTGGAGTAACCACACTAGATAGAGATAAGTTGTTCACCTGGTCCCGTCTCTCCATAGCTGTCAAATGTCATAGCAGTGTTGTGCAACTGTTAACCATCAGCAGAGACCTGAGGTGCATCTGGTTTGGGCTGTGTCTGTGAGTGGTTGTGAGGTGGGTTGTGCAAGGAATGGAGTCTCTGTATGTGTGGGCCTGAGGTTGTGTGAAGATAGCTCTTTTCGGGAATTAAACATGCCAAGTGAGTTGGAAATGGGAAAAAAAAGAAAGTGTATAAAGTTTGGTGACAGAACATGTTAGCTGAATGGCAGTGGAGGAAGAGCTGTCTCGCATGCTGTAGTGGTGCAGGTGAGAACATGACTGCAGGTCTTCACTCAGTAAGGGTTAAGAGTATGTGTGAGTCCTTGCAAGATAGGAATTTTTTTTAAAAGCCTATTCAGGGAAATGAGGCAAACCATACTGTAGATGTCTTGCCTTTTACTGCACTCCATAAAATGCTTTGTGTCTTTCATGTACACCAATGTCCTGGCTGATACAGCGCTTCTACTTAACTTCCATGGGCTTCTGCTGCATTTCCCAATTCAAACTAGTAGCAGGTTGCCTTTCCTTAAACACCCACAGCTGTGTTTCAGTAAGGGGCATGGCTGGTGCATCCTGGCATGCCTGGAGCTTTGTTTCCATGCATTCACATGAACTGTTTTTTGAACAAAGAGGATTTAAATGTGACATACCTATTGCAAGATGCATGCTTTCTTTCCAGGATGCTGTAACCAAACCATTGCTTGTGCATTTCACCTTGGAAGCAAAAAATTACTTAGCCTTTCATATTTGTGATTGTTGGTAATTTCATTATTGTTTAGCAGCATGGCTTTACCAGGCATCAGCAGTTTTAAGCATGTGATATATTGCCCAACATATACAATGACTAATCGGTGCTTTTAAATTCTCTCCTTGTAGGATGACTCTCAGGTTCCTGAATGTGCAGTCAAATGATGAAACATCAAACTAGCTGAATTTTCTGCATTATTTCTGGTGTTTGAAAAGCTCTGAAAGAAAGGAGAGGACTGCCACTCCTGTTACAATGTTTTAAGGTAAGATGTGATTGCAGGGGCCAGAGGATGAACATGGTCCCACAGACTGTCCCAGCCCCAACTCATCCTCTGTTTTAAACCCTGCTAACATGAAGCCTTAGCCTAGACCTGACTATCAGTATTTGTTAGTTATGAGTAAATTCACTGACTTCAGTAAGGTAAAAATTGATGCAATCAAGAAATGACTAGGTTACTTTTCCTAAATCACTGATTCTACACTCTTTAAGTGCTTGTATACCTTCCCTGAATTCCTTAGTAATTCATCTATATATTAATAACATTGTAGTAGTAAAGAGAATTAGTCTTCAGTACCTATCAGATGTCAGGCTGAGACAAGTTCTTCACCAGGAAAAACACAGGTAAGAGAAACTGACTGTGGAAGCTAAATACAACTGTAGTTAGAAGAAGTGACCTGATTAGATTCTGTTTTGACTACAGCTGCTGCTGCAATCATTTTCACTAGTTAATTACCCATATTTTGTACCCATCTTTTGGATTCATAGCTGGATTGTCCACTGCACTGTGGTGCTGCTGCTGCTTTCTGTCTCCAAGTTGTTGACCAACCACAAACTGAGGCGAACGGAGGATATGTTTGTGCTATGCCCAGTGCACAGCACAGTCTCCTCTCACTGTGGAGTCATTTCCATGACTGGGGGCTGGGTGTAGGTGTCCCACTGGTTCAGGCCTGTACGGAAGTGTTGCTGTGCAAAGATACAAGTCAGGTTAAGAGCGGTGCCAAAGGGAGGGCCTGAATTAGATCTGTAATAAAACAAATCCTGATGGGTCATCCCCATGTAAAGGCTCTCCTTGCTACTGACTCCTGGGTTCCCCCAGGTTTGACAGCTGCTGTTTGATCTGGCAGCTGTCTCCTGTTTTTATTTACTTTTGGTGGCTGTCACTGCCCACCTAATGGGCACTGCAGTGCACTGCAAGTTTGAGATGAAACGGAACGGAACTAGAGCGGAACTCATCTCTTGGAGTGCAAAGGTTTAGTCACTTGGCAATTCCCACTATTTAGGATAGCTCATGGCAGATTAACTCTTGTCTCGTGCTGCTTTCACTGCTTTAGTCAGAGTGAAATGGAGCAGTGATGGACAGCTTGTTTGGATTTTGAGTGTGCAGTACATCTTGTGCTTAGAGATGTGGCCTTGAATGGCTGACAGCTGTTGGGAGAGGTGGAGGACTGCTGAATCTAGTGATCCCAGAGATGCAGGGGCACCAGCTGTTTTTTCCCAAACTGTGAAATGCAATAAGTGTGGGAGGGCAGATCTTCTGCCTTCCTTCATTACACTCTCAGCCTTGTCATGAGATGTGGGGTGTGTGTATGTGCATGCACCCAGACTCAATTAACTCTCCCTTTGGCTCTCTTGTGCAAAATGCAGTTCAGAGAGGGGGCAGAGAGTGCTGCTGTGACCAAGAAGCTTTCCTGTTCTTCCACTGCGGACCTCACATCAGCACGTTTCAAACCAGCCCTGGGCTTTTGCTCCTGGAGTGGTTCCTAGTCCCATAGACTATTCCAGCCCCACCTCTTGCTATGTAAGAAGTGCAGGATGCTGTTTTCACTTAGGTGTACCAGGGCTTTTGCTCTCTGGAGCTCCTTCTTTTCACCAGGAAAAGCATTTTTAGAAGAATTTAGTCTTTTGTGGTGGCAAAGAAGTGCTTTGTTACAGGAGCTGGGGCTGAGCAGCCACCACTGCTTCTTGGGCCCTGAGGCTGGGCTGTAGGTGGCAGGTAGGACAAATACTTAGAAAAGGCTAAATAAGGAAACTTACTATCATTGTGGGTAAGCATGTTCCAGTTGCTGTGTGGGTGTGTGCCACAGCCATATCCTGGCTGTAGAAGTGTGGCCCTTCAGCCAACCATGGGCTTCTAAGCAAAGGAAATGTGGATGCATGTGTAGAAGGACTCTCAGGTTGCCCTTGCAGATCCCTGGACCTGGCTGCCTGATGAACTGCAGCAGGTGTTGATAAATTAAGGTAGTTACAGCCTGGATGTCCAGCAGGGAGCATGGGTGACTGTGCAGGCAATGGGGTAGGAGCGGTGGGGAGGAGGCTGTAAGGAAATGTGCAGACAAGGAGGAAGAGTATGAGTGCCGGAGGACTAGAAAACACAGAGCAGACATTGTATCTGCTGTTGTGGAGCCCAAGTAGTGCTGATTGCAGAGTGCCTGGCTTCTCAGAAGGTACAGGAGCATCATGTACAATTACTGAGAAATGGACAGTAAAGGCAGCTCCTACGTCAGCTCTTGTCAGAAGTTAGTGACTACAGATGGGAGCAGGGTAAAGACAGTTTGGTGTTTTGCATGTAAACATGTTTCCTATGTACGTACATCCCTCTCTGCATGTCCTTACACCAAAGTGGCATAGCAAACTATCCCACTGTACATATGAGCAGGGCTGGGCTGTAACTTGGTGTTACAGAGAAGAAAGTATAGGTGTTAATGGCAATAGTCATCCCTGAAGAGAGAGGTTCTACAGAGTAAACCTCAATACACTAGGGCTATTAAGTAGGAAGTCTTTGGAGAAGTAGGCTCAGTTTCTCTTAATAAAATGCAGTGTTTGAAGATCACGTGTCCATAATTGCAGGTAACATAACAAAGCCAGTGTCCTGCTGGGGCAATGTGCTTCATGGAGGGGACCTGACAGCATTTTGTGTGTCTCTGAACTTCACTGAATGTGATCCTTGTGCAGGTCATTAAGGCAGTGTGCTTCTAACTGGAGTTCAAGCTTTCACGATGTGAGGTGAACAGCGTGCTTATTAAAATTAATTTCCATTTATAAAGCCAAGATTGCTTCAGTGAGGCTGTTTGGTTTTTGTCAAAGCCACGTCCTATAGCCTTGATCTAGCCAAGGATTTTACTCCAGTCTCATCGGACTTCAAAACCACTGTTTTGCTTTCTGCAGCAGGAACTCAACCTATTAAATGGGAAAAACCCAACCGACCTGCCAAAGAAGAGCTTGCACTTCTGACAGGTTAAAATTTTCTAAAACGTGGTACTAGATTTCAGTACAACTTAATCTGGGATGTATTCTGCCTGTAGGACAGAGCAGACAGATTCTGCTTCCACAGGGGTTTAGCAGCTTCACCAAAGGCTGGGGGTTGGTTGCCTTGGCCCAGTGATGTTTAGCCAAGCCTGGCTCTTCATGAACTTTCTGGGCTTGATGAAGCATTTTTATCAGACCTTTTAACACAACGAATTGTTGGCTTCAGAGGTCCATGAGATAGCAGCATCTGCAAAGGGGGTCTGTTTTTTTGAAAAAGCATATGTATTGTAAATGAAGTTAAACTTCTCTGTACAGTACTGTACACCTTAACTAGAAAACTAAAGATGTCTGCAAATCCAAATGCCCCACTGGTCAGAGATGTGTGGGTTTTTTCCTGTCCACACCTGCTCAATAAAAGCAGTAATTTTTTTTTGCATTTGGCCTTGATATTTTTACTTGATCAATTTACAAGAGATGTGGCTTAAGCCCTGTCTCTTGCATCCTTCCCGCTGGTAATTGTGGTTGTGCTTAAAATGTGCCACAAAACCATCAAGCTGCACAGCCATGCTGTGCTTGTCACATTGTATGAAAGTCGTTTTTCCAGGCAGGGACATCATCTTTTCATGCCAGTTACCAGAGAGGTCTGGAGGGTCTGCCTGAAGTGGGTGCTCTGTTTATAAAAAATGCTTTCACAATCCTCATACTTGCCTATATTTTTTAGAGGGAAACTGGACAGGTTGACTGTAGAAGAAACAGCAGCTGAAGTCTGCAATGTAACCCAGACCTACCTCCTGGTGGTGCTGTTATCCACCTGGTGGCTGGTTAACACCTTACTCTACACCTGAAGCTAAGCCAGGGAGGACCCAGGTGGGGAGGACCCAGGTGGCATGTTGGCCACCTCTAGAGCAGGGTCTGGGTAAAACTGTCAGGTGTGCAGACTTGGAAGCTGCATCCTTGTGCAGCTGGCAACCAGCTTGTTTGCTCCGAGTCCCTTGATACTTTCTTGTGTCTTAGACTTTCAAGTGCTGGGACTGCTGTGGTAGGAAGAGGTGGGACTGACCGAAAGCAGCCAACTTGTGGCATACCACCTCCTGCTTAATTTGGCCTGTGGAGGGGCCCACCTGTCACTTGTTCACTGGTCCCATAGATTATTTTAAGGTGATTACAATATGATAACTAGTTCTTCGTCTTAATGAAAGCCTTGTGTATGCTTTTCTGATTTGTGACTTGTGAAGAATTAAAAAAATTAATCTATGAATCTTTGGAGCTCTGCAAATGTAAATAAAACCTGTCAAAACCATCCTTGTTTTTTAGCTTTTTAGCTGTCACTACATAACCTGTTCAGTACCTCTCAGGATTTTCTGAGACTGATAATCTATTTCAAGTATAGAAAATAAATTATCTCACTTTGTGTTTTAATCCTACCAAATTAATGGTTTTGAGTAGTCTCATTTAGGTGTATTTTTTCTTTTTTTTGCTATTTGCCTGCATGTAAGACAAAAGAGTAACTCATCTCTCTTCCTGCTAAATGAACTTATACTTTTTCAAAGGAGATGCTTTGTCCACTAGGAACTGTGGCTCAGCATGCTAATAAAACTCACTTTATGCCTTTAAAATGTGTATTCAAAGTGGCCTGGCTGGCTTACAGTAGCTGTGTGGGTGGACTGTCCTTGAATTTTGTAGACTTAATTTACTACTACACAATACCCAGTGATGGAAAACAGCTATAAATTGTCTGTGCGCAGCCATGCATTATTGATAAAGGGTAGAATAAGCTCCACCATTTCTTTATTTGATGTTGTTAGTGCAACAGCTGGCTGATTTGTTAAGACTTTTTTTCTCCTATTGGCAGTAAAATATCTCTTTATTTTGAACTCTGAATTTCCTCCTGAATTTTGATTTGTGTGGGGGTGAAGGCTTGCTTCTTCTCCAGTGCTACTAAATCTACTGGAAATGTTTCCAGAGAGTAGAAACAAGCTTCATTTACAGGAGAGCTAAGCAAAGAGTAAGTTTAACTATATGCAGAAGACAGGACTTCTTTAATTGTCACAAATATTTAGAAATAGAAAATTAAGCTTAGTGTTATCACAGATTTTTTAAAAGAACCTTTAATACACATGAATTGGCACATACTTAGAGAAAATTCTTTACAGGGAGTTAGGTGTGCTTTGTAATTTCAGTGTTCCTTCAAAGTTTATGAAAAATCTCAACAGTCTTAAATTTGTCAAGCTTTTTTTTTCCTGTTGACACTTATGATGAGTAGAGATTCTATTGAATATAATTTGCCTGTAAACCTGCACTGTAAACTAAGCAGTTCTTTCTCTGTAGTTGAACAAAGGTACAATGAGCTGCTCAACACACTGAAATTTAATAAGTAAAAAAACTTGCTAGCAAAACTGTCAAAGGCTTAGTCTTCCCAACAAATGTCCAACACTGAAGCTTTTTTCTAAGCTGTAGTTTCTGGAACGGTAGCTTCCCACAGATTGTTATTCTAATACAGTAGAGAGAATGTATAATGTGTGGCAAACACATTGTATCTGAGTATGGAATTGTGTATTTTCCTCTTTTATGTGTGTGCATACATATCCTTTGTTAGAAGCATTCTGGACCTCTGCAGATTTTTTTTTTTCTATTGTAAAAGTGTTAGGGTAGTGAAAAGTATAAATATAGTTGATCTTCATGAGCTATACTCATATTTACAATGGTTTTCTCTATTCTGTGAAGAATTGCTGTATATTACTTTAGCTTTCCATATATTTACAGCCTTTGCAGTCATTAAGTAACAGAGTAATTAAACTGGTAGTGTGGTTTCAATCAGGAGGCAGAGAAAACTAACAGGGAAAGGACTAACATGATTGACAGAGAAGGCTTGCTGGAGATTTACATTGAGAATAACTCATTCTTCAAAACTTTTTCATTTTCTGATGGAAATTGTGGGGTAAATCAAATACAGTGGCTATGAATGATTAAAATGCAGACGTTATTAATTCTTACTGACTTTGTAAATCTCTGACTCCTTCATGGCTAATATAAAATCATTTATCTTAAAGGGGTCTTGGGACTGTGAGGATTTAAGTGAAAGCTTCAACATTGTGAGGCAGACTATTTTGATATCCAAGATCGTGAATTTTGTGGCTTGCTTGATGCATAGAAAGCTGTTGTAGAAGGGTTTTTTTTTCCATAAATCATCTGATAGGCCTGAGGTAATTCACTTAATTGATAAAACTGGCAAATTTTTGAGTATTTTAAATATTTGTATAACACATGCAACTAAAAATTATGTGCTTGTTGAAATACCTTTGATTTAATCTTACAGAAAATACAAACAATTGAACATTGACTTGCCTGTGATATTTTTCTTAGAGCAAATATGCAGCTGTTGGTGTTGTCATACCGAAGGACAGGGCTTAGCCGTATTACTGCAATTGTGGCTTTTTTTTCAACCTTCTACTCAGATCGTCTTGGAGTATGAGAGTGTGTGTTCCTCGTTCCTGCTGTTTGTTTAAAAGAGCATCTTTCACTGGCATTCTTAGTGGCTGCCGTAATGAGAAACTAAAATAAGGATAGGTCACAAAGTATAGTGGGGGTGGATTCCCCTTCTCTGCTTCTGGGCCCTCCCTGGAGGCATGGGTGAAGTTACTCTGACCTCTTGGTTTAGCCTGCTGGAAGTCAATCAGAAGTAGTCTGACAAACACACAGAGATTTAATGCAATTTGGCATTTCTTAATTTCTTCATACTAATAAAGTAAGTCAGAGTCCTGAAAGGTCAAGTGACTTTCAGAAAGTCACCTAGATTAGACATCTACTACATAAGTCACCTGAGTGTTGCTTGCTTCTATCCCAAATTCTTTCCCAGTGGGAAAGCAATCATAGAGGAGACCTTGAGAGTGGGATAGATGAGGTGGTAAGAGACCACCTTCACATGACTGCTCTCTGCAGGCCATGCTCAAAATACAGGGACAGCTGCAGCAAAGTCTTTTCCCTATCCCCTGTAAGCATGGCTTTTAAAAATATGAGGAAAAGAAATGGAACAAATTTAGTGTTTGATTGTAAACCCCTATAGCTGGTACAGGTATTGCAGGTACAGCATGATGCAAAGGGGCTCAAAAGTAGTTGGTTTAAAAATAAAAAATACTTTAGTTTCCCCAAGGGAGAAAACATGGAGACACTTCTAGCAGTCAGCATAAATGCAAAGTGGTAGGGGAGCAGTTAGGCAAAGTGGGCTTTGCTTGTAAACAAGTTATCTGACAGCCTTCCATTACTTTACAATTCCTTTTCAACTGTGTCAAAATACATTGTTACTTTATTTTTTTCTTCTAGTATAGGAATTAAGGTGGGGGGATGAGGATGGAGTACAGCCTTTGTTTTTGAAAGGTACTGCCTAAAATACATTCTTTCTGGAAGTATGGGGCAAGAGGGTAAAACGTGTGTGGTCGCATCCATCCCCACCCAGGTGTAACACCAAATGCTTTGTCTGTGACAAGTTGTAGCATGTCCTATTATAAGGGAAAGAAAACTCCTCTTCTTTCCCTTCTCCCTTCTCCTGGTACAAAAAGGTGTATAAAACTTGTTTGGGTGGGACAACCTTCAGCAGCATCTTCCAGGTTTGATCAGTGCTGCAAAACCTGTCTTGGTTCTAAGGCAGATGCCTTGTGCTCTGATCACCTCATGGTTGAAATCTGCAGCCCATTGCCACACAGCTAGGCAAAGCCTTGGGTGGGATTAGTGCTTATTGCAGGTACCAGCACCGGTTCTGCCAGCTGGATTGCAGGACACCGTGCAACACAGCTGCACTGTCACAGATAAAATCTTTGTTTCTTCTCCTTTTTGTTGTTACACTATATTGCCCACCACTAATTTAAAAGAGATGAGGATGATAATGAATTACATGTTCATTTTAGCAAATTACCATTGATAATAACGCTGTTACCTGCTCTGAGAGGTTCTACAGTGGCAGAAACTGATTCTTAAAGAGACCATTTAATGGATTCACTAAACACTAAGCCCTAATTAACTTGCAGCTGTAAAAGTAATGAATTTTCTGCAAAACTTGCTTTAAATAGAGCTATGCTCTTGCCTGTTGTCTGTAACCATGATAACTAATTGTTTTGTCCTTGTAGAAGCCTCTTGATTATCTTTCCACAATGAAGTTGGTGAGTCCTGTCTCTTTTACAGAAGGCAGAACACTTTTAACCCTCTTCTCCCAACAACGTTTTGGCTGGCAACTCTCCTGCATTTTCCATGAAATGTGGTGTGCCAAGGTGTGCTACCCATCTGCTGTATACAGCATATATAGCTTCAGAGTGCTTTCCTGTTCTTCTCCTCCTCTTCCCTCTTTTCTCCTCCCTTCCATGCTGCTTTTAATGAGGGTGGTCAGGGATGGCTGCACAGATTTTTCCCACTATGGCTAAGCTATATGCAGGATAGAGAAACATGGCTAGAAATGGCAGAAGAATTGCTGGGTAGGTAGAAACTGAGCTATGTTGTTTGGGAAAATGCTTGTGCCTCCAACTAATTACAAAATAATTGAATACGCAGTTATGTGTTGCCCCACTGCAAGCTTTAAGTATATGAAACACGATCTGTTTTTTAGTGCTGAAGTTTGCTTTGAAATGGAAAATGGAGTAAATAAGGTTTGGATCCAGCATGCTCCTAAGCTGTTTTTCAAAGTTCCTCACCCTTCCTCCTTCTTGTTTAACGCAGGATATTCTTGTTCACCTGTAATACTGTGCTATAAAAATGCAGAATTTTGTTTATATTGTTCATGTTATATTGTTTTGTTTATTTAGTGCTAGACAAATAGTATTTCTGAAAGCTTTCTAAAATATGCATATAGGAAAGGCAGTCCTGGAAGGGGAGGTTAAAAAGTACAGAATGGACTGAAAAACTTCATTTTAAGGGAGCATAATGAATGACAGGGCTTAATGTCTCTTAAACCCAAGGAATTCCACACACACCCTCCCCCACTCCAAACCACCCCCCACCCCCCCCCCCCCATAATTTTGAGGTAAGTACAGTTTCTAAGGAGTGACCTCCTTGACATGGAGCCTGTGGTTTACTTTGGAGTGACATCACAAGTGACTTCAGCTGGTTTTTTCCAGCTTTTTTCTGTTTTCTTTGCCTTGGCCTCAAGTGTTTGGACATCTTTTGCTGCCTTGCTTCCACACAGCAGCAGCTGATGAGGGACTGCAGCTGCATCCAGACAGATGCATCAGCAAGGATAAGTTATGTTCCCTGATACAGAAGGATGCAAGGGAGAAGATGCATGCTGCTGCTTCCCAAAGGAAAGTGTGAAGGTTCAGATGCTAACAGTGCCACGGGTGTCTGAGACAGATTTAGACACAGGCATTTAGGAGTTGTTATAGCTGAACATAGCTGTCAATTCTTGGGGTGTCAAAAGAAAATTTATCATTTACTTTGCTGAAAGGCTAATAGCTACTGTGCTTGAAATATTCCTCAAAACTCCCGAAGTTTATTCTCTGAAAGGTAAACAGGTAATGTTGATTTTTTTTTTTTTCTTGTCACGGTTTGGCTCTGGGTTGGCAGTCAAACCAGTAACAATAATGCTCTCAGTCCCACCCCCCTCCCCCAAGGTAGGGAAAGAGGGAGAAAAAATGAGAAAGAGAGGCTTTCTGGGTTGAAAAGTGAAACAGATTGGTTTTAATTACTGGTGACAAGGGAATATATATATTTGCAAAGGGATGTGCAACACCCGATCCCCTCCCTCCTCCCTCTAACCACTCTCACCGTCTCCCAGCTGAAGGGGGGAGTGTCCGGGCGCACGGACGGGGCCCTCGGGTGTCGGCTGGGAAGAAACATGGGAAAAAAAAGAGAGAGAGAGCCGAAGAGAGGGTGATAGAAGTGACAGTAAGCAGAAAAGTGAGAGAAAAAGGAAAAGGAGAGGCTTGACTTCTGTGATGTCTTAACCCATACGGAAAGCCAAGTAGAGAAAATATGAGAAGGGAATATTCTGATTTGCTGATCCTGTCTTTGGTCTAATCTGCTCCCCCGTAGGGGGCGAGGCTGCAGACACTCAGAAGTGACCTTGGTTATTATCAGTCCACTGGAGTTGCTAAAAAAAGTTCACTGAAAGAAAAAAAAAAATCAGCAAAGAGAAAGTTTGCTTCACCCTGGCTCAAACCAGGACATTTCTGAACCAATTTTTGAACTTCATAATAACTTTTCAAGGATCAGAGGAAAATCCACTTTCAGAGTTGCTGGAATGTGTCCATGTTTCCCAAAGGGTAGAAGAGTTCCTGTGCCAAATCCAAAAGGGTTAGCAAGAGATCTCATTTTACATCTGTCCTCAGAGAAGGATGGATCATTGCTTGTTCCGGCTAAATTAAAAGCTGAAGGAAAGAAGGCAGGTTTTTTCTGCCATGTTACCTCTCATTTGTGAGTACCATCCCATACGAGATGTGTCACATCACTTCAGGTTAAATGCTCCCTTCATTTTGCTCCAAATTCTATTTTATAAAATTATGTACAAACCTCCCTCTGGAAAAGGAAAAAATAACCCAAACCATGCATATTTCAGCAGAGTTCTTGATGTTTTAAAGAGAAATGGAGAAGCTTTGAGACCGCCCTTCAAAGTTACAGTAATTGATGTCATTTCTATTCAGGGAAGAGTTTGGCTTGTTTAATGTAATGTTGCAACAGAAACATGCATCTCATTATTTTGTGTGTCTGTATTTATTTAACTTTTGGCTGTGCATTTTAAGGTGCCTGTAAAATTCCTTTTTAGTTATGACTGAGATCAGACTAAGCAGGTAAGCATAGATTTAAATGCATGATAGCATGGCTTGGTTGAGGTCAGTTAACTGGGCTTGGCTTTTAATTGAAAATGCATAGGAAAATCAGTAATTTATTTAAAACTTAAATCTACTTTTGGACAGCACGTGCAGTTTTTCTTTGTTAAGAAGAAAGGAGGGTTATTGAGGCATTGTGTCCTTTGTTACATGGTCACTGAGTAATTGGACTGTGTTGGAAACAGGTTTTCTCTTTAGACACCTAGGAAAAAAATGCTCAGAAGTTCAAGGAATTTTGAAGTCAAAGGAATTTTAAGAGAACTTGGGAACGTGCGTGGGCAATGAACCGTGGTCTGAATGTGTTGAGAGAAGAAAAGGAGCTTTTTTCTGCTGATTCTTTCTGCAGCCTTGAGCATCTCTTGTGTATCAGGTTTGCTCCTCAGAGGAAGAGTATCTGCTTAACTCAGCCTAGCCCAGCGTTAGCTGTGGTGCTAACCTGCCTGCACAGCATTTTTTGAACATGTAAAGGTGATTTAAATATTAATTAGGTAAAGATTTGTGCATGTGTTTTAGAGATGGGTAATTGTTTTTTAATTTTGGGACTGTGAATATGTTGAGCAACAAAAGCTCTAAAGCCTGGAATTTGAAAGGACTATCATAAGAATAATTTCAGCGGTAAAGAGCCTCAGAAGTTGGCTTTCATGATTCCTCTTGTGTTGGTGATTAAGGGTTTCCTAATATAGTACTGCAAAATCTTCTGTTCTTGGGTAGGGCACTTCTGAAAAGGCTCTCTGAGAGTGGTGGTTCAGATAATTCATTTAAGTCAGATATGAGCTGCTGATAGCAGTTGTTATCCGGAAAACTCTGAACTGTGAACCTACATCTCCAGATGCATATGCTTTTCATATAGGAGTAATGAAAATACTGGCAGGACCACATGAAAAGACAACATGAGAGCCTGTAAAAAGAGAAGACAGGTGTGAAGGAAGGGTATGTGGGAGATAAGAGGACTCTTGAGAGAAGACAGCAAGTCACAACACTGTTCCACTTGTGAAGACTTTTTTTGATGCAGTGTAAAGCTTGTGATGGTGTATGGATCGTTGTGGAAAACGAGTGTTGTGGGAAGCATGGGAGTAAGTTTTCTGGGTTTTTTTGCAGGATTTGAAATAAAAGATTGAACACATTGAATATCTCAGCAGCAACTATCTTGTAAAGAGACCGAGAAGAGAGAGATTAAGGGGTCTGAAAGTTGAAAATCTATGTAGCATTTTTAATTCAAATAAACATAAAATAGGTCATGGTCCATTAATCTCCCATTCCAGTAACTTTTTGGGGAAAAAGCAAAGTTTAAAGTAGTTCTCAGTAGTGCAGTATCGCTCTGTGCCTAGGGGGGTGACTCCATCACTTTCCCCATGTTTCGGGTAAAGTTTGTTTAATGTGATTTTTCCCTGACTTGCTCTGTGGAACACTTCTCACACACAGTGGGGAAAAAACAGGTTTATTTTTTACTGCAGAGGTACACAGTTCACCATAAGTTTAAAAAAAAAAAAGTATTTTGAAACAGAGATGACCTTGTCTTTTGTATGAGCTCCTAGCGGTAGGGAAGATACCTACTCAGAGAGGGAATGTCTGTCTCTGATCAGGCCAAACAGGAAATGAAAAATAAAGGGTTCAAAATTATGAATGCTAATCAGTTTGTCAATTGTTTGTAAATCCCAAATGTGAGTTATGAGAGTTTTTTGTAATAATGATGTGGTTAAATATAGTTTATAGTAGAGAATATGTTGATATTCAGCTAATCTGTATAGCCTACAGCTATTTCTGTCTTTGTAACCTCAATAAATACAATGGTTGGTGTAGAGAAATTAATAACTTTGGAAACGCAAAAAGCTTCATTTAGAACACAGAACTTTGCAGTGATTTTTATTTATTGTTTTGCTGCAGATGGCTCCTACCTCATTGTGAGAGGAGCTCCTTTGAGAAAAAAAAGGAAAGTAAAAGATATTTTACGTTCCATTTTCTGTGTTCTTCAGTTTTTTTCTCCTGTTTTCTCTGCGTATTTTATAATCACTCTGTCTTCCTTGTGTTTTCTCTACTGAGTGCTCTGGAAAGGCCTTCCAATGCAATTGTATAATGAATATTGCTTCAGCATGATATTTTGCCAATGTTCCCTGTAGAGCAGTGAGAGGTGGTAGCCATAAAATGGATTAACAAATAACTTCAAGGAGCTTTCATTCACCGAGCTGTATTAGTACCCTGTCTCTTAGCACACCATATCACAAAACAGGTGCAAGAAAGCAATAGATGCAGATTTTTAGCAATTGCCTGGCATTAGCTAGCATTCAGTAAAATTTTTGCTACCCTGATAATGTGTGGGGTTGCCCCCCATGGCTTGGTGCTGGGTGCTCACTGAGCACCTTCAGCCATGCATGCTGCAGAAAGCAGAGAGCACTGATCTCAGAGGTCAGTCTTGGTTCTGAGTTTTCCAGTGGGCAGGAGGGCGAGTGACCTCAAGTGACAGTACCTTATCAGATGGCCAATGATTCATGGTTCTTGCAAGGCTGTTTTGTGTTCTTGAACTTATTAAGCCTAACAGTTGTATATCCTACCTTACTGACAACCTTGTAGTTACTGAGGTTATAAAACAAACACCTTTCTTTAGCACTGGGTTTTAAAACTAAAATGGCCTTGCTTTCCCTGTATATATTTAGCATATGTTTAGAGTTGCCTTTCTGTACAGAGTAGGAATTGCTGGTATTGAGTGCAGAATGTGCATGTATGTATTGCACTGTGGTTTGAGAAAGAGTGGATCTGAGGAGGCCGCAGGAAGAGGAGAGAACCAGAAAAACTCTTTTTAGGGAAAACAGAGAAGGCAGGTGTGTGCGTGTGAGTTCTGCATACAGCAGGTTGTCCATCAGCAGGTTCTTCTTTAACTGAAGAAGTTTCCCAGTCTGAGTCAAGGCTGAAGAGTTGTGCCCTGGGAAGGCAAGGAAGGGAACAGAAATGGATGGTTTGGAGAGCAAGCAGTGCTAATTCAACATGCTGGTCAGCAGAAAACTAACCTGACAAAAGAAAGATTTCTGCCATGTGAATGAAATGAATCGATTGAGTAAGATTCAGAGGGAGAAACTGCATAAGGAATGGGACAGAACTGCATGGCAATGGTAATCTATTTTAATTGTTTTCTGTTTTACCACTCACTGTGTTCTTCACACAGAGGAATTCAGGGAAATGCTACATGCTGGATTTCACTGTGGAGTTGCAAAAGCCTTAATCGTTAGGCAATGGAGAGTGAAATGTAAAATTACTCAGTTTCATTTTAGGAGGGAGCAGTTGTTCATGCTTGCCTCCATAAACATAGTCTCTTAGACCTTCAGGCACATCCAAGATCATGGTTTATTATTTGTTGTTACCCATAAAAGCTGTTTTTATCTGACTACTGTAAATCCTGGGCACCTGTGACCTTCCTTCCTGCTGTGTGAACAGGAGAAGTTAGAATTGCTGCAGAGGTTTTTCAGGCATTTCTATCTGGGGTACTAATAACTTGTAATATGCCCTAAATCTGATTGCTTTTCCTCCTCTCTTGGGAAGCAAAAGTTATTTTGTTCTTGACTCTAACACTCAGTGCGTATAAAAATGTGGGTGTTTAGAAAGAAAATCAGCGTTTTGCCAGCAAACTATTGGTATACTTTTATCACTTATCTGTGTGAGTCTGTTTTCCCAAGTGGCAAATTTTTGTGGAATTCAGGAGATTTTGGGGTCATGGTTCCCAAAGTCACAAACCTCATGACATCTCTGCAAGAGCAGGAGGTTTTCCTCTGTGTGCTGTATAAAGGAGAAGTTTCTTTTAAGGCCAGAAGTTGCACTTGGGGTGGGTGTAGCAGGCAGTTTCCATGAGGTGGCTCTCAGTTATGATTTTACTTTTTAAACTATGTACAGACTAACTTTAAGAGACATTTAGTTATGTTTTCGTCTTGTCAGGCAGTTGGAACAAACCAAGAGGCCATAAATTCAGGCTTCCTCAAAAGCTGGCAGCTTTTGTCATCCTGAGCAGCTCTGCAAATACTGCCCTCTCTCGGCATGCTTAGTTTATAAACTGTTCTATGTTGCAGCGTCTACAAGTGAGATTTTAAGATGTTTGGAGACAGAATCATTGTCTGTTACAAGGCACTGAAAAATTACGTTGTTTCATTATGAAAAATGTCCTTTTCATAAGAAGCTGAAGAGGTAAAGAAAGCACTAATGGGGGTTATGACCCTGTTTTGCTGCTGCAAAATTTAAGCTGCTGTCTTGTTCACCCTTAAAAGTAAAATATGGTACAGAAATGAGGAAGCCCTGTTGAAAGCAGCAGGTGATATTCATGGCTTTGGATGTACAGACACACTGGAGCAACCTTTGGACTTCTGTCATTTTCCATTCCTTGGGCAATTAATCCTGCAGAATAATTATTACAGTTAAAATAGGTAATAATTACCAAATGCACAGTTACATGCTTTGTCCATGATGGTTAGACTGATTTTTTAAAATGCTGTCCAACATGCAAAGCAAGTGCTGCTGAAGTTGCCACAATGCTGTGAGCACTGCCACAGGTGCTGCTCTGAAGATCTGTAGGAGAGGGGACTAGAATCCAGGCTGTGTGTGATAGTCCTCTGCTCCCTGAGGTTGCAGCTATACAGCACAGCCTCAGGCTCTATTTCTATGTCTTATAGATCCCTCCACAGATTAGATATCTGTGGGAAGCCAAGGAGAAGCTTTGGAAGCATCTACATGCCTTGGCTTTGTGTTGCAAGTGGGAAAACAAACCCTTTTTGGGTGGAGTGGAAGGGTCATGAGTTTCCTGCTGGTCATCTTGAGAGGTAGAAGGCATGATGAAGAGCAGGTGGGAGATCTGGCCAGCAAAGAGGGGCCACCCCGTTTGTGCCTCTTTTCCCCTCCCATGAGCTCCCCACATGCCAACACACCAGCCCATCTACCTGTCTGCATGTAAGATGGGCCAGGGGAGTAAGCAAGTATAAAACCAGCACAACAGGGAAAGAAACACAACTTTTCTAGTTATCCATCTTCCTGATCAGCTTACAGTGAAGCACCCTGGGAGCAGCTGGATCCAGGCAGAGTGGTGGGGCTGGAAAGACCTCTCCTTTCAACAGCCAGTGGTGAGGTGGGCTGAGGTGTTTTGCAGGACTCCTGGTTTAAGGGCTGCTGCAGACATCACAAGAGGACTCCCTGTTGTCCACTCTGATCTCCTGCTTGCTTCAACTAGTGGAGATAGAGTTTTTCTGAGTACCTCACGTGCCTGTGCACTAGTCACACTGCTTGGAGGAAGAAGTCTCAGAGAAAATGGGGACTTTTTCTCTTTTGAGCCATTTGTATCTAATGTCTTTCTGAAGTAAAGTAGGGCTGCTGTCTTGGGTTTCTGTATGGGAGGAGATTAAGCTTTAGAAAAAGTGAGGTCCTGAGAATCACATAAGGTTGGTGAAGCAGAGAAAAACGACAAGGAGTAGTGTTACTTACTGTGGGTTTTGGTACCTTACCAAGAAGCAGTATGCAGATACACTTAACTCGTGTTTTTATTTCAGCAAACATACAAATTTTATACCAGATCTGGTATACATGACTCCCCACGTGTCTTCTGTGATAGTACATACAGATGCTCGCTCTATTTAGCACTGCCAAATTGGTTTAATTTCTGAAAGGCAGCTTGTGTACTCTGTCCTTATTTGATACTCTACATAGGATATGTGGGGGTGTAATAAGTTTGCTGTACAGCTTCAGTCATTGCAAGTTACTAATTGACAACTCCTCCACTGGTGAGATGTTCTTTTGTTATAAGAATTTAGCCTAAATCCCAACAGTGTTATATGTTATGCTTGAGAGGGGTTTGGTAAATCTTAGTTACAAGCCTGGCACCACATGGGAAAACTAGTCCAAACTCTGCCTGCTCAGGAAGGACGATTTGGTGGCTTTACTGTGCTTGGGTGAGTTGAAACTCATGGTTTCTTCTGTGTTTACTGTAGACTTTGTCCTTATTGAAGAGAATTATCTTGGCAGTGCTGTTCTAGGTTCTAGATGACAGCAGTGACAGATATCAGAGAAATCTTAGGCTTTTTTTTATTAGGCTTTGTGTGTATTTGTGTCCACATTTTGAGTAATGAGGTTAAAAGTTGCACCCAAGCAGTGTCTCAGTGTATGTATTGGCTTCCTGATGAATTTTGTCAGTCTCCTTATTATCTCCTGGAATTTGTGCATGAAGACACCACTCGCTTCCAAAATAGTAACAAGTGTTGAAGTTTGGCTGTAGGTTTCAGAAGCATGGTTCACTTCACACTGAAAACATTAAAGGTAGTGTTATATGGTGGGATGGTTCCCACGACTTCTGAGCCATCCGTATCAACCTTGCCAAAAATGTTATTGCCAGAGGGAAGAGGGGAGTGGGTGGATCTTGGCATTAATTTATGGACCACTGGGGCTTACAGCCTGGAGCTAGAAGGAAGTCAGAGGTATGCTGTGGTACTTTCCCTCAGCCCAGGAACACCCAAGTGGGCTGGATTCCATCTCTGGAGTTACACAAAGCCCTCTCTGGAACACTTGCACTATAGAGGAGCTGGTGCCGTCATGCTGTTTAAATATTTCTCTAATTTCTGGTGCCTTCGGAGCTCTGGATGAGGCATGCCTCCAGTGAGTGCAACAGCCATTGAATGATGTCTCCCCTCAGTCCTCTTCTGTGCTTGGCTGCAAAGCAAGCCTGGAAACCTGGCTAGAGGAAGTGTGGGTTTTATCATGGTGCAGTATGTTCTGTTAAGCACTGTGTCTTTATGAATGCCACAGTTCATCGTCCCTTCATAGGCCACATATCCTCCTTTGGCAGCAGTGGGGCATTGCCTGTGTTGCTGTGCTCAGCAACATCCTCTCCATGCAGTGAGGCCGTGGGGGTGCTCCACAAAGCCTCCCTTTTGTCACCCTAGCGTTTTCCACACTTCCCAGCTGTGTCTGTTTTACAAGGTGGAGTGTCACTGGTCAGCCTTCCTATAATGTGCTGGATGAGCCCATGGAAGAAGTACAGCCCCCAAGAAAGATGCTGTACATGAACTCATCTATTAGCTGTCAGGTGTCCTGCAGGACTGACAGAGTTTTGACCTATGTGGAAATAGGATTGTTATTAATCTTGTCTGCATTGGGTTGGTTAAAAAAAATATAAAAAGGAGGTATTAATATTGCACAGTGGTAACACTGTACAAATCATTCTGCATTGGCTTCAATATCATATGTAAGAGAATTAGTCTAAAGATTTGGATGTGACTCAGTAGTCAGAGTCTCCTGCTAGCCTCCCTGTCTCCTGATACAGAAACCACAAGAGGCAAGCTAGGCAGAAAGATGAGTGAGTGTAGATGGGTTTCATAGGCTTGTAATAAGTGAAGTTACCAGATATTCACCCCTAGCATCTGTGACAAGGGCGTAACTGGTATCAGGGTGAGAATCTCGCATGGCACATCCAAGTTTGCTGCCTGATGCCCCTCTGCCTGCAGAATTGAACTTTGGGCAGCTCTGAAGCCCCTGTGGGAAACCAGCAGCCCTACATCCCCAAAGTCTTGTGACAAGACTGCAGGAAAGGCTGTGCCTGGCAGCGTCCCTTAGCCAGAGGGCTGCAGTGCTTCCCTAACCCAAGGGCTTTTGCTGTGGGGCCACAGGAGTTTTAGTAGATGGAAGGTGATGCAGTTTGGGATTCACACTTTGCTCGTGGTAAACCTGTGTGAAAAGTCTTTTCAGAAATATGTTAAAGGCTTTGCTTGTTAAATGTTAGAATGTTCTGGGCAGAAAACAACCCCAGAGCCTTGGCTTTCCTTTAGGGCTCTGTTCTTCCCTGGACAAAAATCTTGGTGCATGCAGTAGGTAGCTCAGCAGAGAAGGTGGTGCTGTATGGAGTAATCATCAAGATACACAACTTCAGGTGAGGAAGAAAAGCCAAGAATGAACAAAGCAATCTTCAGAGGTTCCCAGGAGTCTCTGTAACCATCATGAGATGGTGAGCAGCTGCATCAGTTTGGCAGCAGGCACCTCTGTTTTTCTCAAGAGCCAGGCTGCTTTAGGACTAAGCTATCAGGTAGTATCTGTGTAAATCTGCATGAGTATGCCCTGAAGGATGTTCTCTCTTTCTGTTCAACAGGATGGCCTCCTTCGCAAACACTGTTTTTCATAACATGCTGTGTATATAAATAAATCATGCTAATTAGAAAGGTGAGCAGATTTTCCTCTCTGTCTGAGAACAAATTTTCAGCTCAACATACTGTGGGTGTGAAAAGGACCTTTATTTCCTAGTCGGTGATAATCCTTAGATTTGCCAGGCTTCTCTCAATAAATGTGCAGCTTATATTAGGCATTCCTTAGCAAAATGCCCTACTAGTAGATGAACAACACCCCCACAAACAAGTTCTGTCTGTGGGCACTCTCGCACAACCTGACTGAGAGCTAGTCAGGTATTTCCATGCCTTTGAAATTTAGTTAGCAATTCTGGATAAGTTTTGGCATGTGTCTGTGGAGATGGGATATAGAACTTATGCCTCCTTTGAAATGTCATTCCAAATCACTTGAAAATGCTAAAGGTTGATTTTTAAAAAGAAAGCCAGAAAGCCAGCTGTTTGGAAAGCTTTAAGAGACGTGCAAGTTCACCACATGATCCTTAAGGCTGTTTCTACAGTTGTGGAGTTTAGCATGTATTTGTCCATAAAAATATGAGGTTGAATACACAGTTGCTTCAAATAATTCCTGTTAATGCTGCTAATAGTGAAAGAAGTGATTTGAAGTGGTGCTTTCCCTCTGTCACTTTATTCTTACTTATGCAGGTGTGGCTATACTGGATTGGGTTAAGGTCCACAGGGTTCAGTCTGTTCTCTGGCACTGACCAGAGAAACGTGCCCAGGGAATGTAACATAAGAACAGGGCAGGCAGGTAATGCATTCCCAGAATAAACCACCAACCTCCAAACAATTTGAGGTCCAGAGCTTTCTCAAGCCACAGGTAATTTGTTTCTTTGTTTCAGTAGTTTTTGGTGGATTAATACATTGTATTTTATTCCATCAAGTTTTTAAATGTGTAAACTTTTAGCACAATCACATAGCGCTGTGGCAAGGAGTTTCATGGGTTGTTTATATGTTGTGTAAATGCACCTCACTTTTACTTTCTCTTTTTATCCTGCCTGACATTGCCTAGCTTTTCCAAACTTGGGAATAATTTGTTTCCTGTTCATAGTTTTCAAGCAACACATTCAACATGCCTTTTTACTAATGAAAGTTTCAATTTTCTTTCATATACACCAGTAAAAAACCCCAAACAGTAATAAAAAAAAAACCCAAAACTACTGAAGTTTAAAAAACATTGAAAATGTCAGGTGTATGTTGGTGGTTTTGTACAGGATTTCTCCCTCCTGCCCAATCTTGTGCTGATAGCTGAATACTGGGAAGAATTCCTGGTTGTCCTTGCTGTTGCCTGAGGCTTGTTGTTAAACTGGTAAAAATAAGATAATGGAACTTATAAATGCATTTATTTTGTCTTCCATTTTGAACTCTTGAGTATTTCCAGCCCTGAAAGAGGAGGAGAGAAGGAATTCAGTGAGATCCTGTTTTGTTTGTGCATGTATTAGCAAAGATGAAAGGTTTTACATGTTTAACAAAGACTTTCTTCTTTTTTCGTAGTATTTGATAGTCATTCTTTTAGTGTGAGAGAGGAGGAAATGCCTCTCTGCCAGTGAAATTCCTCTTCTTTCTTGCCACTCAGGTTTGTTGTTTTAATTGCTATGATATTATCAGTGTCACTGCTCACCATATCTCTGCCTTCAGATGGTGAGACCTGAATTGCTGATGTGGTGAACTAGCCATACAGTTGACAAGTCATCCTCCCTCTCAGATCAAAATATTATTTTACTTCCCACACACACTTTGAGTGATCACCTTTCCCGTAGGACTTGTTGGCAGGGTAAAATATCACTGAGGAGTGTCCTTGGTACCGAGTGACCCAGTACTGACCCTCTGGGTTGTGACCAGGTGGTCACTGGTAGAGTACAGCTAGCCTGGACCCGGCATGGCAGAGTGGAGCTTCATGTAAAGTGGATACCACATGAATTCACCATACCAGCTGACCACTGTGATTTTGAGAGAGACTAAAGAGATGACCACCATGGGTCCTGGAGCTGAGTGGTATGCTCTTTTGGGAGACTAATGCTATCATCTTACTTACCATGGTGTCTTTCAGAGTAGGCCATTAACTTCCTGCCCCCTTAGTATTTGCTAAGTTGGGAAAGGTGAGTTGTTTGTTGGTTTTTTTTTATTAGAGGCTCAACTGTAGTTAATAGATCTATTCAGTTTTATACAAAAGTTTTCTGTTGCTGAAGGGTAGATAGAAGTGACTCTGGCCTTGTCCACGCAGTGAGGTGTGGTCTGCTGGTCACAAAAAAGGGTGCCTGGATTTACCAGGCAGCTGTCTGTGCCATGGACTGGTTTACTTCTGTCTGCAGTGCTGTCCACTAGTCTAAAGCTAACTGTTCCTATTACCAATTTAAAAAGCTTTGTAATTCCATTTGAAAGAAAGGTACCAGACTGGGGCATGTCCACTGATGGCTGATCTTGCCTCTGGGGCCTGTTTAGCAGTACGGCTGAGCTAAGTGGCACAGAAAGAAACCGCTTTCCATGGTGTACAAACATACGTGGGCTCCTGGGCTGTTTTTCCCTCCAGAATATTTTTAGGGCACAAAACAGGAAGCCTCTAGCAATTGATGAACATGCAGAGTCTCCTCCAGACTGTGCCAGTAGCGAAGTATTTGTTATTTTAAAAAGCTTTAGACTTCACACCTGTAGGTTTTTTGTGCATTTGTGGAACTTGTTTCTTTGTAACAAAACGAAAGAACTTCCCATCCTCTTCTGGGATGCCGTTAAGAGAGTATCACTGGATAGTGGCTTTGGAGGTCTCTAGCCCCAAGGTGTAAAGGCAACTCATGCACAAGACTGGCTTTAAGGAGAATTATCTTTTCCTCGCAGGAAAACCACTCTTAATTTCTCTCACAAAGGTGCTGAGCAAGTCCTGCCTGTGAGTGGTGGGTAGGCCTGCTTGGTTGGACACTAGATCTTCTGGTATAATTTTGATGACTAATCCAGGGCATAATAAAAAATAAAAATTACAGTGAGGAGGCTTCCAATTTAAGGATTTATTTTCTTTTTCACTGTTGCAGGTGTCTCTTTTCAGGTGCCATGCTGCAGGAGGGTGTTATATTCCATACACAAACTCTAAACTGCTAAAAACTGAATGCTTCCAGGTGTCCTGCAGAGACATTGCTATACCCCAAGCAGAATGCAGACCTCATGGGGTATTAACAACCTGTAACTTGAGCAGTTAATGAGAGAGATGGGTTTCATTATTTTCCCTTTATGGGTTGATGGGGGAAGCAGGCAGACTCCTGCAGTGGGTAAGTTATAGCATTTACTGCAAGTGTTGACTACTGCTTTTGGGAGGACCTGCATCTTCCCTGTCTCTGGAGAGACAGATCTCTACACTTAACTCTTTAAGTGGGACGCTAAATGTTACAAGTCACCAAAACATCTTAGTTGAATAACAGCTCATACTGAAAAGATGCCCTTTCTTTTTACTAGACAGTGATGCTTGAAAGAGCCAGACCTAATGCCTAATTGGCAATATGATTTTCCCACCTGTCCCTGCTGACCAAGAGAAGGACAAATATTGGATGTAGACCCCTCAGCACCCCGTGATGCCCTGGCACCAGGCTGTACGGGCAGGGCACCCAGTCACCAGCACTGCACCCCATGGCTCTGCCTCCTCCTTGGCAGGTAGCTGGGTTAGAAACTGGTCCCAGGTCCTGCTTGTTGCCTTGGCCCCTCATTCCTGTCCTGTCCCCTCTCAAACCATGGCAGGAAGCAGCGGGGTAACCCTCGTCCTGTGCGGTTTGTCTGACATCAACCACAGCCAGCGGTGCTTTGGCTTCAGACCTAGTGTAATGATTAGTGTAACATGCAAATAATAATTTTGTCGTAACGTCTGCCACCCTCTTGGGGTGAGGCTGCGTGTTTTCCCCGTGGGCTGACACTTGCTGGATACATTTCATTAGGTTCCCAGACACACCTTAGTTTCTGTATAATTGGTGTGTTTATTAAAAAGGGAGCAGAAAAACCACTTCTGTTCCCAATACCTGATTTAATAATAACAACTCTTTCTTCCCAACCCTCATCTCAGATCTTTAGGCACTGTGGTCTGCAGTTACAGCAGTAGAGGATATCTGTGTTGGCCATTGAAAAGAAAGGAGAGGAGAATTTGTCAATTATTTCCTTTTATTGCAATGTATGGCATAGGAAAAACACACTGGTAATATTCTCACCTAATTAAAACAAGCAGTTTCTTCACACACACACAAAAAAAGCTGCTTTTTGCACTAGATGGCAGTGTGGATAGTTCTATGGGAAACTTTCATTTGCAAAAAATGGTAAGAATTATACCAACAGTATTCAGTATAAAAAGCACTTTGCAGTGATGAAAAAAAGTGCCTTTTGCCACTTGCTTGCCCCAAATCCTGAGTAGATGATCATAAACCTGTTAGACACTGGAAAAAATAAAGGTCCTGAGCTAGTCATGCCAAAACATGTCTGTCTCTGAGAAGGTGGCATTTGTGCTCCTGCATTTTGTCTTCAGCAAGACCTTCCTGCCAGGAGAGAGAATGAGCTCTCTTGGAAAGGAACCCAAGATAATAAATTACAAATCCACTTTTGAGTTGGGGGGGGGGGAAATGCTGTCAAGCATAAGAAACTGTTTCTAATTATGTGCAAGGAGGTAGCTTGGGTAGAAAAAGGAGCATGGTAATGCAGGCATGTCCTGGTCTGAGCCAGGATGACGCTAATTTTCCTTCTACTGATTTTTTTTTTTTTTCCCCTTCAGTAAGCTCTCTTTTAACTAGCAGCAAGTGTTCCAGCTAGTGGACTGATAACACTGGAATGTTTATGTTTCTGCTGAGACTCCAAGGTCGCTTCTTAGCTCTGCTGCTACAGAGGCTACCGGGGCAGGAGAATTGTATCTGTGACCCCCCCGTAGGGGAGCTGGACTAGACAGACAGCAGAACTGACCAAAGGTATTCCAAATTGTAAATTGTTGTCATGGTTTGACTCAGGATCGGCAAATAGACCAGAGACAAGGCACCTCTGTGGAAAACTTAGTTGTCTTAGATACTCACAAGTGTATTTTCACCAGGCATTTTATGTGATATGTTCTTTAGTTCTCATACATAATATAAAGAAAAAATTAAAATTAGTATTTTGGGTCTGATTGTCAGAAAGGTTTTAAGATCAAGTTAATTACATTGGTAGGGGAAAGAATGATGATTTTTTTTAGTTGCAAGTAGTCAAACAGTATCCAGATGGCCTTACACTGAAATGACAATCTTTCCATTACTTATGCTAGCCACATGACATAAGAGTGTAAGAGATTTATCTTTTTTTAAATCAACAAAAGGAATAAACTTTGACTCACCGACATCTATTAAGCAAAAGCTAATTAATACAGGTAATGTTATGTGTGTATATATAACAAAAGCTTTCAGTATATATAACAAAATGCACCTAGTTTGGTAACAGTACTGAGAAGAAAGCAGGCAGGTTTGGGAAAAGTAAATTAATTAAAGTTCTTTACCTGAGAAAGATTTCTAGTGCAAAAATGTTTTAATCCTTAAGGCCAGTTAAGTAGAAATAAAGTTGTCAGAGTGCTTAATTAAACAGGCTTAATTTCCCTATTTGCAGAGTCTGTATTCTTTTCTTATCTGGTTCTGATACCTGCTAGTTAACACATTAATTTGAATACAATTGAACATTTATTCACAAATGTATGCTATTGGAATGAATAGTTATTTCTCTGTTTCTCATTGCTCTCTTCCTATTTTTAATTACATTTCTTAATATTAAGTTTCTTAATGAGGCTGAAATGACAGTGTAATATAGGCTAGATTAGATATTCAAATGCAGATAAAAATTACACTTCTTCAAGCGAAGACAGCAAACTGGGTGACATTTACTTGCATTCTCTAAGTGACTAAGGGGCACTGTTGTGATATGCCCTGGATTTCTGTGTCTTGAATGAAAATTTGCAAAATACTGATGCTCTGTAGGCAGTGAATTAAAGTATTGCTGTGGGAAGACATGGCAGGCAAATTAAGAGCACAGAGGTTCCTTTGTAACTTCTTAGGCAATCGCTCTGCTTTGACTGAGAAGAAAAGCTACAGGACTATGTAAAACAATTACCACTTGAACGTGAAACTCTTATCTTCTTACTCCAGGGAGTTCTTGTGGTTGGCGAAAGGCCCTCCTGTTGTAAGTAGGAGATAACTAAAAACATAGAGAAGCTTGTGGTATGTTTGCAGCCTCAGCTAACGTCTTTGGCAATTCTGCAGGCTGCTGTACAGAGTGTTGGTAGAAGTCTGTGGTACCACTCAGCTATCAGTCCAGTTTCTCACCTTCTTTAGCTCCCCTCTCCCCTTATGTGTGTCTCGGCCACAAATCACAGCCATGGTAAAAGTTGCCATCCTTCATGGTACTAATAAAATTGGGTTTCAAACCACTTAAAAATGGCTCTTTTCGCTAAACTGTTACAATAATTGGCATTTGTTCAGCTGTCATAATGAGAAGACACTCCATTATTTCTTTTAAATTACTAGGATTTTGCCTAATTAAATACAGAATAAAATAATCTCTAACCTTACATCTTGTTTTGAGATAGAAAATGGATTTTTAGGCACAATATATCAGTGTAAATTTCTGTAAGTGTCCAGCTGTCCTACTGAAGTGGATAAGCAGTAACAGGTTTCATAGAAAAAATTAGGAAAGGTATTCTGGGTCAAGAAAATGCATTTGAGTTTGTCCGTAAAAATATTAAAATTAAAAAACAAAACCAAAAACAAACAAACAAACAAAACTGAGAAAGGATGCTTCAGTTCTCACCACCTCTGTATTCTCTGCCTGTCTTGAATTGGAAAGGGGTTAAAAAGCTATAATGTTGTACTTTTTCTTCTGCCTCTTTTGAAGTAGAAAATATAAAATCCCCCCCACACCCTTTCTGCTCTGTTTTGTTTTCTTGGATCTCCTCCTGGACACTATTTGCACTGTAACCATTATAAGGGAATATTTCTGGAAAACTGGTTCCCTAGGGGTGCTTACTAAGAATCATTGCTATTTGTTTCGCAATGTGGTACTAAACAAACAAACAGAAACCTCAGCGCTTCCTCCCAATTAGGAATGACAGATGACCTTAAAGAGAGCTAGCAGTACCAATGAAAAGGTTGTGGTCTACCAGAGATGAATGGAAATACATATATGCTATAATACAAAAGTTACAGAAAATTGGGTAATAACTGCTTTACATTATGCTGTAACCATTGGGCTGAGTGTACTCCTCCTAGACAAGTTTATTTCTCTGAGTAAGAGGGGAGGAATTTTTTGACAGGAACAATATGTAGATGCCAGTGCTTTGACCAGGAGAAAAAGGAAGCTTGATTTGTGCAGCTGTGTCTTGCTGATATGATGTCTCCTGCAGATGTGAAGCCACTGTAGGAAAGGTTGGGTTGTCCAAAGAAACTGCCCTGTGCTCTCAGCACAGATTTTTAGGAAGTTGTCTTGATTCAGTACTGGTTGAGTTAGTTTGAACTGAGAGGAGTACACAGTTTCCTGAAGGAGTAGCCACAATGCTGGGAAATGAGATTTCTAGTCCCTTTACCTATCTGTTGATTATTCACCATTTTGCAGTAAATAAGATTGATATTACCGTTGCTTTTTACACTGCCCTAGCTAGTTTTGTCCTCAGTAGTTGAAATTGTGCTGAAAAACTCCTATTTTCCAGGCTGATCAGATAATAGTTATATGTGTATATATATTCCTAGGTTTTTCTAAGTTTTGACGCTCAGACTAGTCAGTAGAAAATGGTCACACCTTGAAAAATATCAGGAATAGCAGCATCTGCAGCTGGATGAGTTGGCCAGCACTGTGAATGCTTTGCCCAGAGGGCCTGACCAGGCTTTGAACGCGAGTTGCAAGTTAGGGTTTACAACTTTGAGGACTTACCTTTGCCACCTGAGAGAAGTTTTGGGCTCACTTAACAGAATTCTATCAGTGGATTGTTGTGACAGTTAAAACATTTTCAGAGTGGGTCATGCACCAAGGAACAGGCCCATACAAGGTCAGCCACGCCATTCACGTGGGAGCTCAGATCCCAGCGAAGTGTATGCGCAGCAACTGCTCTCAATCTGGGCTCAACTCCGTGTGAATTTCCTGAAACAGCTGCTTATCAATTGGCATGGGTCACTGCTTGCACATTTTTATTGGTAATGCCTGGGAAAGTTGGGTGTTTGTGCATCCTGTACTAACCTATTGTTAGTATTCTCCAAGATATTCTGTGAAATAGGTGGGAGTAGTACCACGGCACTTGCTGTTATCTTTGGTTTATCATCTCCCACCACCTGCTGGCTTCAGCTAAGAGAAATGGCTGGTCTGGAGGGCAGGATGGGGAAGCCCAGGCTTCAGTTTGGGGATGTATGTGGAGTAAGCAGCACTGTGCAAGCTACCTTCAGCAGGTCCCTGCGCCGCAGCCTGGTCTGGAAACTAAATTGCTCACTAAATAGGCAGTGTCCCCCTGTGGGTTTTGTTGCTGATGTTTTCACTCTCTGAATGGGCTTGCTGTGGGATCTTAAGATCTTGCAGGAGCAGAGGCAAGGTAGCGCAAACTAGTAGCGGTGCAGACCACCAGCAAGCTGCATGGGAGTGTCCAGCTGGGAAGGCTAGTCCTGGTGATGACCACTTGCCATGTCCCTTTAAAATTTCCTGTGAAACTCCCCCCTCCAGAGCCAGGAGAAGCTTACAGCTCTTGTAGTTATTTGGGTCAAAATTCAGAGGCTTTTAGGAGTGTAAAAGCATAGCATGCATACCCAGCAGGTTACTAGCCTAATTCTAAGATCAGTTTCTATATAGGATGCAGCTGTTCTAGTGGCTTCCTGCCTTTTGAAAATCAAACAGGGTCCTCAACATTCCTTTTGAATCTGCCTCTCACTGGCTGAGGAATCTCCATATTCAGGTAGAAAATGTTGCTGGCAAAAATGGCATGCCTCTTGGCTTACAACACATCTCCCTATCCTGTTTTACTTTGAATTGCATTGGTTGGGAATATTAGACAGTCTACTGCAGCACCTGCAATTTAGGGGCAGGAGCTACAGTCTTGCCAAGAGCAGAGGCATTTGCCCAATTACACCCATACAGACACTCAGGAATTTTCTGAAGAAATTTTTCTGAAACTAGCACAAGTCTGCCACAAGTCAATGTGATACACTTTGATTTTGTAACGTGCACAACTAACCTTCATTTAATCGGGAAATCTGGTAAGGTCAAGAATAGGACTGATTAGGACATAAGGAGTAAATGAATAAAATTAATAAATAATCTCATCTAGGATTAGAGGTAGGTGTGAGAGAGTTGGCAGGAAATGATTAAAACACAGTCCCTGGGAGATTTGGTTACTTTTATTCCTGTTGTTTATTCCTCCTACTTCTAGCTAATGCAAATTTCCACCCTGTTGTAACTATGTACTGGTGCAAAACACAGCTGGCCCTGATGGGTGTGGAGAAATCTGATGTCTGTTCCCTCCCCACACTCTTTAGTGACTACTCTGTAGAGGTGTGCATTGCTATGGCTATTAATAGATTTTGGCAAATTTGGGAATAAACTGTGTAGGTTCCACCTCATGGTGATCAGAAGCCATCTGCCTTGACACCAGAAGCTGAAAAAAAATTTAATTCCTTCACGGTGTCCCACAAACAAGTTTTAAGTGTTGTGGTTTGAATTTTAAAAGTAAATTTTTATTGCCATAAATCAGTGTTTGGACACTGAAGAGGATGATACTGTAATGTTTAATGGGGTAACTTTCTGGAATTAAGAAGGGTTTTGTTGTTGTTGGGTTTTTTTGCCTTTTTTTAAAAAAGCTAGTTTCTGTAGAAGATGTGGTCACCTTTGGGTGCATAGGACATTAACTTTTGTTAATGTGGAAACAATCTTGTTTTGCTTTGAAAGTTTTGTTCTGAAGGTTTTTCACAGGGAGAAATTAATTACGTCTTCATATAGCAGTTGTATCTTTCCATCATGAGTCAACGCTAACTTGCAGTATTTATCTTTTTAATAAGACTCGGTTTATGTTTATAGACAATATTCATGTGCATAGAGTAGCTGTGATTCCTAGGGATTTATTTTTTTTTAAGTCTTATCCTCTTTATTGCTTTTCAATGATATTTTATTATTGCAGCAATGCAAATATGTACTAATCTCACAGCTTCTGGGAGGGGCTGGCTGGTGTCTTCACAGGTCTAGAGAATACAGGAAGCAACTTCTGCTGCTCTGTCACACCTTGCCTCAGCAACCTGTGTGCTGCTGGGGACCACATGTTCTCCCAGCAGTCACATTCCTTCTGCCACTGTTCATTGCTGCAACTCAACAACACAAAGTAGAATTTCTTAAAGCTGCTTTTTTTTTTTTTTTTTTCTTGGCTGCTGCCACCAAATGTCATGCCTCTTCAGGTTTTGCTTTCCCACATACTTGCTAATTGGCACTTTGGGAAAGGTTTGCGTCTGTAGCTTTTTGGGGCATAGCAGCCACATGCAAACTGCTTCAGGAGGGGAAATGACAGAGTGGCATTCACATGCGCAGGTTTTTTTATTTCAATATGAGCTATAAACTGCCCAACTCCAAAATATACTACTGTAAGTGAGCACCACCAGAGCAACTCTAGGTCACCATATATAGGGAGTCAGAGTTTATGTGCCTGTCCTGCAGGAAGGCCAGCTGCCTTGAGCAGAGAGGTAAATGCCATGAAGAGCCATGCGTTCATGGATGTCACTGAGCTCATGGGAACATGATGGTATGATGGGACGCACCTTGAAAATACTGATGCATCTTTATAGCTCTTCTGTGACAGGCTGCCTCCTGTTTGAGACGAAAATGCCATTATTTATGGCATGAGAAATGGTGTTGAGAAATTTGTTTTGACTGCTTTTTATGCTACTCCTTTCTCTGCACCTGGGAGCAGACTAGACCACAGAGGGGGATATTCATATCTTTTGTGGTGCCTGGATTCCCAGCTGTAATCATCAGCAGTGTGTGAGTATGCTTTGAAAGTCCTCTGCTGCTTCTGCGAGTCCTGCATGAATTTCTGAAGGCAAGTATCTCTGAAGACCTGCAGTCTTACTCTCTGTAGTTGCAGTGTCCACCGCTAAATGAATCTTTCCTGTCTCCATCACAGCAACACAATAATGTATTCTGGTATCTGAGATGTAAGGTAGTGTTTGGTGACTTTGTTGTAATATTCTGTGGCATGTTAAGCCCCCATCTCTTTTTCATTTTTAAAAAAGCACTCACTTCAAATCTCAGCAGTAATCATAACTACCTTTTTGTTATTCTAAAGCAATGGTTGCTGTGTGACTTATACACCAAAAGACAAATACCACAATTCCATAAAAGCTAGCTGAGAGCTGGTTTTAGTTGAACAAATGGAGAGATACATACAAAGCTGTGAGGTTCTAGGCTGCAGCTGCAGCAGTTGGGTTAAGGATGAAGTTTGCAATCATCCAAGTTTTTTATCCGCTATCAGCCATGAGTGTAGTTCGCAGTGAAGAATGTGATGTCAGTTTTCACCTCAATTTGTGAGACGCATGGTGCCCAGTAAGGCTTGACCAACAGTTTAGGTATGTCCATGTTTGCCATCTGCTTTCCAAATTTTGGTGGATGTAGAGACTGCATAAACTGAAGAAGTGTCCGTAGTTTTGTTATTTAAGTGCCATTTACTTTTCTCAAAATTGTCCCCTGAAGAGCACGCTTTACTTGACACTTACTGGAGAAAATAGTGCTTGTTTATGTGTCCTTAAAGGCTCATCTGCCTGACCTATCATATGATTAATTTTAGCTATACTTAGAAGGGAACAAATGTTGGCTTTCACCCTTAAGAACTTTATTTTGATGTGTGACCTAGCTAGCCTATTCTCGTTCTTGGTAATGTCCTATTTTCATAGCACTTCAGTGTGATGGTAGCACGTCAGAAGCATCCTGAAAGCTGTTCATGTCCTCAGATAAGTGAGGATAACTTTAATTTTTTTTTTATTTCTCTTTTTTCAAATTCTAAATATGCTGTAAAATAATATAAAGCAAAAATACTTTAATTTTAATAAATATAAATAAATACAGTTACTTCTTAAACCAGAGCTTTAAAATAATAATTCACATGCTGTTCAACATTTCAGTTCTTAAAGTTTCTCTTCCACAGACTTTGTCTTAGCATTGTTTGCCTGATCTCTCTTTTCTCTTCTCTTTTGCATTCTTACGGTGAAGCTGATATCCTTGTACTGTCTTGGAAAAGCTGTTACCCTATTTACAAGCTAATATTGCATACTGGTAATTCTGTACTGGTAGAGGTAAACTGCAACAGTTTTTGTGCTCTGTACTTTAGTAATCTTTGAAAATCAGAGCATGTTTTTCTCAATAAGATGTTCCCCAGCTTAAACGATGGCAGAGAGCTTCCACATTGGTGGTAGCCTTCCTCCCTGAAAGTAGAACTGCTTTTCTGGCAGGAAAATTTAGGCTATTTCTAAACACTGTGCAATCTAATTTCTTAGTCTTTTACTTACTGTATTGCTTCATGGCACAACATAGGATATGCCCTATGTGTAAGTATGTATATATAAGATATGTAATGGCATTTAGAAATAGGGAATGGAAAATTAAATATTTACTGAAGGCAAACCTTTGCCTACCTTACACCTTTTCTTTTGAAACTTCATTGCAGGCTAAGATCAGCATGCTGTCATTTTTTTGTTCACTTTCTTGGTCATGTTTTGCTACAGGATGCACATTGTGAGAAAGAAAGGGCAAAATATGGATTAATAATTAGCAATAAATGCGTCAAAGAGAAGTTCAGTTGTAAACTCTGTGCTTGCTTTTGCTATTATATTGTGAGGAGGAAAAAAAAAGAAAAAAATAAGTCATTCCAGTACAGTGGAGAGGAGCAAAGGGTAAAAGTTGGTCTTTCCTCATATGATGGTAACAAGGCTTTAGAAAATTAAGAAATTAAAATTAGGAGGAGGAAAAGTATTTGCGAAAGTCTCTAATCCTGACATGCTGTGCTGCCTTGTAAGATTCTTGGCTGTCTATTCTCTTCCCTCTCAGTAAAAATGAAGAGAAGTGCAACAATTCCCATTGTTTGGTTTTCGTCACTGGACCTGTTGCTCTGAGGAATGGGAGCAGGTGAAAATTACGGCTGGTTAGCCCTGGGTAAGGTGCATGCATCCTTGGTGACAGAAACAGCAATAATAAGTAGTGCCTCCAAGTAAATAAGGTAGAGTAAGGAAAGAACTTCAGCATATCTCAGGACAAAGCCAGGAGAGAACTTTTGGTCTAACACCCTTTTCCTATAAAAACATTTCTTAAGATTTAAAAACAGTAAAAGATCAACTGTATCGCTTATAAAGGGAATTTTTAGACTTTGCAGAGTGGCTGCAGAAGGGACATTTGTGTTCTGTTCCGACCCAGAATAAGAGAACCTAAATCTTAAGAACCTCTCCTTTTTCTCTAACTGGGACAGACCTTGTTCAAATTCAGCTGCTCTGTTCTTGATTATGCTTGGAGTGAGGGAAAAGAAGGACAGATATAAATAAGTTATATGTTTTCTACAGTTGTTCCAAGAAGACAGATGGGTCTGCTTTTAGCTCTGTATTGGCCCACCATGGCTGGGTGTTTATCACAAATCCACAGGCACTGGGGAGAGCTCGAAATATGGCTTTGTTTCCTGGGGAAGTAGGATGTGGATTGGAATAATCTCAAGGAAAAAAGCACCCCTCCGCTAGGGCCTTGGTGGTGTGGTTTGAGGAGGGCACTGATAATTGTGCAGCAGCTTATTTTGCTCTCCAGATGATGCAAGTGAATTTGAAAGCCCTTCTTTTGTAACTAAGAACATCTGATTTAGTTTTAGATTTTATACATGTCACATAGTTTCCTGGCTAGAATTTGCCTTCTGCAAATAAACACATTAATCACACTGAAGATGCATTGTTTCATTGACAATCCTGCTGTCCCTGCTTTTCAGAAGATGAGGTTCTTGTATTGCTTTTTTTCCCATAATTTGGTTAGCGGTGAAAGATGCACTGGCATCTACTTATGTCTGTGTTCTCATATGATGACTGATAAAGATACATCTTATTTTCCATTTCTTTATTAAAGTGCTGCTATACAATAATAAATTAACCAAAAATACTTTAAAGGTAATATATTTATGGATCTGCATAGAAAGGTACAGTTTTTGCAGTTTGTGCTGGACCTGATCCACTGTCTCAGGGTTATAGGAAGGTGACTTTCAGATCCGTATGTCATTTGGGGAATTACAAATTTTATTCTAGCTTGATGTGTGCTGTGAGATATAGATGTCCCCTTGTTCATAGAGCGTGTCTGCTCATGTCAGCACCAAGAGGTAGACTTGGCTGATAGGCAATGTGAATGAAAGCTGAGTTTATTGGGATGTGACTGGTGCAAAAATGAGTGTCAGCACTGTGAGCCTCAATGCTGTGCATGGCAGTAGCACTGCATGTGTCCCAGCAGCTGGACACCACAAGCTCACTTGCTAGTGAATCCCTCTCCTTCCTGGCACCCTGTGGCCTGCCTCATGCCAGAAACCAGATGCAGGGGCATAGATTAGAATTTGTAGGTGAGAGACATAATTCCCCAAGTTGTAATGTGGAGCTCCCTTAGGTGGAAAGTTCTTATGCAATTAGTTGATCAGCACACTTTGGTGGACACTGACACTCTCAAAACTTGCCACTGCACAGCTGATTGAAAAAGAAGGGAAGCATGAGAAGATGCTTTGAATAATTAATAGAAGTGTTAGCTCATCCTCTCACTGAGGAGGAAGAAGACAGGTTATGTGAACTCTATGCTGACTTAAATTACTCAGATTAAATTACAAAGTCCCTGATTATTAGGAACAGGTTGTCTTAATGTTTGACTAGCTAGCAGAGAGGAGCAGCCCCTGTGAGGGACAAGTGTGTTGCCCCAACCTGTGGTCACCTCCTTTGGGTGCCTAAGTTCTCTGCAGGTAGCCACATGCAGTAAGATGTTTTCAACCACGTGCAAGGCAGAAGCAATATGACACTTGCAGAAAGCTACGAAGTCTTCCTCCCTGAGATATTTGATCAGGAGGAGTCTGGAGATACCCAGCTAGACTGGATCTGCTGCACTCCACTGAAGGTGCTGCCAGACAGTCTCCAGTTGGTTCATGCCAGCTCCAGGTCAAAATGTTAGTTGGGTTTGGTGACTCTTTGCAGACTCTGTAACATGGAAATTTTGTGTGTGGTGGGGTGGCTGATAGGTTTTGGCTGCTGTGAAATCCTGTGTCCCTCCCACCAGAGTATGCGGGCTTGCAGTCCCCAGGCTGTGGTGTGGAGATGGTGGCTTTGAAGGAGGGACAAGAGAAACCTGCTTATCCCTGGGAGGAATACAGAAAGCCTCAGAGATATGGTCTGTGGCCAGAGGAGGTGGCAGGAAAAACAGTGCGTACATGCTGGCTGTTCCTGAGGGATGTTCCTGTGAGATGGGGTGGGAGGGGAGAGCAGCCTGAAGGATGTTTCCAGTGTGTTACCTGGCCAAGGTGAAGCTGTGTGTTTGTGGTCTCAGAGCAGTGGAAAAGTCGTGGGTGTGAGGTCTTTCTACATTTCTGGTTGTTAATTTTTTGGTTGTGATGGACACTGGTGGTATGGGCTGTAGAGTTGCACAGGGAGTAGGATGTCACAGTTTTCTGCTGGAAACGGTGATAAGAGGAAAAGTGAGAGGCCCTTGTAATATTGTCTTCTTGTCCTTTGAGTTTTCCTTTTTCATTGTGGAAAAACCCCATAATTTCTCTGTTCCTGTATGGTAAGGACTAGCTGATACTGAAGGCCACAGTACCCTTATTAGTGGGGGAAAAAAAAGAAAAAGAGCTACCAGGATTTGGGTCTTGTTTTGAGGCAGGAAGCAGAATTTAGGGCTATATGGAGAAAAAGCTGATCTGCTGCTGGAGCTCTTACAGAAAGATAAACCTTCAGCTGGGACCACTATGAAATAGCTGCATGGACAAATGCTGCTAGACAAAAGGCTTTGAACTTACCAACTGTACCACAACATCACAGTTACAATGCACATCACCCTTTTGTCACAGCAGTTTTATGGCTGTTCTGTCTATGGATAGCATCTCAGAACTAAGGGTCTGGAGAACGGGTCTTAGGAGAGGCTGAGGGAGCTGGAGCTGTTCAGGCAGGAGAAGAGGAGGCTGAGGGGAGACCTCATTGCTTTCTACAACTACCTGCGGGGAGGTTGTAGTGAGGTGGGTGTTGGTTCTTCTTCCCAGTGACAGGACAAGAGAAAGTGGGGTCAGGTTGTGCCAGGGGAGGTTCAAATTGGATGTTAGGAAGAATTTCTTCACAGAAAGAGTGGTGAGGCATTGGAACAGGCTGCCCAGGGAGGTGGTTGAGGCACCATCCCTGGAGATGTTAAAAAAACAGGTGGACATGGTGTTCTGGGACGTGGTTTTAGTGGTTAGGGGTTGTAGGGTGGACAGTTGGTCTTGATGATCTTGAAGGTCACTTCCAACCTTGACGATTCTATGATTCTGTAACTAAAATCAGAAGAAGATTTGACTAAGATTTGGCTGTCTGCCTCTAAATATGCTTCATGCTTGTGCCACTGTGTATGAAGTGTCAGCAAAAACTAAATACTTTGGCACTTTGTAGAAGAGTTAAGTTTGTGTGTTTAACAGAGTTTGTGCCTTAAAATCCTTTCAGTTTGTCTTAGATGCAAAGTCTAAATGAAGCCATAGTGCATTTCATGAACTGTTATAAGCATCCTTGGTTGGTTTATTCATGTCAGTCGTCAGGTTTATTTACATTCACATTAAGTAAGTGAATGAATTTTAAAAGTATTGGGATCTGCAGATCTGTTTTTACAACTGGTATGCAACTTTCAGTGTTTAAACCAAGATAAATCCAATGTTAAAACTAAGTTAAATCCTGCCCTACGGAGTGAACAGATGTGATGGGTAGTTTATGTACATGCTGTAGAGGAGAAGGTGGAACTGCTTCTTGTGCCAGACACAGTAGCTCCAGGGTTGTCAGGACTGGGAAGCCACAGGTATACTGCAGCTGGCATGCAGGCATCATCCATAGTATGCATTCGTTCCTCTCCTAACACCTGCTCAGGAAACCTTTTCATTTGTATTGGTGCTGGATTCGGGTCTTCGTCATGGCAGATGGAAATGCTGCCCAGCACACGTCATTTCATTTCACTCTTGAAGTATTAATCAGACTGATCTACTTCAAGTCATGGAAATCTCAGCCCCCCCACAAGAAAAATGTGGATAGCGTAGTTGCATCCTTTGGGCTCCCTGTCACAGCAAGCATTACAACCCATAGCAATATCATACTGGCCTGAATTCATGTACTTTCATGTGAGTCATTATTCACTGGCAGAAACCAAAGGGAGTGTCTTCTACATCATGCATTAGGAATTTCAGGTATAAAAAAAAGTTGTTTTTTTCTACCCTTGATGGTAATTGGGGGTTTTTTGTTATTTTTTTGTTTGTTTTTTTCCCCCCCTCTAATGTGAACACAAATTGGTTTCTGAGTTACAACACTGTGCAGCCTTCTGAAGGTGGTTTTAAATTTTTTTTTGCTTCTGTAATATAATGTGATGACAATTATGTTGTCAGGAATGATTTCCAGAAGAGATGGGTGGTCTGAGAATGTTTGCAGGCCTTGAGCACTGTGTGATGGATGTCATCTGAACATGTGTCTGTCTTCAGGCTCACAGCATGTGAGCAAAGATCATTCTTGCACATTAGACATGGGCCACCAAGTCATCAGGCTGGACAAAGCAAGAAGATTTTAGTTCTATAGAGATGGGGTGTCCTCTTTATCAGGAGTGACAAAAGCATGGCACCTGTGATGTACAGAATTCATACAAAGACTTCCTTTTACCAGTGCATGCTGATCCTGATAGTGAGAAAGTAGTGAGAGCTACTGCTCCTGGCAGTGAGTCTACTGGATGTCAGAGGACAGGTATAGTTACCAAAGTCCATTAGGCTGACCTGGTGTGACTTTGGCTACTTGGAAGGGCTGTGTCCAACCTCTGGCCTATACCAGGGAAAGCTGCTTGTACTACAGTAAGTTCTGGTTTGTTTTAACTCTTCACTTGCTTGACAAAATTACTAAACCCAAGGTTTTCCTTCCCATGTATTGGCTGGTTGTTGGAGACAAGCTCAGTTATGCTAAGAAAATTATTGAATGCACTTTATCCCATTCTGTGAGATCATTCTTGCAGACAATTTTTGTAAGATGCCATTCATGACAAGGGTCTTCTGCATGGTGAGTATATGCAAAAGGCTAAAAACAGGGCAAGTAAAATGGTGATGGAGTTGCCTGCCATATGAGCTGGGAGAGAATATAGAGGTTTATAAAATCACAAAGGCTGTGGATAACTTGAATCTGCATGGATAAACCAACCCCTGCAATTCAAGACTTTCGTAGCACTCACTAAAAATTGTAGGACATGAGTTTAAAACACAAAAATGTATGCAGTGGGTGGTGACAGCCTGAGGCAAGTGGCATCAGCAGGGTCAGAAAGGGACTAGTTAAATTCACAGGTGACCTATGTGGATATTAAAATGACACATTAAGGATATACCATTAGATATTCCCAATCCAATCATTGTTGGTGCTTGGAGAACACAGAAGCTCATTATCAGGCACGGGCACTCTCCTTAAACAGCATTCCTTGGTGCCACTGTTGAAAACAAGATCATTTAGATGGACCATTTGTCTGGCTCCACAGGATGCCTGTTATGTTTGTGTCTGCTGAGTGTAGTTTGAAATCTTTCCCCTGTTGCTTAGTACAGGCAAGTCAATGAGTGGCTTGTGTAGAACAGATTATTTCTTTTCTGCATCCTCCAGCCTTTGTTAGGATAACTCTATATGAAGGGAAACTAAAACCCAACAGCTGATGGTGGAGTGTTGCTAACAAACGTGACAAAGCAATATTGGGGGAAATTCAGAAAATTGCTGGGTTATTCAGGGTGCCTAGAAGGATCTGACGCCTTTGAAAGATTTTCATATATGTCCATTTTCTGAGATATTTTCTGTACTGAAAGCTGCACAATAAAGATCAGCTCCTGTGCAGTAGGTAGGTGGCTTGAGAGACTGAAGTAGAAGCTTTGTAAAAGCTCAGCTCAGGATATGAGGAGGAGACTATTTTCAAGTATGCAGAAGAAAACCCCTCAGACCTTTAAGTTACTGAAGGTTGTACATTTATTCTCTACATGCAGAAAGATCAAGGCAGGCAGGCAGCTTAATGCAAGTCTGCTTAAGACAGGGGGAAGAGAGTTTAGGACATCCCTGTGGAAATGACAACATAACTTGAGAATTGGAGCTTGGCATGGCAGTAGTTGGGAGTTTGTGGTTCAAAAGCAACAAAGCTCAGAGCTGGATCTGACTTTTTGGGGGGATTTGTGGCAGAAGTGAAGCATGTGCCCTGGCTGGGAGCTCTCTGTTCCTTTCTTCAGCTTGCTGACTCAGGCCCCAGAGTTTCTGAGCCATCACTCTCTTACCAGAGATTAGCTCAGTTTTTGCCTGGAGCTCTCCTGTGAAGAGAGACCTTTTACAGGCCAATGCCGTAAGTGGAGGGAGTGAGGAAGGCATGCAGGTAAATTCATGCTGACCATAGCCATATCATGTTAATTAACTTGCCTGTTGAAAGGATTTACAAGGCTTCTTCTGCTCTTTCTGCAGATCCTGCAGAAAAAAACATAATAATAGTGAGAAGTGGCTTCTTTTGGTTGCCTGCTTAATTATAGTCCAAAATGTATTCTCTGTCATATTGCATGTAGTGAGAATTGTCTTTGTATAATCTCTGTTGATGGAAGAGGCTGAATCACAGCATACTGCTTACTGACAGAGGCTGAAGGAAACATTGGTCCCAGGGAATTTTTACTTTTTTGTTTTAGGGTGTCCTAGGCGAACAGCCCATACTAGTGATTTATTTTGTTCAGGTAGTGAGAATTAAGCAGCAACTGAACTTGGCATAGTTTTCCTTGTGATTTGGATATAACATTAAAAAGACATTTGCTCTAGAAACTGTGTTAATGGGTAAATTGTTACATGACTAAATAATTAAGTAAAATTTAAAATCGGTCACAGTTTACCCTTCTCTCAAAGCTCTGTCTGACCTGAAAAAAATCCTCATACACCTGCATTCTTAGTTAGTTTTTAACTTTAATTTTAAAAAATTTTTGAAAATTATTTTTCCCTTACAAACTTTGCATCTCAGTGTATTGCCCACCTGTTTTGATAAACACATGGATAAGAAGAACACAACCACAGCAAGGGTAAGATTGAAAAGAAAATATTAGTGAGATACACAGTCATTCTCCCAGGGTAGATAACCCAACCACAAAGCAACTCCTCACATACTTTCTCTTTTGTTGTTGCTGGCTTCAGCCCTTGCTCCATTTAGATTGCACCTGGCATACTTGGTTGAGGATAGAATTTAGGTTGCAGACATTCCTGTTTCCTGTAGAGCTGCACAAGTTTGGAAAGTGCTTGCCCCTCTGGCTGAGCAGGAGGAGGGATTCCCAGTGCCAATTTCTTCTTGCAGCTAGCAAAATTACCATCCATGTGTTAAGATGGGGTTTGCATGTGTCTTGGCTCTTGTTTGCAAATGTTATCAGCATCTTGCAGAATGAAACTAGGCAGGTTCTACTGCCAGGACGACCCACATGTGAGAGGGAAGTGTCAGGCAAAAGTCTTGTTGCACTGAGGCAGAGCAGGAATGGAGCAGTACCAGTTCTTCTTCGAGTGTTGGCATCTTGTGAGTCGACTTGCTCTGTCAAACCCCTCTATCCCAGGCCTACTTAATTACCGCTTTGCACTTGCTGGACAGGATTGAAGAGCTGGTTTCCCCTTGTGGGATCATTCTCTGACTGCATCCATCTGAACAACTGACAGCCACTGTCTTTGAACGCTGCTCATTTCAGCCCCACAGTGCTCCCGCTCGTAGTCCAGATCTTAAGCAATAGCATCTTAGTGTCTCAGCCACACTCACCTGTGAGTATTTCAAGATACCTGCAGATCTGGAGCTTGTGTTGAGTAGTTTATGTGACCATTTACACTTAACAGTCTGTGCATGCCTTGAGAAAAAAAAAAAGTTATATGCATATCTACTTAGCCTAAAGTCCTGTTCCCTGGGAAGCCAAGGCCTGTCTTCTGGAATCCTACAAACAAGGGTGTATGCATCACCGTTTCCCAAATGTCACTGTGACCCTGACAGAAGGGACTTTCATGATTGCTTTTCTGGGTTAAGAGCTGAGTTGTACCTGTCTACTAATTACTGCGTTGCTAACATGCCGCTCTACAACTGCTTTTAGATCAAACCTCAATTGTTTTCTGTCTTAAGCCTCTTGCAAACATCAGACTGAAGTGGGAGCCTGCATTTTCTGCAAGATCTGTGCCTCTTGAGCCTACAGCTCTGCTGTGTGGGTGCCAGAACTGATGTATATATAATGAAATATTTTTGGTGCAGAAATACTAACACGGGTCTGGATGACCTGACAAGATGCAGCACAAAGGAGGAGCAAGATTCTTGTCCCTCATTATTAGGACAGTATTAGGACACAGGCTTTATGTTCCGCCTAAAGAATCACCATTCTGGAAAAACCTGTAGAGGTTGGAGTGTTGTGATAGATTGTGGAAACTGAGGATCGTGTGTATTTAAGGTTTCTGCTATGGAACCTCAGGGCAGAAGAGAGTTTGAATATCTAACGCAAAACACTTCAAACAACTGCTTCATTGAGCAATAACGCTTCATACAGCTAGTCTCTGCTTGTTTTGCATTTGCCCTAAGGTCTGTAAATCACATTATTCACAGGCAGGCATGGGGTGAGCATGTAAAAACACATGGGCAGAAAGTCGAGGAGTTGGGAACAGGATATATAAGCTCCTCTACTAATTTTCTTCTGTAAGATGACTGTACTGGAGAACATGCTTTGTTGTAGAGCAGACTTCAGTTTTGCTTGTCTATGCATTCTAGCTGGCCTTCAGTGTTGTCCTGCGCCTTGCCTGCACCAGAGACTTCTGTCAAAGTGCAACAGTGGGGGTGTGTATTGCTGGGGAATCACATGCAATACTTTTCTAAAAATGGTCCATGTGGATGCAATTTCAGAAATTCAGTTCCTGATGTATTGTTGTGGCTCAAAGCAGCATGAATTCCTTCCTCCATGATTCTGCTGAGCTAGATCAGATTTTTTCCATACTTTAACAGCTGTTCAATAGGCAGGTTGTCAGCTGCCGTTACCATTTATTGTAAAAGAAAGAGAACAGAACCAATTTTTCCACTTATCCTAGGTAGCAAATTATTTGACCCCATGATTTGACTTTTTTTTCCTTTTCTCCGATCTGTTGGACTGAATTTCTTCCTAATTTATTTTACTAATCCTCATTTAAGCTCAGAGGCATAATTGTTTGAACTAATGCTAAGTTTGTTTCTTAATGGAGGTACTTAAGCCTGCACAGCTTTGAAACCAATAGAAGCATACCCAGAAGGGAGCTTGTACCTGGTCAATTACATCTCTTTAAGCCACAAACAAATGTAGACCTGAGGCTCTGTTTTGGCTTTCGGCAATGTCTATATTACTTTTACATCAATTCTTACCTCAATTGCATTTGCTTCTCGCTGTATTAAGAAGCTCTCGTCATGCATGCCCATGATGGTGACTAGCATTTTTGAAACTGATAGGATGAAGCTTAACAGATTTTACTTTTAAACCCAGGGCACACCACAGCATGGGTTGTAGGTCGGAGCACTCTTTTGTGGTTGATCTGCTGTCATTTGGGACTGTGTTCTACCTAAAAGAGGCGGATCCCCCGCAGGGCCCCCTCGTACTCATTTGCCCATACCCGTCCCTGGGTACATGCTTTCACTTCTCCTCTTGTACAAGTGTTAGTAGGGGTGAGCCAAGTAAGCTGTAGCAACCGGTTAACATCCAGCCCTGCAGAAGCAATGAGATGGGACCTGGAAGGACTTTGGCCAGATGGATACAAATCTTGTGTTGCGTTTCCTGAGCAGCCTCCCTTGAGCTTTATTTGCTTGTAGTGGGATAGGAAACTGCAGATGGGCAGAAAACAAGTTGCCTGATAAAAGCGAAGGTTGCGTTCGACAGTGTGGGTGTTTTACTGTGCTCCATTGTTTAGGTTTACAGTGGTGCAAGCCTTCTGCTGCAGTAGCATCCAGTAAACATATGTAGAGAAAGCAGGGAAACACACCCTTTACAGTGCTAGTGAGCACAGAGCTCTGCTGAACAAATTAGAAGCAGGTGAATTAATTCAACCCTGTTTACCCTTGAGTGTGCTGCTGGTAGTCTAACATCCAGCTAAGGACAGTGGCCCTGAGAAACTTAATCTGGAGACAGATGATTATTTTTCTGTAATCTAAAAAAATCTAAAAGCAGCCTTTCTTGAACTTAAAACATATACCTTTATATCCTCGTGGCAATTGCAGAGATGGGAATGATGTTTAGAATTTCACCCTTTGAAAGGAAGTAGTTAATATTTTCCTAAAAGCTCACAGATTTCAAACTTTGGTCCTGGCTGCAAACTCAGCCAGCAACACGTTTTTCTATTTTTTTTTTTTTCACCATGCTTCATTGTTTCAGAAATCTGATAATTATTGTTGTGCCTGGAATTTTGTGATGGGCCTCTTTGCGTCATGGTCTGTCCTGGATGCCTGCTTTATTTTGTTGTTTGTAGCCTTTTGCTTGTACAGTCTTTAAGACAGCTTCAAGTCCTGCCCTCCTTTGACCAAGAGATTGTTAAGTTTAAGAGGGTAGGGCAGAACTTGAGGAGGAGTTGCATTGGAGGTCTTTCTGCATTCTTGGAAAACTGATGTCAGAATTGTACTAAAAATGAAGTTATTTGTGCTTTTGTTCCTCGAAGGGGAAAGCTAAGCTATATCAGCCTGTGTGATAGAGCTCTGTCTGTTGTAGGAGAGAGACAGCTTCTCAAGTCAGTGTACTTTGACTCAGATCCACATTGTGCTTGCACCAATTCATTTCCGGATTTTCTTTTCCTTTGGTAACCTGCTTAGCTTTTAAATACTTCCACGCACGCACTGTCAGAGGCAAATCAACTGTAATTGGAAAAATGAGACTGGTTTGCTGAGGAGCTGTCAGCTAAAGTCAGCCTGGGTTCGGTGAAGCAGGGTGTTCTTCCTGCACCTAAACTCCACCTATCTGAGCCAACAAACTGAAATGCTGTTCAGATTGTAGAAAACGTGAAGCAGAGCCAAGAGGAGGCGTCTGTGCAGCCCTGGATGAGTCAAATCTGTTTGCTTTGAGGATGAGGGTTGTGATCAGGCTGCCCCCGTGGTGGGCAGGGAAGGAGGACCAAGAGCCCCACTGCAGAGCCAACAAGGCTGGCTTTGCAGACTCAGCCAGCAGCCAGCCAGCTGCAAAACTGCTGCTGGTTTTCCTTCTGCCCCTCACTTGGCTTCTGCTCAGCAGCCACCCTCCCAGGGCAACTGTGCCCTTTTTCTGTATGCACATCCAGAGCTTTGGGCCAGCACTGCTTCTCGGTTGTATCTGCCACATGTGGGCTGAAAGAAAACTTCACATCCGGAAAACCTGTCAGCACTGGGACCTGCAGTTGACAGGTTCCCAGTCAGCCGTGCTGGGTCAGTGCCAACTCTGGTCCTCCCCCTTCAGGCTTCCACACAACAGCCACGGGGTTTGTCATGCAGTGGGGCTGCACGTGCTTGTTTTGGTTGTATCTGCAGTGGGGTCTTTCTGCCCTCCCCCCCTGGGGGACTTGGAGCTCAGAAATCACAGCTGGTCCCCCGCTCACTGGTTCAGCTCTTCTGTAGGTGCTCTTTGCCTAAAAATCCTCTGACCCTGCTTATGCAAACCTTTGGGTAGTCTAAAACTGAACATAGGTGCCAGCAAATGTGAGGAAGCTGCTGTGGTACAAGGGAGGCTAAGGACAAACTGCAAAAAAGCTCAGAGTAGACTGAAAAAAAACAAGACCAGTTGCAAATTCAACTGGTTACATCCTCAACTGAGGACAGATCCAAAGCAGTGGTCCTCCCTGGGAGGTTGTCAGAGAGCCACAATTCAACTTCAGATGACAGGACAGCTGTGGTTTTTGTGATAGCAAGGCCACTGATTAAGTGGAATCTAAGTGGAGTTTGCACTGAAGATGAGACTTTAAAACACTCAGAAATGCCTATTGCTTCATGTTCCTAACTTCTTAAAACTGTATGTTTTTAACTGCCTTTTTCTTGTCTGTTCCAGGTTGCATGTCTGGTTGGACTTGATGCATGACATTTGCATGACAGCTAACAGCCTAGCTCTGGACGTGTCACTGAGCAAACATGGCCTACCCAGCAAATACTAATGGCAGTGCTACAGGTAACTAATCAGGAACGCTTTTCCCCTTTGCATTATTGACTTATCTTTTTTAAAACTCTTTTCTTAAATTGTGAAAGTAGCAGAGAAGGGAAGCAGCAGCAGCTAAGACCAAATACTGGAAGCTAATTTCCTGGTAGATGAGCCTGTTCTCCCACCACCATACCTGATAATATTTTAAATATTTAAAGTGTGGAAAGTTGTTTGCAAAGGTAGTAAGGACTGGCACTCAGTGGTTCATCATGCAGCAGCACTCTCTGCTTTCAAGGACCTACGCAAGCTTACACCCGACTCTTGAGAGGCCTAGGGGTTTGCTGCAGAAATCATGTGGTTGTTATCCTGTGTCTGTAATTAACTTCTGACATGAACCAGCTCTTACACATCGAATCCCCAGCCTTTCCTGGTTACCTGTGCTGGTCAGGCTGATTTTTGTTTCTTGCTGCTCAAGGAAACAAAAAAATGTTTCTCAACCAACATAAAGAGGATAAGTTCAGTTAATTTCACTTTTTCCCTATTTTAAGAAGCTCCTGATGTGTCTGTTTGGGTTGCGTGATATGCTTTGAAATAGATCACTTGGAATGTTCAAAGGTTGCTGGGGAAGACTGGCGGGTCAGGAGGGGGCAGAGATTGCAGAAGGACTGATAACAGCACAGCAGCAGTGTTCCTCCTGCAGTTGTGTCAATATTTTCCTGTTCTGATCACTGCACAAACATAGCTTTAGCCTACTAAAGCTGAGGCTGCTCCACTGGGATTATATGGAAAATTTCAAGTGCATGGCAGGAGCTGGAGCTTGTGTCCCTTTTGAGACCTTCTAATGTAGGTATGATGGGAAATTGATTTATCTGTGAAGGCTGGGGTGGCTGGGAGCACTTTGAATATCCTGGGAAGGAACATTAAATATCTGTTTTGTTAACACATGTAAATAGAAATTTAAACTTCTCCCCCCTAAGGCTCATGCATTCGTGTTCATATGCTGCTTGCTAGATCATGATACATGTATATTGACAATAGGCTTATCTGGTGGATTTTAGCACCAATCTCATTTCAAAGTATGTTCTGGTATGGAAACAAATCCTGAATTACTCACTGTGCTCACTGTAGAATTGTTCTAATTAGTGCAAGGGATTAAAGCATTTTGTGTGCAGGAAATTAGAAATGGAGTGTCATTATCTGCAATTTATGCAAAATAATAAGTGTTTTTTTAAAGGCTAGTGGAAGTTACTTGAAAACATAGGACTTACTTACATCTGTTTATGATTTAAGGCCAAATTTATCAATGTTGTTAAATCCTGAGACTGTTGAAAAAGGATATTCCTTTCCACCCCACCTCCACCCCCTATTTTTATAGAATTAAAAGCATATACTCTAAGAAATAAACGGTCATTTTGTAACGTTTTGTAATCCTTTTAAGAAGGTGAACTTCAGAACCCCTGTTGTGTGACTTAACTGTTGCTGTTTACTGAAACACACACACACACACACACACACACACACACTCCACCCACACACCCCCACCCACCCACCCACACACCCCCACCCACACACCCCCGTAACTTAATTTAGTGATATGCTTTTAACTTAAGTCATGCAGAACAATTCCCTCTGATTACAAGGAAAGAAAAATTGTGCATGGACTGTTACTGATTGGTTTACTAATTCCCCCCACCCCTGCGGTAGAATTGGCTATTGGAAACGTTGATAAGGTGATATGTTAAGTCTAAAAGAAGCTAAATGTTTTTACTGGGGATGTGTTAACGCAAGATAAAGTTTTCGTTTCAGGATTGTTATGCGAACGAGGCTTCTTGCAGGGCAGAAGCTGTTTGTTCCCTTATTTGTAGAAGGACGCTATAATGAATTGCAAGTGTTTAATTCAAAACTAAATTGGACAACATTTTGCAGAGACTGTCAGAACTTGTTGTCTTTGCAAACTCGTGAGGCTGGCGTTCTAACATGCAGCTATGTACACCCGTGTCTCCAAACCCTCAGCAGTTCATAATGGACAAAGTATTGGGCTGCAAATACCTGTGATTTGTTATCAAGCCGTGCGGCCTGGGAGAGAATGCCTTTGGATGAGGAGGATCTGATTTGGGCGTTGAAGGTATTGAAGCTAGTTTCTTAATTGCATGGAGCTCTAAGAGTGGAAAGACAAACTTCAGGGGTGGTGTTTTCTGCACTCTCTCAATCAATCAGCAACAGGAAAAAGAACTAGAAAGACTCGTTATGGACTACTAAGCTGCGTTTATATTACTTGAATATTTTGGCAAGTTTGATCACATGTTCAGCGGCATTCAAGAACGAAGTGACTAAGGAGCAGTGGTTTACTTTGGTTTACTCGAGAATGTGAGTACTTGCACTGTTAAATGACTATACCTGTGTGGCATTTCCGACAGTTTTTTTCAGTATGTAAGCATATACGGACTATTGCTGCAGCAGATAAAATCTGTAGAGGAATGCTTGAATTTAGAACTTGTTTCCAGGAAAAGATCAAGCTATTTTGCAATTGTGTAGAGATTGTTTTTTTTCAAGGATGTTTATGGGAAGTATGTTTGCTGTAAATATTTTCAGTGAGCATGTATGTGAGATAAGCTACAAAACTTTATCATGAAAACACCTATCAGGAATTTCTTAGCCTCTTGCATATCTCGGTAAAGACATGATCTTCGCATGTGGTGAATAAATAACACAAACTGTGATTTAGACTTTAGTACTTTTTGTCAATAATTTTTGTTCGCTGCTGTCTTAGTTTGATCACTCTGTTCCCAGTTTCATTGCACAGAGATTGTGTACCAAACAGTTCTTCTGTGAGCTGTAAGTTTATTTGTTCATCTTTATAAATGTTGACAGTTGCTTTTGAGACTGACATTGATTTTGGACTAGGCTCTGTTAAAGTTGTGCCATCTGCTTGGAAAATAGTTGAAGTCTCTCTAACACTACTGATAAATCGGTACTTGTAGAAAAATGTACTTTATTTTATTAGTTGGGTGCTGGGTAGTCTCAACTGTTTGCTGCTTCGAGTCTGCTCTGGTTGCAAGTGAGCTTATTGCTCAGACCGGTGAACTCAGCAGGGCTAAAGAGTGCAGTGAAAGTCCAGAGTGTGTCATGCACTGGTCCAAGGAGCTGCAACAGGAGCTGGGAAATAGCCTGCATTTATGGGGAGCTATTGGGAGGCTGGGCTTGTTTTTGGTGCAGGATAAATTAATTTCTCTTTGCATAGTAAAAGGAAAAAAAAAATAAATGAGGTGATTGTTTCTTGAAATAGTATTAGTGTCTTCATTAACTGCTGGGTGAAACTTCCAGTAATTGTTAGCTTCTGTGCTTGCTAGGACTGATGCACAAATAATCTATTTAATGAGTCTCTGCGAACATTTCCATAGTGGTATCTGTAGAAAGGTCCTCCAGTCAGCTACAAAAAGCGCTGTGCACACCAGCCTAAAACTTACCAGGTGGTTTGGAAATAATTCTGGCTGGATTTTCATTCCCTAATACCTGATTAGCTGAAACTTTGTTTTCAAACCACATGTTCTGGAAGGCACTGAATAGTATAAAATTCAAGTCCAGTTCCATTTAATCTGGTGTAGAAAAGAAGGAAGCAGGAAAACAAACATAGCAGACTGATTAAAAAAGATAAAGGATTAAAACCCCTATTCGTTTCTAACCATAATGAAAACATCTGTTTTATTTGACTTCCCTAAGCACCTCATGCTCTGTATCCAGAGACCTTAGAATTGTCAGTCATTGCTTTAACAGGGACATAAAACACTTGTAACGGAAGAAAGGCTTTTGCAGTTTTCCTGAGCAGGACGGGCTGCAGGGGTCAGTACAGCAAGCCTGTTGCACAAACCCTTCCTTCCCTTTGCTGTGAAGCAAATGCAGGTTGTTTCTGTACTTGATGCCTGAAATTTCCATGATACTTTCTCTTCTCCCTCTTGTGTCTGTGCCTTCCCCCTCATTCCTGCTTAAGGATTTGTTTCCATGCCTCCTCATCCCACTTCTAATATGGAGTACTATATCTTACACAGATTCATTTGAACTATTTCCCTGAGTGCTTAACTCAACCATAGGCTTTACTTCCTTCAGATTCCTACACAGTTCTCAGAGCAGTGGCATCATAGCAACTCACCATAATTTCTGCTGTTGGTCTCTGCACCTGTAAAGTAAATAACTGCTGCTCTAATAGCCAGCGTGCAGGCTTCAAATGTCTTTGCTCCAAGTTTACTCCTTTAAATTTCAGCCTTCCTGGGGAAAGAAAGGGAGATGTCGTCACCCCTGGCAAATCTGGGTATCCACCTCTGCTTGTGAGAAGGTGCCAGGGTCTGTGGGACCGCAGGTGGTTTGGTGGCAGATACGAGCTGTGTTGGACCCTCTAGTTATTTTATATATGCAGTTACTCTGCAGCACCCAGTGGTGCTCTGGTTAGATTTTCTTTGTATCTGAGCAGTTTTCTTGACTCCTAAGTGAAGTTATAACTATGCACCAGCTAGTTGCAGAATGAGTCCATTACAAGAGGCTGTTGCCTGAATGAATGCTTGAGATATTAATGTCAGTGTGACTCAGACCAAATGTTTAATAAATGTGTTTTCCATCTGCTGGTATATAAATGCTTAAGCAACTGTTGTAAAGTATTATGATAAACCCTGTTGGCTTATTAACCCCCTTTTATTTAAGCCACTAAAGAGAACATGCTTTTGCTTAAAGCAAATGTTTTTATCATACACATCCTCTGCATTGATTTGTAACAACTCTCACCAAAGATTTGTAGACACACTTTCAGTTATTGAATTACTTGAATTAGAGTCTCTCTTACAATTTGATTTTCCTGGTGCATATGATCTTAAGCAATATGCATGGAGTTAGCGTGATTTCCAGCCTAATGATCCGAAGTGTATTCTAAGCAGAAAGTGCTGTGCACCAGAACATTGCCACTTCTTCTAACTGTAGTAGAATATCCACCAGTTTTCTCTACAGACCCTCAGTCAATAAATGGGAACTTACAGACATAAGGAAGTTAGCAATTGGAAGTGTTTGATGGCTAGGCAGCAGCCAGGCCGATAGAGCCTTTACTCCTGAGTATTGTGGGTGCCTGCCCCAAGGGCCCAGCAGGCAGCCGCTCGCCGCTGCTTTCCTGCAGGGTCGGGGCCACCAAGGCATCATTGCACTGCTGCCGACACCCCAGGCCCTGAGCTTCACAGCCTTAAATTCAGAGTTGGGTCATTTGCATCTGTTAAGCTAGGCAGGGTTCAGGTGAGTTTGTACTTCTATCAAATCAGTCATGCAAGCAATGGTAATTTGGTTGAGTCAGGGCTGTGTCATGAGAGACTACTTAGGCCTGGGCTTGCTCCCCTACCATGGTCCCCACTTTGAGCCTGCATCCAATGACCATCACTTAATGGGGATGGGTGTACACTGAAGATGTACTATGGCAGCCTGTGTAAGACTCTTGTCATCAGGAGAGCCTGCTGAATTGCCAGGTAGTCTTGTGCTTTCTGGATGGGCAGATGGCACGTAGGGCTGTCACTGGGATCCTGCTACTGCCTCACCCACAAGTGATCTAGTGAGTCACTCTGGTGGTGCTCAGTATTTAAAAACAAGCTAGGGTGGGACCCTGAAATCTGTGGGGTGAAGGGTGAGTGAGCTTCCAGTGATTTCACATCAGCTCTATCATAAAGCATATCAAAATTTCCATCAGTATGCTGTGATGCACTCACTGATGCCTTATCTGCCTTAAGGACAGATAGCTGGAGATGGAGCATGTGATCTCATAGCCAGTGCCAACTTTCTACTTGAGTTAATACTTGTTTCTTCTACAATTGCTAGTTGATAACCTGTAATCAAGGGTGCATTTGCCGGTGCAACAAAGTTTGAAAATACATTTACTTGCATTTGCCCAACCTAGAGGATCAGGGATCATGTATCTTCTTTAGACAGGGCTTCGTGCATGGAGAATACCCTTCAGGCCTGATTTTGGAATCTGCTGGAAAGGGATGGGGCAGAAAGGAGTTATAAAGGATACAGTAAACACAGTGGCATTAGGACCTGAGGACATTGCAGTCTGGCCTAGATAGCCTAGTCCTTAGAAATGCAAACTGGAAGTGGTGGGAAGCAGATGGCCCAACAAAGCCCTATAAGATGCAGATTCTTTGCAGAAGGACAAAGCACCATAAGAAACAGAACAGATTTAATTGGTCTATGTTTTGTTCAGAGATGACTGCAGTTGTGTCTTGTTCTGGATTATCTTATGCAGCTGCCCAGAAGCTTCTTACGTCTCACCTAGACAGAGGACTGTGTTCGTTCCTCTCCAACAAAGTCTTGCTCATGGAGTAACGCATGCTTTCCTTGTCTAAGGTGCTAAGGTGCACTTGCATGGGCAGCACCTGAACCTTCTCATATGGCCTGCTGCTGCTCCCTGTGGAAATATGTGTCCTCTACACCCTTGGAGGCAGCTAAGGGTGCCGATCTTGTATTTTAAAGCCCGTAATGCCCTAGGGACTAAACAGGCATGCCTTGCCCTTGGCTATGGCACCCTGCAGTCTCACTGAACTGGTGGCGATTAACAGTGACAAAAGCTCTTAGGTCTTGTGATGGAAGTCACTGCTTTGCACTGATCTGGTGGTGGTTGGGTGATAGGTGGCTGTGTGAAGGGCAAGCACCAGTAGCAGGGCAGGCACGTGTCACGACAAAAAAACCGAGAATAAACTTCTCCCAAACTTGAAAAATTATTCCCTCTGCATCTTCTTTCTTCCCCCCCCCTCTCAAGATACACAACCCAGCAAATCTTCCTGTGGCCATTTAACCCGAAATAATGTATTTTTCCCTAAAGTTATTCTACAGCATTCCTCACTCCCTTTCCAGATTCTCCTGCAGAAAGCAGTTTATGAATAATGCATATGAATGTCCTCCCTGTGGAAAGGGACAGGGGGGGGATTTAGTTGCCTTTAAAAGGATACTGTTCCCCAGGGAAATGCCTTGGATGGAAATAGCCTGCTTTCAGCTGGTCGTCTTCTGTTCCTGAACAGTGAGTGCCAGCATTTAGACATGTTCCTTGCAGAAGGGTTACTGCTGGAGCAGAAGTCCTTGGGAAGCTTCTTGTAATGGTCACCTCTCTCCTCTTCCCCTTTGATGCCATTTGTAAGGCTTTGGATTAGAGATGTCAGAAGAGCAGCCCTTCCTGTGTCATGTTTTCACAGCAGTTTTAGGGGCTGAGGGAACTCTCAGGCTGCCCACATTGGCATTGCTGCTGTATCTCAATTTCCTTCCTCCGGAAACATGACTCCTTTTGGTGGCAGAGTACAGATTCTTGCCAGGATGTCCCCATGTGACCAGCTTCAGGACAGAAGCATGCTTGTGGACATCCTCCCTTTTCTTTCTACCACTCCCTCCTCTGATTTAATCCAGAAATTGCACTCACCATATTGGCTGAGAGTGATGACTAACCTCTACTGTGGGAGGCACTTTGCAGCTTGCAGTGTCTGAGGGTTAGCAGATCAACAGTGTCCAAGTAGGGCTTTCTCCCTCCCCCATCTTTAACTCTTTGAAACTGCTCATAGCATATACTTGGCCTGCGTTAGATACAGTCTCTTGAGATTTTTCTTCACCTGCCTTCAGACAGACTTTGGCAAAACGAAGTGCTGGGAGACTTTGAGAGGTAGGTGGATGTGAGATCCCATCACATTCTGTCATGCTTTCAGTCCATCCTTCCCTACTTACAAAGCCTTCTTCCTTGTAGAAGTAGCTAATGTGATCCTTACACCCTCTCACAGCCCATGCCTTTTTCTTGCTCAATTTCCCTACCCTAGTTATCTCACACAATAATGAGTGTTTTATGTAATTGTCTTATCCTTTTTTTAATTAATATATTCCCACGTATTTTCTTCATAACAATATGTTGCTTTCCTTCAACATACAGGACTTGTCTGTGATATTTTTGTATTGCTCTTCAGTATTTGTTTGAAAGTAGAGGGAGGAATGGAGGGAGGGGGTGGAAACTGTTTTTAATAGCTGGGTTTGAAGGTTTGGTCAGATTAGGGTGAGGATCAAATTAACTGATAATTGGGAACAGATTGTTCTCCCTGTGTAAACCAGACATCTCTGGTCTGGAGTAGTCTCTTGTTGCCGAGGGGCATGTTTGTTGATACTCTCCTAGCCCCTTCCCTACCCTCTCTTTACAAAACCAACCCCTCTGCCTGGAGCGCTGTCATATGGGTTGCAGAAGATTTAATAATAAAAAGAAAGCACTTGTGCAACTTAGCTGCTGTTACTGGAATTTCAGGTCTAATCCTAGCAAACAAGTTAAGTTTTAACACTTCAGGTACACTGCTTGGTAAATCTAAAGTGTGCAGCTGTTAAAAAAAGTACAGTGCAAGAAAATATAATAAAATGCATGATTGTGATTTGAAAAACAGGATTGACATTTGCATATGATGGAAGCGCAAAGGGAAGATCAGAGCAGTCATGTTTTAAGGGATTACAAGGATCAACAGTGGTTTTTCACTGGAAGAATTTCATAGCTGAGCCCATTCTCCTCCTCTTTTCCCTCCTTACAGCAGAAATTACTATTCTGATATTTTAGGTATGTTTGTCTATACCTTAAGTTAAAAAGGTTTAAAAAAAGAGTGTAGTTTGGAATAATTTTCTTCTGCTCTTGTCCTGTTTTTCTACATGGAGACAAGTGACTTGCCAGTACTTGAAAGGTGCTCACACAGGAGTGCATCCACTGCATTGCCCTTTAAACTTTCACCAGTCTCACTTGCCATCGTTAGTTACAGTCCTGTTCCCTTCCTCCTTTCTCAGACAGAATGTGTGCTATCCAGGATGCTCATCATTTCCTTTTTATTCCTTGATATTCGTCTTGGCCTCTCCTGGTCTCATGCCAGCCCTCCTTGAGGACATGCAGGGACCCCTCCTTGGGCGCAATCTCTGGGGAGTGCAGCCTGCACCTCTCCCCTTATATCCAACCTTCCTGTGCCTTTAACGCTCAGAGGCTTCCTCACAACACGTCTCCTGTGCTGTGGAAAAATATGCTGTTGAAGTTTCTGGGAAAATGACTTCCCTCTCCCTTAGCAGACAGAAGTTGGATGGATTCAACTCTGCAAGCATGAGTGGCTCAGCCAGACCATCTGAGCCCATGTCCCTATAGGACAGGACACCAGGTACAGCCAAAACAACAGCAGCAGGAGAGACATCTCTGTGTGAAACTGAGTGTAGCATCTCCTGCTGCATTGTCTCCAGCTTTACTGTCCTTCTCCCCTCCTGCCACTGCAGGATGTGTTGCATGTGCTCTTTATCAGTTACATGGCAGATTGATAGTGGACATGCATAGTCTCGTCCATGGGTCCTCATTAGTTATGTGTGGCACTTGGCTTTTTTCCCCAGTTTGTGTGGCACTTCTCCTTGCCTCAGTCTTCTGTACAATCAGTATGCTATTGCAGGCACTGTGCAGCACTTCTGGATTAGTAATTGTTACTAGAAATCCATGGTGTTTGATTGCAGAGCCTTGATCCAGGTGGGAAAGAGGTGCCTAAAACTGTAGACTGTACAATCTCCCTGGCAAAACCATTATTTCCTTCCAGCAGGCCCTGTCTCCTCTCATCTGGGAAAGTAGGGGGTGATGACTGAAGGACATGGGATGCCTTCCATGCTGGCAGGATCTGCCACCTGACCCTGAATGATCTGGTCTGCTTTTTTAAAATGCACCAGGAGAGAGTCACTAGGCTGACACCTTCCCTTGAGTTCCCAACAGGCAGAAGTTCACTTTGCACCCTTGTCTGTGGCATAAGAAGCCCATGCATGGATTTCCAGATTTGACAATGTATATTTTTCTTTTACAGCCATGGATTTTCCTTTCTCTTGTGTTCATGTTCAGTGTAATTCCCTGCAAAATGGGAAAGCAAAGCTGACCTGTAAAGCCCTGCTGCGAGCCGCAAGCGGAGTTGATAGCTCACTCATTTCTAACACCTGAGTAGAAACAAGCAAATATGTCTGACTGTCCATAAAAAAAAAATAAATTTAAAAAATTGTAGATTTGAATGGTCTGCTTGCTTCCACAACAAGACTTCTTACCATAAACCTTTCCAAGGAGTCATACTGGGAGATGCATAGGGGTCATGAATTGCTTCATGACACAGAAAATACCACATAGTTGAAGTTTGTTCAGTGTGCAGCTAAAGCAGATGGACACATAACAATGATTCCGGGATGTGCATTTTTCACTTGCATCCTCTCTCTGGCTAGATGCTAACTAGTGAGAGACCTAACTATAGGTTACCAAGTCCCTCCTATGGAAGTACTAGTGTGAGACCAAACTGTAGCTTACAAAGTCCCTCTTATGGAAGTTTTGACTGTTACGTAGTCATCAGGTCACATTAGTCATCCATAACTGCATCTCCTGGCTCTTGACCAATAGATCTCCTTACAGTACTAACACATCAGCTGCAGTCTGATATTTTGAGCCCAGTTATTTAATATCTCCCAGCTACCCTGAAAATACACATTTGACACTGTGACTTAAAACCCATCCTGAACCACTCAGCAAGTCTCTGGTTTGTAGGTTTATGGAAGCTGAGAGGAGAAATGTTGCTGTATGTCAGCTTTTGTCTTAAGCCCTTCCAGAGGCTTCTGCTAGGGAGTAGAAGAGATCAGTCTCAGGTCTGCACTGAATGGGTAGTGGGTTTTGAATCATTCTGTGGAAACTGGCTGCCAAATTCTGAAAGATTGTAAAGAAAAAAAAAACAAAGCCACAGCAATACCACCCCCACTCCCATAACAAAATCCACCAAAATAAAACCAAGAAGAACCCTATCTCCAACTTTCACCAAAATGCAACAGCCATATTCAGGGGTAGGAACATAAACCTGACTGTGGCGGGTCAGGCCAAGCTCTGTGCTTCCCTGGATTAGATCATGACAGTCAGGCAGATGATTTAATTCTTTCCAAGCAGAGCCACTTGAGTGCTGAGGAAATGGTCTGTTGAAGGCCAGTGTTTTAAAGAGCTATGTTTCATCCATCGTCTTTCACAGATCCATTGTTCCCTTTCTGCCTTTTGCTTTCAAAAGGGGTGTGAAATAACCTGCTCTTTAGATAAGAATTCACCAGCTGGATGGCTGCCCATACTCCAGATCTTACATTCACTCTGCTGCAGACCAAGTGAGGTTTTTTGGTCACTGGGGAGCTGTGCTCTGACCTCAGTTTTGTTTCTACTGTAAACAGTAGCTGAGTGAGTTTATTTGGCACCACAATGGTCTCAAAGGCCAAGAGAATACGCACGCATGTGCTCTTTGCCATTAGGTTTTACTGGTGCCAATCCAGATACGTGCCTCCATATTTGACTTGTTAGACAAGGGGCAAAGTGCTGACAGCCGTTATGGGTTATTGCTTACACTCGTGACAGGTCTTCTTGAGCCTGCTGAGTTGACTGAGCTTTGAGGAGAGTCCACAGAAGGTGCATGACTTGATGCAGGGCTCATTCAGATGTCAAGCCCTTGAAACCACAGAGTAATAATACACAGATGGAGCATGTGGAGACAGCTGCTAAAATTTGTTCTTCTCTAAACAGGATATCATGCTGTCTTTTTTTAGAAAAATGAAATCATATAATGTTAGATTTTTTTTTTTCTCTGAGCACAATTCTTACTCCTGAGTAGGAAGTTTTGGCCATACCTTCTATTCTTATATTTGATCCCAGATACGTTTTTTTCACAGCAGAAAACTAGATGGCTATTTTCATGTTGTGTGAAGTATCTTCCTGGTGTGAAGAAACTACTGATGGAGCTAGAGATGCCCACCTGTAACACCGAGTGCTGCTGTGCCCTGCTGGTCCTCACCTGGCTGGTCACTCACTCTGCAGGTTGAAAGACAGGGCTTGAAGGGCAGCAGGTGCAAAGCAGTGGCTGCAGGCTCCGGGCAGTGTTTCAAGGGCTGAATTTTTGGCTTTATTTCCCTGAACAGAAATCGTGGGTCACATTTGAGCTGCCTTCGAGTTTTTCTGTCTTCTAGGAGAAACTTCAAAGCATGCATTCCCAAAGCATTGTTCTGCTTTTGTTCATGAATGGGATGGTTAGAGCAGAGACCAAACCAAACCAAGTTCACTTAAAATTCAGTACCTTTTTGGTCCATAGACGTAACAAGATGGCTACGTCTAGGGACAACCTTCTTCAGACTTTTTTTGGGAGCTCATGTTTTATAATGTATGCATCAATGACTTGTGATTCAAGGAAATAAATGTAAAATTACCTAGAGGGTAGGACCTAGTTTATAATCTTGATGCCTCTAAGTATTGCTTTGCTTCATATTAAGTACCACTGAAGCCACTAGACGTGTTCAGGAAACACTTCTATTGGAAGCCTGTGCCATTTTAGCTGAAGGCGCTGTGCAAGACTTGAACCCTTCTCCTGTCATTTCAGCACAGGATCCCACTCTATTTGAAGCACAACTCTTCCAATTTGCAGTGATCTTGGAAATAATTTTAACAATTCATGGTTCTTTTTTTTTGTTTTTAACTGTCCCTGGGAATGTGGATGGAAGGCATGGTAACATAAAGCTCTTTTCCTTTAGTCCTATGAAGTCTTAGGACTGTTATCTTTGTTAAATTAGCCTCTCCCCTTGCCTGCTTGCTTTTGCAGTCCTTGTTTGGCTATACTACAGAAATGGTTACTGTAGGGAGAGGTGAAGAGAGATGGAGCTGAGGCCTTTGAGGGTCTCTTCATGATGCTGAGAAGTGACCCCTTTTGCATCTGGAATCTCAGTTATCTTTACTTGTGAATACTTACTGTTATGTGAAAACAAGAATATTGAATACAGAAAATAAGTGTGCATAATTTCATAAGTGCTTGTACTAGCATGGAAGATGTCTCGTGTTTTGGCTGTTTCAGAAAAAAATAACACTGTTTGTGTCTGTAACTTTATACTAAAAGTTTTTATTTTTATCCCTCAAATTATAAGTTGCATTTGAGAAGAGTAAACAAAACCAGATTGAATGTAACACAAGCAAAATTGCAGGCAGTGGTGGTTACAACAGAGGTAATTGTTCTGCCCAAATTTGATCAATGAACCTCTCTGTGCTCTCAGTCCACACGTGGGAGCAAGAAAGGAGGGGGTGGAGGTGGAGGGCTTGGGAAGGAAGGGATAGCTGGAGGGAGAGAAGTCACCTGAACTTTCAATCCCCTCTGGGGAAGTAAATCTGTCTTCATGAGGGGAAAAAAAAATAAAAATCTTTTTATTGTGTCATTTGGTACAGTTTCTTTTATCCTGCTGCTCATTTCATGCATTTTAACCCTTGGGAAGCCATAGGCGTCGCACAGCATCTGAAGTGCTATGAAGGAAATCACTGGCACTGTGCTGGGCTGGCTGCTGGGCTGGGGCTGTCTCAGGAAATTCCAAATGAGTATAAATAAATGCTCTGTAGCAACCTCTGGGCTCCCTGCCTGCTCATATGTCACGAATACGCACTCCCTTTAAGGCGAAGGAAAGTCTGCTTCAGACTTGATTTCCTGAAAAACTAAACGTGGCAACGTCCAAGCGTTTGCTTCTGCGTGGATCAGTGAGTGAGACCCTCCAACAGGGTGGGCGGAGAGGTGAGATGTGGATGCTGGCTCTGCTAGTGCTGCTGGGAAGCTGGAAAAGGGGGTGGGGGGCAATCTGGGGTAGCTCAGATGAAATCAGCCCTCAATGTTCTTTCAGGATATTAAGTTAGGTTGTTGGTTTTTTTTTGTTTTTTTTTTTTTACAGCAGCTGGTTAGCTGGGTTGTCTCGCAAGTGCTGCTGTCTGAAGAGAGCCTGCACTTAGGGTTTCACACACCTCTTTGTTTTTGTTGTTATATACAGAGTAGTTTGTTTCCTTCAACAAGTGCAGGTTTTCTAGTGGGAGACTGGTGTTGTGAACACTCAAGTGAAGGGGACCGCTGCACCTGTTTATTGTAAAGTATCAGTTCAATGGCAGAAAGATAACTGTTGCCCCTCAAGTAAAATTGCCAAATTTGAATATAATTCACAGACTTTTAATTAAAAGTCACTCTTTTTAGCTATTTAGAATGTGTATAAAGAATTAATTCCAATAATGACTTCTCAGTATTTTCTCTGATGGTCACTTTTTTAACTTGTTAGAGAAAAATCACTTAATCAGTCTGAACTATTTACAGTGCAGAGAAAAAGCTTTCTGTGCTTTTGGAAAATGCAAATGCCTTATGCTCTTGAAGTCTGGAAGGCAACACACATCTTATCTCACAGAGAAAATCAGTACTAGATTAATATAAAAACAAGTAGGAGGGAACAATTCCCGGTGTTTGAAATAACACACTGATTATGCAGCATAAACCATATTCCTTATGAGGTAAGCATGTGACAAAATAATGTCCTTCCAGAACTCATAAATACAAATATTTGTAGAACTGTTCTTGCAGAAGACAGTTCTCCCATTTTTTCCACCCTGTGCACAACCATAAGACCAAACCGAAAATGGAAATCAGTTTTAATATTCCATGGCAGGTTTATATCCCACAAGTCCAGGTTCTTCACTGATCGTTACTCTTGTTACAATAGCCCTATGTATCTGTTCTCCACTTCTCACCTCGTTTACAGATTTATAGGCACAGAAGGGTAATGACATTATAAATGTAAACATTTTGGTTTTGTGATTCAGTTGTTCTTGGCTAGAAAACAAACAGCCTTCTTTTCTTGGGCTTCAGCAGGTAACATTGATGCACAATTGTGTTAAATGACATTTTTAGGCAAACATCTGGCTTCTACCCATGACTCCTTTGGCCCCCATGGGGAGTGGGGAGATGATCTGGATGAGTGAGGAAGGAAGAGAAGTATTTGGGGATTTGCACCTCTTCAGCTTTGCCAGCTCTCTATCTGGGTTCTCTGAAGCCCATCCTACTGTATAGATGCAAGCCTTGGTCTTTGTAGTTATTTTTTCCCTTGTCTTTTTTCTTGTCACAATAAAGTGGTGTAAAGCAACAGGGGATGATGTACTCTTGGAAGAGCAAGGCAGGTATGCCATATTTTCAAGGGTTTTCAAGGGAGGTAGGAGAGCTTCAGGGCTTCTTCTGTGCAGCAGATGACAGCAAGGTGCCTTACTAGCACTTTAACTCAACCTTGCATTCAGCAGCATCCCTGGCTGAAACAGCCCACATGTGTTGTGATGTATTTTTGGAAAGGAGACCTACAGTGGTCTGAAACTGAGCTGCTCTCCTATTGTGTTCAGTAGATCATATCGCATGGCTTTCTCCCAGGCTGCAAGGAGGTTGTGAGCAGTATCTACAGTTTGCCATAGGTTGCATTACTTTGCTAGGCCTGAATCAGTCTGATTTGGAAATCATCTTTAAATTGAATTATCTCCGTTGGTCACAAATGTGCCTGGAGCCAGTAAGTGTGCATGCAGTAGAAACCGAATGAAATAAATGCTTCAGGTAGTGTTCAAGGTCAGTTCACAAGTAGGCAAACACTGCAAGATAAAAAACCACACGTAACCAGGTGCTTGGAAATAATGAATTCATATTGGTTTGGACTTGCCTTGTTGGCATGTGGTTTTCAAATGTAAGTATATAGGACTGAGGTGCCCCCATTTCAAGACCAAAAGAAAAGTATGACCACTACCCTCACATCCAGAGGGTAGTGGTCAATGGCTCAGTGTCCAGATGGAGAACAGTGACAAGTGGTGTCCCTTGGGTCTGTATTGGGACCTGTGTTGTTTAATATCTTCATCAATGGTATTGACAGTGGCATTGGGAGCACCCTCAGCAAGTTTGCTGATGACACCAAGCTGGGCAGTGGAGTCGATATGCCAGAGGGACAGAATGCCATTCAGAGGGACGTGGACAAGCTGGAGAAAGTGGGCCCAAGTGAAACTCATGAGTTCTGCACCTGGGCCGGGGCAACCAGAGATATCAATATAGGCTGGGGGAAGACATGCTAGAGAGCAGCTCTGTGGAAAAAGACCTGGGGGTACTAGTGGATCCAAAGCTGGACATGAGCCACCAATGTGCAACTGCAGCCCAGAAGGCCAACAGCATCCTGGGCTGTATCAAAAGAAGTGTGGCCAGCAGATCAAGAGAGGTGATTCTGCCCCTCTACTCTGCCCTGATGAGACTTCACCTGGAATACTGTGTCCAGCTCTGGAGCCCCCATCACAAAAAAGATGTGGACCTGCTGGAGCGTGTCCAGAGGAGGGCCACAAAAATGATCCAAGGGCTGGAGCACCTCTCTTATGAAGAAAGGCTGAGGGAGTTGGGGTTGTTCAGCCTGAAGAAGAGAAGGCTCCAGGGGGACCTCATAGCAGCCTTCCAGTGCCTGAAGGGGGCCTGCAGAAAGGCTGGGGAGGGGCTTTTTACCAGAGCACACAGCAATAGGAGAAGGCGTAATGGTTTGAAACTGCAGGAGGAGAGATTTATGTTAGAGATCAGAAGGAAATTCTTTAGTGTGAGGGTAGTGAGACACTGGAACAGGTTGCCCAGAGAATTTGTGGAGGCTCCATCCCTGGGGGCATTCAAGCCCAGGTTGGATAGGGCTTTGAGCAGCCTGGTCTAGTGGGAGATGTCCCTGCCCATGCAGTGGGGTTGGAACTCGATGATCTTTAAGGTCCCTTCCAACTCAAACCATTCTATAATTCTATGACTGTCAACGTCACTTCTCTTTTCCCAGTGATACCTACAAGAGCAGGAGGCTAACTTTACTATGAGGAAATCAGTGTCTTTCAGGGGAGAGCATTTTCTGCAGCTGAGCCAACTGAGCCCCTGTCACTGGTTCAATGGTTTGCTTTCAATGTAAAGCAAGCTCTTTTTTCTGCACTTACATTTCTTGACATGGCACATTGGTTAAAGTGACATTGGCAGAGGAGGATTTGGGAAATGCATCAGTGCAATGGAACTGAGGCTACCCCTTGATTCTGACTTGCTTGATGGTGGACCTGCTGGTCATGCTCAGAGTAACAGTGCACCACAGCTCACTGGGGACAGTGATACGCCCAAGTGACCACTGTTTTTAGAAAAGTTTCTACCCAGAGGTGGCAATGCTGTTGACACCAGCAGCAGCAGCCCCCACCGTGGTTTCTGCTCCACATTTCCTTGCTGCTGGTGGGGCAGTCAGCAGAGTAAGTTAATTACTATATCCTTTCCCACTCATGCCCTGCATCCTGCCAGCCATAGTTTGATTTCGTCTGGTACCTGAGTCAGAAACTAGGATGGAGGCAAAACAGACTAGCCTCTTAGTTTTGAGTTTCCATGGTTAGCAGCCTTGAGGTGGTGCACACACAAGATGTCTCATCACAGAACTGCCAGATCTAGAGCTTTTGTTAGAAGGTGAGACCATTTAAAAAGGAGATCTATTATTTGCCTCAAAAGGGGAGTTGTCAAGCATATAAAGCAGTTTTTGTGAATTTTGATATGGGAGCATATTGCAGTCACTCTCAGTACAGTTTGTTGTGCTTTTTTATTTCCCCCTGAGATTAGATTTCTCATAAACAAGATTAATCCTTTATTCAGGGTTAATTAATTTGCACAACTTTCTTGAAGTCTGTGTTTTATATTTTAAACAAACTTCTGTTTGAGCTGCAAGTTTTCAGCTCAGAGATTCTAGAAGTAAACGTTTTAGACATTAAAAAGAACAAAGAAGGTTAGGAGGTGTGTTTTTTGAAATATGTTTTTTTCTTTCAGCTCACAGAAAAAAATTCTAGTTGTAGTTATATGGTGTCCAGATATAAACTTTGTAGGTGACTCTTTTTCACCATGTGAAAGAAAACCTTTAATGGTGTAAAAAAAACATAACGTGACCTTGAAAGACAACCTCCTAACACCAAAAAGGCTATTCACTATATATAGATACACACTCCTTTGGGTAGCAGGCTGGTGAGCATTCTGAGCGTTTTCTGTGTGATACCAAAATGTTCTGCTTTTTGTAGCTGTGAACAGCAGTCAGCACGTAGTTAACAAACATGCAGCAAAGGGAGGTGACTTAAGAAAAGCCAGAGACTCTTCTACAAGGTTAAGAAATGGTTCTGTGAGTTAGGAATTGGCCCTTGAGGAGGAAGTGACAGTGGGACATCCAGACTAGTACATCGATCTGATCACTAGTACCAAGGTGAAAGCTGGCTTGTTTTTGCTATAAAGCTACAGAATTGCAATTTTATTAAGTTTTATTATAATGATAATCCTAGTAAAACGCTAAGCAACTTACGATTTTTCTGGTTCAGAGAAACATAACTGGGCAAGAGACTGTTTTCACTGTGAGTTGATCAAGTTAAGGGAGAAGCTCAGTTAAGTCAATGGAGAGACTTGTGCTGCTTTTAATGGCATTCGCATAATGACTGTGATTGTTTTGGGTTTTTCTGCTATGTCTGTAATGGTCCTACTCCTTCTAGAAAGAGCAACGTATTAAGACAGCAGATCCATTATTAAAATGCCTTCTTTTACCAATGTTGCGTGGTAAATGTGGCATTGTAGCCCAGTGCCAAAGTGTTTGCGTTTACAGAGCAATCAAAACACAGCAGCGCCTCTGAACCCAATTCTTCGACATTGCTGCTCCTTCTGTTCATTGACTTAAGGTGGTGTCCTTGATTCACTTCTGTGAAGTAATTTTGCCACTACAAATATCTTCGCTGGAGCCTGTACACCTTGAAAGAAAAACCTATTCATTACAGAGTGTTGTGTTGTAGCTTCAGCCTTTTTCTGTTGTCATTATTATCAGGGAAGTTACTATCCCCCACTTTTTTATTACCAACCCAATGTAATGAGTATTTACATGTCAGATTTAAAAGTCAGCTCCTCAGCTGGGGTACTGACACGTAAGTTTAAAAAAAAGTAATCTAACAACCTTGTAAAAATATTTTACCTTTTTTCTGCTCCCTATTTTTCTTTTGCAGCAAACACTGAAGATTTATTTTCTCATTAAAAGGTGTAGCAAATGAAATTATTCTGCAACAGGAGAATCCTCCTGTTGGATTTTGGTTCAGACTGTTATACCCCATACCCCACAGCCTCAGGTGCATCAGGAGTTAATTCGCATTTGCTCCAGGCATAGCTGCAGCTGAGCAATAGCAAAAGAGATTACCTTTCTTACAAAGGAGTATTCATTGGCTGTTTTTCCATAGGAGAAAAAGAGGGGAAGGTTACCAGCCACGTCTACACTATAGTGACTGCTGGGCAGTTGTGCCATTACTTGTAGAGGCTGAGCTGGGTCACCCAGGCACTCCAGCCTTGCCCTGCAGAAAGTGTGGCTGAGGCCAGCACCTGGGTCTGTTCACGGGCAGCTCCATGGCCTGGCTATGCTGCAGTGGCTCTCCTCCTGGTGGGAGCTGAGCAGCCAACCTAGGCAGTCTGCACTCCACACCTGCAGCTGCTTCACACCATGGCTGTGTGCTTTCACTACAAAAGGAAAAATAAAACACCCGACACTCCTGCTGTGTCTGGCAAAGTACAGAAAACTTTCTGCTTCTGTATGTTTTCCCCTCTCGGCTCCCAGAATAAAAAAAATTAAAAAAAATATGATAGGTTGGTAGTTTGGGTTTGGGGCTTTTTTCCCTCCCCATCTTCAAAAATACTGGGGAACTAGGCAGAATTGTTGGGGAGCTAGTAATTTCATGGCATCTTCTGTATTTTGCTAGCCGAAAGAAAGGTGATCAAATGAGTGTGCTGCAAGGCTAAATCTATTTTCCAAGTGACTTTAGTGGTTTTTTCTAACTTGCATTCAAATCCCAACTCCTGAAAAGGAGAACGAAAGAAAAATTGTTAATTATTCCATTTGACTTTTAAAATAAGTGCTCATCCTCATGTGTTTTTGTTCTTTTCAGAAGGCGAGGCTGATATTTATATATGCTGAAGAACAGAAAGAGAAAAGAAAAAAAGCAGTATTGGGGGTGGAAGGAGAAGGGGGAAAGCATAAATTTCTTCTCTGTTGCAGTAAAAAATGAAAAATTCAGAACTCTTTTTTCATCCCGTCTTTTCCTGCCCCAAATAACCTTTCAAACTGAAGTTAAGCACATAAAAGTACTGATTCAACTCCACTTACACCAGCTATTGCCTCTGTATTTTTCTCTGCAGCATTTATGAATTGTCTTATGCTGTAACTCTGGAAGGAAACTCTGTTATTCATAGCATTATTTCAATGGAAAAGACTTATTTAATAGCAGTCAGACCCAAGATAAAAATGGCTTAGAGCAGATATCTGAACCAGATGGGAAGAGAAGGCTTTAGATACAACGTCTGTGTTTTTCAAGACACCTGAGACTTTTAGCTTCAGAAATTAACCTTCAGTTGTTTCTCTTTGCAAGGTGGTTCTAAAAGAAAGTTTTCCTAGCTTGCAGAACCAAAACTTTGTCTGCCTACATTTCACTGCTTTTCTCTCCCTCAGAAGTCTTGATGCACATCAACTACATAATCTATTTTTTCCAGTTCTCCTGGTCTGGAAGCAGACATGATTAGTGTGGACTCTGGTAGGGTGACTCAATATTTTAACATACTGGTGTTCTTGTGTAGTGCATTGGATAGGATATAATTTAATAAAAGTTGGCAACACTGGAATGTTCGGACAGAGCCAGTCCCAGCAGTGCAGGAGGTGAGAACTGAAGAGTGCCTTTTAAAAATGCTGCTTGTGTCCTGCCCGTGGTTGTCCTGCAGCAGGGAGAGGGAAATGAAGTCTTTGCATACTTCTGGAGAAATGCATTATAAGGACAGTACCACAACGAGGCCTCTGTGCTTCACAGAGTGTTTTACTTCACAGCTACTGGCCTAAAAGCATTATGTGTTTGTGTCTCGTTGTATTTAGAGACATTTCAGAAGAAAACAGGAGTGTCTGAAGCATTTTCACAGACAAAAGCATATGTGTTTGGATGTGAGCCCATACTGTTTCAGTTTAATACAATGACATGATTAATCATAGAATCATAGAATGGTTTGAGTTGGAAGGGACCTTAAAAATTATCTGGTTCCAACCCCACTGCATGGGCAGGGACACCTCCCACTAGACCAGGTTGCTCAAAGCCCCATCCAGCCTGGCCTTGAACACATCCAGGGATGAGGTATCCACAGTTGCCCTGCGCAACTTGTTCCAGTGTCTCACCACAGTAAAGGATTTCTTCCTACTATCTAATCTAAATCTCCCCTCTTCCAATTTAAAGCCATTCCTCCTCATCCTATCACTACATGCCCTGGTAAAATGTCCCTCCCCAGCTTTTCTGTGGGCCCCATTCAGATACTGGAAGGTGCTACAAGGTCTGCCCAGAGCCTTCTCTTCTCCAGGCTGAACAAACTGAACTCTCTCAGCTTGTCTTCATAGGAGAGGTGCTCCAGCCCTCTGATCATCTTCATGGCCCTCCTCTGGACTTGGCCCAACAGGTCCATGTCCTTCCTGTGTTGAGGGCTCCAGAACTGGAAAGAGTACTCGTGCTGGGTCTCACAAGAGTGGAGTAGAGGGGCAGAATTACCTCCCTTGACCTGCTGGCCACATTTCTTTTGATGCAGCCCAGGACATGGTTGGCTTTCTGGGCTGCAGGTGCACAATGTCAGCTCATGTTGAGCTTCTCATCAACCAACACCTCCAAGTCCTTTTCCTTAGGCCTTCTCTCAATCCATTCTCTGCCCAACCTATATTTGTGCTTGGGGATTGCCCCGACCCAGGTGACCTTGACTTGGCTATGTTGAACTTCATGAGGTTGGCATGGGCCCACATCTCAAGCCTCTCAAGGTCCCTCTGGATGGCCTCCCTTCCATCTGGCATGTTGGCCACACCACACAGCTCAGTGTCATCAGCAGGCTTGGGAGGGTGCACTTGATCCCACTGTCCATGTTGCCAACAAAGATGTTAAACAGCACCGGTCCCAATACTGACCCCTGAGGAACACCACTCATCACTGATCTCCACTTATACATAGAGCCATTGACAGCAACTCTTTCAGTGTGACTATGCAGCCAATTCCTTATCCACCCAGTGGGCCATCCACCAAATCCATATCTTACCAATTTAGAGACCAGGATGTCATGTGGGACACTGTCAAATGCTTTCCACAAGTCCAGGTAGATGATGTCATTTGTTCTTCCCTTGTCCACTGATGCTATTGACCTCATTGTAAAAGGCTGGCAAATTTGTCAGGCACAATTTGCCTTTGATGAAGCCATGTTGACTGCCACCAATCACCTCTACCTTTTCCATGTGCCTTAGTAGAGCCTTCAGGAGGATCTGTTCCATGATCTTGCTGGGCATAGAAGTGAGACTTCCTGGCCTGTAGTTGCCCAGGTCTTCCTTTTTCCCTTTTTGAAAATGGGGGTGATGTTTTGTCTTTTCTTGTCAGTGGGAACTTCAGCAGACTGCTATGACTTTTAAAATATGAGGCAAAGTGGCTTTGCAACTTCATCTGCCAGTTCCCTCAGGAGCTACAAATGGATCTCATCAAGTCCCATGGACTTCTGCACTTTCAGGTTCTTTAGATGGTCTTGAACCTGCTCTTCACCTACAGTGGATGAAGGACTTCTTCAGTCCTTGCCTTTGCCTTCTGCAACCTGGGTGGTTTGGCAGAGCCCTTGTCAGTGAAGACCGAGACAAAAAGATTAATACTTGCCTGACCTACTATAGAGGAGACTGGGGAATAGTTCTAATTTTAGCAGTGCCTATGAGCAGCTGGCCAAGGATGAGGCAAGATGCCTAACATGAGTGTTTCTACTGAGTGGTATTTGTGCAATACTTTGTGTGTGTTGGGGTGAATGGGGTAGGCATCTTTTGCTTACTTGAAGTCTCTGGGCAAGAAGGCTTGCCCTTCTGGCTGAAGGGCAACTACATACAGCTTCCACCAAGGTTAATCCAAGCTTTTGAAGCAAGTCCAGAGGAGGGCTGCAAAGATGATCAGAGGGCTGGAGCACCTCTGCTATGAAGACAGGCTGAGAGAGTTGGGGCTGTTCAGCCTGGAGAAGAGAAGGTTCCAGGGAGACCTTAGAGCACCTTCCAGTACCTGAAGGGGGCCTATAGGAAAGCTGGGGACAGACTTTTTACAAGGGTATGTAGTGATAGGGTGAGGGGTAATGGTTTTAAACTGGAAGAGGACAGATTTAGGTTAAACATTAGGAAGAAATTCTTTACTGTGAGGGTGGTGAGACATTGGGATAGGTTGCCCAGGGAGGTGGTGGATGACCCCTCCCTGTAGGCTTTCAAGGCCAGGTTGGACAGGGCTTTGAGCAACCTGGTCTAGTGAAAGATGTCCCTGCCCATGGCAGGGGAGTTAGAACTAGATGGTCTTTAAGGTCCCTTCCAACTCAAACCATTCTAGGATTCTATGATTCTATGATAATCTGATGTACCTGCTTGTGTAGCAGTTGATATTTGCCCACCAAAGCAAGGGAGTAAGGACATCCATGGTTTGTCCAGGACCTAAGGACTGAAAGGAAGAAGGGCGGCACTCTTTATCAAATATTTATTAATTTCCTTTTTATTATAGATTTTTTTTCTTTTTGAACGAACAAAACAATTTTTGTGGCTTGAAAACAGCCATCTATTTTGCTTTGTTTCATGCTTAACAGACACACCCATTTTGTCCCTTTCTCTGAGACAGCAAAATGCACAAAGGATTGGCGCAGTTCCTGCATGCTGCATCGGTATGCGTTGCTGTTGGTAGACTGCATGCCTGATCCTCATTTGTCTTAATGTATCAATAAACATCTCCAGAGATCAACTTCTAATACTGCGACTGTGTTGGTGGAGTGCTCACTGTTGTTTTAAGGAGACAGTAGTAGGTAGTGAGCTCTGCACACAATATCATGCTTGTGGAGTGGCAGATATGACCTGTGTCCTGGTAGTGCTGCCTGCTTAAGCTGAGGACCAAAGGGGTTTCATTGAAAAGTACTGAGGTGCCTGCAGGTGTAGCGAAGAGGTTTAGTGAGGGATTCCGTGTCAGTGTGATTATTTTTTATTATTATTTATTTTTTATAGCTTTCTGTTGAGCAATCTTAATACTATTCCATGAAGAAGAAAAAAACATATCTGAGATTCCAGTTTGGCTCTCATAACTTAACATGAGATTTGCATGTCTTTTTAGAGGTTCTGTGGATGTTTTTCTAAAGATGCATTAATTCTTAAGTCCTCCGACTTCCAAAGAGTCTGTTGCTCCCATCCAACACTTACGCATTGTGCCCAAGCACAGCTTAGAGGAGCTGTCTGACTTCACTGGTGTAGTGATGGGAGAATCAGAGATGTTGCTGGGTAGCAAGCCAAGGACCAAGATGAGCAGAGGAAAGGAACTGGGCAAAATGGAAGAATGGGTAAAATTGATGGAGCTTGAATTCACGTGATCTGGGTGAAGTGACTAGAACAAAGCCCAGGATGAGGGATGAGACTATAAACAGATAATGAGTTAGAATTGGTGGATCAAGAAAAATGTATGTAACTCGTGAAAACAGGTGAGAAATCCAAAGTATGGGAAGAAGCCAGGAGACCAAGAGACTACAGGGGATGAAGGCAAGTGTCAGAGTGGGGACAAACCTAGGGTGCAGGTGGGAAGGAACCCAACCTAGGGCAAGGAACTGTGGGGTGTGGCAAGGAGAGCTGTCTGTCTGGGAGGAGTGGAGCCAGGATGAGAATCTGGGAACAGAGCACTGAATTTGGGAAGGAAGAGGAGTAAAATGGAGAGTATGCTCTGTCTCATTTTCTCCTTTTCAGTGGGAGTCCTGGAGACTTCTCTGCCTGAGAGTGAGGCGGTCCTGCTGGAAGGAGCTATGTGTGCTTAATGTGCATAAAGGATATGTGTATGCATCTATTTTTGTTTCCATTCTGGTATTTAGATGGCTATTTTGGGTTGCATTTATAAGTAAATACCACAGCATACTGAGACTGGTCTTTCAGCAGAAACATGTCATCTGGGGGGGATGGTGGATGGTGGTGGTGTTTTTGTCTGCTGAATGGTCTGTCCACGCTGCGGGACCGATATTACCAAAGCGCTCAGGTCAGCCGCACTTCTGTGGCTCTCACGTGTGCCTGCCAGTGTGTGTGTCTCCCTCCTATTCTCTTCCCGTGCGAGGGAGGGTAGGTTTTCCCTCCTCCGGTCTGGTGCTCGGGTGTCCTGTGGTGGCCAAAAGCGTAGAGGATCGCCATGAAAGCAGTTAGACCATCTGTAGACAAAGCTTTTCTTAAGCATGCTAAGCGAACTGGAAAAACAGGAGCTTTCCACCCCCCCCCGCCCCCTTCTCCTAAACCTTTTCAATACAACATTAAGTCACTTCCTGCAGCTGCTGTAAGTCAGGAGTTTATCTTTTTTTTCTTTTTCTCTTTTTTCTGTATTTCCCCCCTCCTCCCCTCCTGAGGCTTATATTCCTTTAAGAGGACGCAGCTTCCAAACCTCGCCTTTTAAAAACGAAACACAGAGCCAAATTCGCTTCCAGCCAGAGTAGCAGCCTGGTGCTTCCCGCCGGCCGGGCGTGGGCTGAGCGGGCCCAGCGGCGGGGGGCGCGGGGCGGACCCCGCACCTCGGGAGGGCCAGAGGGACGGCGGGGGCAGCGGCCCCGTCCGGCGCCGATGGGACGGACCGAGCTAGGTGGCAGAGCCGATGATAGCAGCCGCGGGTGTCTCTTCCTTACGGGGTGAAGGAGGAGAGAGGCGGGAGAGAGGCAGGGCTTCGGCGTGTGACATACGAAGCTGGGGCAGCCGTACGTGGCTGGAAAATTTGCACTGTGGGGGCAGAGGCATGTGGCTAATTCAGGTAACCGGAAAGCTGGTTTCTATTATTTCTCCAGCTCATAACTTGAAACAGTTGTTTTCTCTTTTTTTTTTTTTTTTTTTTTTGGTCTCTCTCTCTCAAGTGGGACGGGGAGGAGCAGGTTGTATGGCAGCAGTGTGTATAAATACTCAACCCAAGAAAGCCCAGCAGATCTGGTGAAGTTTTATTTAGATTGCTTTGGGGACAGGCGAGTCCTGTGTCTGAAGGGCAGACGGGTTCTCCTCCCATGCAAGCTGACCATCTCCGTCAGCAGTGGGAAGGGAAGTAAAGGGAGTCCTGCTGCTTGTCTTGGTGCTGCGGGCTTTGTGCAGTTTAAAGTGAGAGGTAGAGGTGCTGGTGGAAGTAATGTGAGCTGAGGTGAGAGCAAACTGGTATTGCTGCTCTTGTGGCAGCAGTTCCCAAAGCCATAAAACAGCTGCAGATCTGTGTAAAGTCTAATGGCATTGGTTGCATAAGGAGCAGGGTCAGAGTTCTTTTGCCTGCTCAAATGCACACTCCAGAGAAGTTGGTCTCCGGATGATTTGTGCAGTACTTTGTAATCATCTGGTCTTTACGTGACAGCATAGTGCATGCAAAAGGTTGGTGAGACACAGGAAGACTGGAGGGATTCAGGGAAGGACAGCTTTGAGCTACTAGCCGTGCCGCTTCTGTGCCTCTGTGTTAACAGACATTATCTGTGTGTATGTATGTGTCCACATTTATGTGGGTATGCGCTTCTCAGCATTTGAAAACCTACTGATTGACTTTTAAAAAGTTAATCGGGATTTAGTATTGAGGGTCAGTCAGCGGAAAGCTGGTCTGCCTGCTGAGCTGCAGCAGCAGTTTCTGCCTCCGGCATGCTGCGAGTGCCCGTCTTTCTGCGCTTGTGTTTCGGTGCATAGTTTACTGAGACATAGTTTCTTTTCCAGTGCTGATTTTGTTCCTTCTTTTCCAGAAAAAGAGGAAGCTATTATAAATGGAGAAGATGAGAAAGGACGGAAAGACCCCTATTTTGTGGAAACACCTTACGGCTACCAGCTAGACTTGGATTTTCTGAAGTACGTGGATGATATACAGAAGGGGAATACCATTAAGAAACTAAACATCCGAAAGAAGAGGAAAGCCATACCAGCCTCAGTGCGTATCAAGAACTCTGGTGGGCAGTGCAGTGGCTGGACCTCCACAGAGTCTCTCTCTTCATCAAACAGTGATGAGAACAAGCAGTCTTGTTTGGCAGCAAGGAGTCAAGTAACCTTGTCTGTCACTGCGAGACCCTCAGTTTCATTTGAAGCATCTCCTTCCTACTTAACTGTCCCTGAGAGTAAGCAGCTTCCTCCTCCCTCCCCCCAGCCTCCTCGGCACAACCTCCATGTAACAAAAACCCTCATGGAAACACGGAGGCGACTTGAGCAGGAGAGGATGATGCAAGTCACACCTGGAGATGTCCGCAGGCCCCGGCTTTCCAGCTTTGGAGGCATGGGCTCCACAAGCTCCCTCCCCTCTTTTGTGGGATCCAGTGGGTACAGTCACATGTCTCAGCAGCTGCAGAATGGGTATCAGGGGAATGGTGACTACGGCGCCTGCTTCAGCTCCTCCTTGGGCAGTTCCATTCGTCACAGCCCAATGAGCTCAGGAATATCCACGCCAGTCACCAATGTGAGCCCAGTGCATCTGCAGCACATCAGGGAGCAAATGGCAGTCGCCCTCAAGCGTCTGAAGGAACTTGAGGAGCAAGTCAAGACCATTCCTGTGCTACAGGTCAAAATTTCAGTGTTACAGGAAGAGAAGAGGCACATGATGGCTGAACTCAAAAACCAGAGGAAAGCCACTCAAAATGACATGTATGGTTTCAGAAAGCGGTCCTACAGTGCGGGAAATGCAGACCAGTGGGAACACATGTCTCAGGTGAGAAGAGGTGGAGAACTGTATATAGATTGTGAGGAAGAGGTGGAGAGTGCGGAGCAGACCTGTCAGAGGATAGAGGAGTTCAGGCAGCTGACAGCTGAGATGCAAGCCCTGGAGAAAAAAATCCAGGATGGCAACTATGAAAGTCCTGCAAACGTCCAGGTGAACAGAGAAAGCCTGACAAAAGAAGCCCGATCTGTTGCTGTAGGTGCTGATGAGAACATGAACGATGTGGTTATATACAACAGATCTGCAAGGCAACACAAAGAAGTAGCTGTGGGGACAGAGAAAGAAATGAGAGAGTCTGGGGTTGGGGTGACGGAGGCCATGCTTGGCTTGTCTACAGAGGTCGAAAAAGAGATAGAGCTTCAGCAGCAGACCATCGAAGCCCTTAAGGAGAAGATTTACAGACTAGAGGTTCAGTTAAAAGAAACTACCCATGACAGGGAAATGACCAAATTAAAACAGGAGCTGCAGGCAGCTGGGTCTAGGAAAAAAATGGATAAAGCTGTCATGGCTCAGCCCCATGTCATCAGCAGGATGGTGGAGGCCATTGTACAAATGAGAGACCAAATGGTGGGAGACCACGTGGATGTTGCCGATTCATCTGTGGGAAACCACCTGCAGATGAGCAGCGTTGGCACCTCCTGCAGACCTGCCATGCGGAGCATGGCTGCGGGCCCCGAGCTGCTGATGAGCCAGTGGCTGGTGAGGGAGAGGGCAGAGGTGCGAGACCAGGGCACAGGGAGGTTTGTTGAGCTGTGTGATAAGGCGGTGGGTGCAGAGACAAGTGTCTGTGAGACAGGTGTCAACACGGAGGAGCCAGCAGGCGTGCTGAGTCCCCACCGGATGGTGTGGACGGTTGGCACAGTAAGGTCTGTGGGCTGTGGGGATTGCTCTGTGGACGTGGTGGTTTGCACCCCCAAGGAGAGCATGTCCCGCGAAACAGCCACAGAGGCTGTGCCCAGGGCAGAGGCAACTGTGATGGCAGTGCCTTCTGTGGCTAGCCAGCAAACCAGCACTGCTTTGGAGATGGTGAACCAGTGCACGAGCACGGAGATGGCATCCCTGGTGGACTGTGGGACAAACACTTCTCTGAGCTGCTGCGATAAACAGACCAACACAGAAAGTGTGGAGATGCGGAGCGTGGCAGTAGGAGATGGCCGTGTGAAGGACATACATGCCTCTGCTAAAACACGTTCGGTTGGAGTGGGCACCTTGCTCTCTAGCCACCCTGGCTTTGAAAAGCCCTCTGCAATAAAAACCAAAGACTGTGGTGTTGGGCAGATAAATGTTCATGAGAACTACCTGGTTGGTCTTAAAATGAGGAGCATTGCCTGCGGACCCCCTCCGTTGCCAGTTGTGCCGGCTGGCACCAGGAGCATTGGTGTTGGTGGAGAGTTGGTGTGTGAGCCGGGGAATGGTCTGTTGGAAAGCCCTCTGCCTCCGCCTGAGCTGAGGACAGGCTTGGATCACTACATCGAGCGCGTGCAGAAGCTGCTGCAAGAACAGCAGATGCTGCTTGCTGAAAACTACAGTGAATTGGCAGAAGCCTTTGGGGAGCCCCATTCCCAGATTGGATCTCTCAATTCGCAGCTCATCAGCACCCTCACCTCCATCAACTCTGTCATGAAATATGCCAGCACAGAGGAGCTGCGGAGTCTGGACCTGCAGAAGCAGTGCGTGGAGAGAAGCAGCGTGTCAGGTAAGCCCAGCGTTTGCCACACATTTGGCCCAGTTCTTGCCAGAGCCACAGGTCAGTCACCTGCTAGGCTCTCACTTGGTCTGGTAGCAAGTGTGTAATCCTCCCCAATGAAATACAGAACAAAAGGTTGTTGCTGGATGTGCCGGTTGGGTATTTTCTCCAGCCCACCACTGGTAACTGAGAAACTAGAGGTGATTTTGTCTCTCCTACTGCAGCAGACTCTGAAGGGCGTGTTGATGATGGCCAATGCAAGAGAGGTATCTAGAAGTATGCAGGGTTTGACTGCCATGCAAAGTGTTGACTCCATTTTAGAATGTGAGGTTAATGCCTGTGCATTTGGAATTTTCTCCTTTCAACTTGGCAGGCAGTTTTTAAGGACTGTGGTGTTAGAGTTGTCAGAGTTGAAAGTCACGTTCAATATCAAACTGGCTTGTTACTACCAATATTTCCCAGGATTTTATAGTGCTTCTTCCATTGACTTCGTTCCTTGTGCCTCTCAGCCAGAAAGCTGTGGAGTGCTTTCCCCATTCCAGGAGAGCTGGAACGAAAGAACTCCAACTCCAGAGGACTTCACAGAAACCACATCATGCATCTTCTCTGTTCCAATAACTGTGTGTCCTAATCCCTAATTATAGCCTCATGTTTGAAAGGCACAAGTTGTAATTACTGCTGGAGATTTTTGTGACACTCAGGAAAGGCAAGAATTGAGATTTAAATAGTCGTTGCATTTTATTTATTAACTTTAATATGTATACAAGTAACTTGAGGGATTTCTTTATTCCCGAGGGTAAAGCTGCTTACTTTTTTTAATTATTATTTTTGGGCGTCTGATGGTCTGGTTTAAAACTTAGCCACTTTTTCTAATACCTTATAGGTTAATCCAACCACATTCCTATTAAATTTATAAATGTTGGCTTAGTGGAAACCAGTATGTAATGCCTAGCAGTGACTATTGGATAGTCTTCTTGGTCCTGTCACAAAGTGACTGAAACAAGAGGTTAAGGAAATTGGGAAAAAATTGTGCAAATTCCTCTGTGCCATTAGTGCTGAACTGGAAAAAAAAATCCTAAGTAAATACCATTTAATGTCAGCGTGGTATTACTGGATAATGCTATATGAAGCTCTTGCAGGTCATTTACTGTCTTGAAATTTACCCATTTTTGTTAAAAGGCAGCTTGGTAAATGATTCTTTTCAATGTTCATGCACGAAATGGAGCCATCCATTAAATGAGATGAAGTAAAAATTTTAGCTTCCCATAGTGAAGCAATAAGCAACATTTATGTCGCAGTAAAGAAAATGTATGATATCCTGTCTCCATACGTGCATTGTGATACTGTATATGCAATATTACTATCTTTCTGGTATGCACTTTATATTTTGGGCATCTTACACATAATCATACTATAATAATAAGACTATGTAGAAGACACTAAAAGTGTCTGTGAAAAACAGTGAACCAGAATTTTTGCTAGCTGTCAATCCTCAATTCCTTTCCCTGCTTTTACTGCACAGTATCAAATGTGCTATTCTAGAGTCTTGAAAGTATTTAGACACAGGTGGAGTGATGGATCATATTTTGCTAAAGATGTTCTTACTCAGATTCAGATTTCACATTCTCGATAAAATTATTCTGGAATAATTTTATTTTAACTTGTAATGCCGTTATCTTTAGCTATGTATGCTGAGTGTAAAATCTCTTTATTTTTAGTCCCTGGTGAGAACTACATCCCAGGACTGTGTGCATAAACCAAGCTGTCTGGGCTCTAACAGTTTAGACCATGGAGAACTGGAGTGGGAAGGAGGTTTTAAGCCTGAAATGTTTCCCCTTCTCTTTCTATTAATTTTGAGAATATTGTCTTTTCTGCATTTATCTGCTGGTCCTGCTGCCTGTTCTGGTGGTTTTACAGGTCATATGTTACTTTTGTCTGTAGAAGGATTTTTTGCAGAATGAAGCACTAACTTCAATAATTGTGTGAGCACTAGAACTAACAAAGCTGCTTTTTTTTCCATGCATCAGTATCTCATGATAGCTTGTGAGCTCTTAATATGTCTTTCCTCATATTTATGTCTCTTGGATGTAGTTTTTCAGGTGTCTTGTGTGTGAATTCAACCAGCACCCCTTTCTCCAGGCATGGCATCTAAGCCTGATTCTCTAAAGCTTGTATAAATTAAAAAATCCTTCAGAGCACTGAGGTTCTAGTCCCATTTAATTAAAATGAGCAGTTTGATTTAAGTTATTGAAAGAAGCATGACCTTGGAAGCCTTTGTTTCTTAGAAAAATGTCTGAAACTAGAGGTAGAAGTGTCTGGTTTCAGATTAGCAGCAGTAGTGTAATCTTTGATACTTTACTGAAAAAGCATCCTTAGGAAGCGCCTCTTAGAGACCAGGGTCCTTTTAGGGCAAAAATAGCTGAGCTGGCTTTGAGTCATGTGATTTGGGTACCAGGTTGCCATGTAAAATGGTTAGTGGTCTATACTGCTTCTGAGGGAGCACATCAGTCAAATTCTCAGCTTCACAGACTTTTCTCACTGCCAGCGCTGGGGAGACAGGGGTGTGCTGCAGGGTCATCTGCAGTCTCTCAGCCCCTGCTGCAGCTTGTGGCAGGTGATGGAGATGCAGGCACAAGAGCTGGAGGCTGCTGAGTGGGACATGGGCTGACTGTGCAGCTGGCATCCTTAGGCACAAGCTAAGTGGACCTCTGAGGTGATCTCTGAACCAGGTCTATTAGCCATAAGTATATTGCTGTTGCAAAATAAACACTTTCACTTCCGTAGCTAAGGAACTCCTATTTACATACATACTGTCTTTGAGAAGCCCTAGTGACATAAGGGAAATCAAACCCACTGGCCTGACAGGCTGACTTCCACAAAGTCATGTTAGCCAGCACTGGCACCCTGTCTGTGTCCAGCTGGAATGTATGGACAAACCTAAATGATAACTGATCTTTAATCTTAGAGCAGACAGCGTATAGGAGCACTAAAAGAGGTGAGCGCGTTCAGGTTCTCAGTTTATTGTCACAGAATTTTTGAGAAGTTTCAGAAAGTTACATTTGAGTGTGCATGTGATTAATTTTGCAAATATCAACCAGAGGCCAAATGTCACTTGTAGGAGTTTTAATTACATGGACTTTTCAAAAGTGTTACAGGTAGATGTCTTTCACTGGCAAGGAGTTTGCAAGGGTGGTATTTAAAAACAACTGCTCTACTGAAAACCTGAAAAATTACCTGAGCATATTTGACCTGAAAATGCAGGGTTATTTTGCATCAGTGATCTTTGGAGTATCAGTTTTATGATCACTTTTGGAACAATCCAGACTGAGCACCCCAGTGGCAGTGTTATACTAATCATCATGACAAGAAGGCAGCTTCTTGAATTAAGACTTGAGGGAGTGAAAGGAAGCAGGAAGCAAGTGGTGTCAGAAAGTCTCAGGGATTAGGAAAACATGTGCCATTTGGTGGAAAGATCTTTCAAGGTTTTCAACTTTTTCTCCCAGAGCTGGGCAGGCAGGCTGAGGGGCAATGGAAAGACAGAAGGAATGATGGTGGTACAAGAAGCACCTGATTGTCCAAAGGTGATGTATAGGAATAATGAGATATTGCAGCCATGGTTGTCTCTCTCGCTCTGTCATCATTCAAAATGCAAAACCAGCAGAGAAACAGATAAAGTTGTTCTCTCTTCACAGCTCTTCCATTTGACAAAGTTTGTAGCCTTTTCTCTCGAAGACTGTGTAGCTTGATGGGTTGGTAGCCCCCCTTCTGGCAGCATGGAGCACACTAGTGCAGTTGAAGACTTCAGGCTTGCCTGAGGCTCAGGACCCAGTGCTGTTGGAGGTGCAGGCATGTTGGTGGGCCCTGCAAAGCTCTGGGCTGCTACAAGGCTAGCACTGGTTGTCTACATCTACGCAAGTGAATGAAGCCCTCAGCTTCAACTCTGCCACAGATGCATGCCTTAATCACCAGGTTAGGTTTCTGTACAGATGTGATTGTTTGTGTAACAAAGAGGATCCATCCATCTCCCTGCTGGAGAGAGGGTGACTGACATAAATGGAGCATTTTTCATATTCCCTGTAAGGCAGTGCATGATGCAAAACTGTCACGCAGATGGTCCCATCTTTGTGCCAGATGAGCACCGTTTATTTACATGTGCCTGGCTGGCATCTGAAATAATACAGTGCTGCTCTGTGTCTTTCATGTGGCAGGTGGTATCTATTGATCTGCTAGTTGTAACAACATTTAAAGCTCAAGTGCCCATGTTATTAAAAAATGGCAGCAACCTTTATATTAGAAATCGAGGTGTTTAGCAGGGTTGGTTTTTTTTGTTGTTTTAAATACCCATCTGGTTCTATCCCCAGAGAAACAGAAACCTTGTCAGTAATTGTCCTATAAAGATATTATTCAAGTGAAACTCCATAAAACCTCTTTTAAGAGATTTGATGTACCTTCCTTGGTCATGTGTTAATACACGCTTACTGTTATTATCATCATTATTATCATTAGAATATTTGCTGCTTTCATTCTGTGGCAGAACTACATGGAGGGCTTGAATCTGAAAGCTGCTCTACCTACTAATTTCTGCTTCGGTTAATAAAGAGTATAATTTGCTATGGTATAAATAACTTTTTCTTTCAAATCTATTGCTGCTTAAAAAGTGGCAAACTCTAGCCTGCTAGCCTGTTAGAGTTACTGATAAAACCCCAGTTCCCTCGCAGTGCTGTTGCACAGGGACGTGATGTTCAGGCACTGAGCTTTGTTCAGAGTTCAACTCCCATGGTAACAGGCAGATCTATGAATATTTAATGGCAGGAGATTCCCATTTTTCCAAGGAAGTCTCGTTGTATTGCAGCAGCAATAAAGCATCAGCTGAGAAGATCAACTCCTCGTAAATGAGAAAGAAAGAAAGAGCTCTGAGATGACCTTCCTGCTGTGCCCAGCCATGAGGTGCTTTGATCCACCACTCATTAGGGAAATTAAGGATGGCTTTCACCAAGGTTCACACGCAGTTGTCTAGGAAAAGAGAGCATTTAATAAATAAGGTGATTAGCTGCTTCACAGACATATAATTTTTTAGTGTTCAATCTTGTTCAATTAAAAGAATTGGTTTTGACTTCCAGTTTCAACGAACTGGCTTCACAAGCTAGTTTGGGGATAGAAAGCAGCTTCTCAACACAAAGAAAATTATTAAAGCGAGAGTGAAAGTTAAATTGAGATTATGCTTGTAATCCTGTTAAAGGAGCCCTCCTGTAAGAAGGAGCATCTTCCTTGGAGGCAAATAGTAGCTGCAGCATTTATGTATACCTGGGCCCCCAGTGAATCTGGCTTCTGTTGATTTATCATATAAAAAGTTCATATGGCAATTTTTTGTTCTGAAATTTTAAATTCACTGACTTTTAATCTGGAATGGCTCAGAAGTACCTTTTTAAAATTAAACTATGCCTAGTCTTCTGAAGGTAGCACATTTATCAGGTGGATGAGTTAATATAAATAATTGTAAATATTTAAATGTAATATGTTTGCTTTTCACTGCCTTCTTATTTCCCATAGTAGAATGGTTTTTTTTCTTCAATAGTTCTGATGTGTAGACCAAATGGAAAGTGGATTAAAATTATTTATATGAAAAACTAACTTTTAAGGATAAAGCAACTTAGTAAGATTTAAGACCCTGGAGAAGATTCTGTGTTATTCAGTTAAAGTAATTTCATAGGGAGCTTATTGGAACCATGAAGAAATAATGCAGAGTGAAAGAGAAGTATTTCCTTGCTGTATATGCTCCAGATAACATTTATGCACTGTCTGTAGGGAGTGTAAGATTTGTATCATTGTCTGTTATAAACATATTGTGCAACTAAACGCTTGCACTTATCAACAGGTTAAAAATAAAATCTTCGTGTGGCTAACACACAGGCAGCAAGCTTGTGCACTTTTTTTAGCTAGAAGCCTGTGATGTTCCAGCCAGAGAGCTAAGTTCTCATCCTGATGGTATTTGATTCCCCTGGCGTCATTTGCACTCCTCTTGATTTCCAGTGGTATAAAAGTATTGTCAAGCTGAATTATTTTTATAGTAATGCTTAGATTTGCTTCCATCAAACTAAATGGGATTTTTCAAAAGCAGGTAGAGGGCGGACTTCTGTTATCATAAGTTCAGCTCAAATTCAGGGGACAAAGTACTGTTTAAAACTTGTCCAGTGAGTTACCTGAACCCACTTACTACATGACTACTCATGCTCTCATAAATGGGAGGGGTCTGCAGTTAGGAAGGGAAATAACATCTTAATAACAATAGATGGATTTTATAGGTGCCAGAAATGGCATAGGTAATCTGCTACTGATGTGTAGTAGTTTTGCTGTCTCCCTTGCTTAAATTGGTGAGATTTTCAGAAGAAGCACAAGTAACTTAGGAGAGGAGATTTCTTCTAGAAATTTTAAAACAGGTGCTATAATTCCCTCAGACAAGTGGGGCTAAACCACTGAAGATGTTTCAGTCACTTGTTTCAGTCACTGAAATTGATGAGTAGGTTTCTGCGTAAGGACTTATGAACAGCTGATCACAGAATCACCAAGGCTGGAAAAGACCTTTGATGTCTGTAAGTTTGTTTTTTTTCTGTCTTAATTAATTAATTTATGTCTTAATTAATCCTGAGCTTTTCCTAGGTCCCCCTACTATATTGCAGTATACATTTAGAAATGCCTGGCAGCTCTGTGCTGTGGTTAGCTACGCTATTTCAATACTTAGAAACTTCTATCAAGGTTGCATTATTTGCCCCCAACAGTAAATAAACAAAAATAAGCAGGGCGAGTCTACCTGAGCGGCTCTGTCTGGAAGCAGTGGCTGGCTAAGTGGTGAGCCTGTTGGCTGACTGACTGTCAGCGTTGTGCACCACAACCTGGTGCCACTGAGAAGGGTTCTGTGCAGTCATACTTGACCTCTGTGTGAGGTGAGATGAGAAGTGTGTTTTAAGGTCTGTGCAGACTGGTGGTGATACTCTGCCAGGGTTTTATTTTCAGACTCGAGAAGTGTATGGCTCCTGCAGACCTGACAGCAACCCTGCAGCTGTGATGAAGGAAGAGGGAATTTGGCTCGTTCAGGTTTTTTGGGTTGGGCAGCAGTTGTTTTATCTGTTAAATCATTGACCATAGTGTTGGGCAGCACAGCTGCTTTCTTAATCCATGTTTCCAAGTGATTTGCACTAGGCTGCTGCTCTCCAAACATCTTTGTGTTCCCTGTCTTCTAAAGGGGGAGGGCTGAGAGCTGATACTAAATGCCGATTAATAGCTTGGAGCATTAATCCTGTGTTGCGCCCAAAGCTGTCTTTCCTTGAACTTTGCATGCTGTAGGCACAGTAACTGTAGACATCTAACGGCTGTGTTCAGAGAATGAGTGTAGCGCAGTCAGTGTGTGCAATGCACACTAATTTGTTGTGTGCTTGTTCTCAGGCCTTGATGTCATTAGCTTTTGTCAGGTGCTGGGGGCCAAACAAGACACCTTTTCTTCTTTGTTTGAAGGCATGAACAACCTGTCTCAGATCCTGAATGCACTGTGGTGCTTCTCAGACACTGAGAAATTAACTAGAAGAGGGAACCTACTGAGATCTTTTTGCATCAGTGGCAGGTATAGCTAGAAGAGTAGCTGTGAGGCAGGGGAGAAAAGTCTGCTACTGTTCTTCTGTCTCTATCCTTCCCCGCAGCTCCCTCCCCAGTGTCCCAGGGCAGAGGGGAGACACCTGAGAAGTTCAGTCTCTGGCTTTGGGCAGCTGAGTGTTGCTGAAGGGGGATGACAGGGTGCTCCAAAGTGCCATTGGTTCATGTCAGGCAGGACCCCTGCTCTGTGCTGCCTGGCCAGCAGCCCTCAGCTGCAGCAGTCACAAGCCAGCTGGTGTCCCCAGGACATGCTGCAGTTGTTCCAGATGCCTGCAAAGGAGGATTGTGATGCCTGGCAGAGGATGGAAAGACTTCAGCTACAGTAAAACCAGGCAGCTTCAGAGGCTTTGCCTATCCCTACTGCTTCAGAGCAGGTTTCCTCCACTCCCTCCCTGTGTCCTTGGTGGTGAGGCTGGAGCAGAAGAGGAGACCTGGTAAAAGCAGCCAAGGCAGCCATGACCAGCTGCAGCTGGAAGTGGTTACTCTGGTAATCTGTAATTGTAGCTGTCACTGCTCCCAGCAAGCAGAAGGAGAGGCAGTTTCCTTGTATTTCAGCTACAGAAGTTAAAAAATCACTGTTTTTTAGTTCGGCGCTTCATCGCCTTGGCAGCCCTCTTCTCCTTGGCTGGCAGATGGGAGATGGCACTCGCTGTCAGGAAGAGAACTGACCAATGCTGGTCACCACTGTGAATTGAGGAGAGGTGGGGGAGCAAGGGCAGGACTTCCCTTGTGATTTCCACTGGTGCCCATTACATCCCAAGCGCACAGGCGTATCTAGAGGCATTGCCATCCAGAGGGACCTTGAGAGGCTTGAGATGTGGGCCCATGCCAACCTCATGAAGTTCAACAAGGCCAAGTGCAAGGTCACCTGGGTCAGAGCAATCCCAAGCGCAGATATAGGTTCAGTAGAGAAGGCCTGAGATTGAGAGAAGGCCTGAGAAAAAGGACTTGGAGGTGTTGGTTGATGAGAAGCTCAACATGAGCCAACATTGTGCACCTGCAGCCCAGAAAGCCAACTGTGTCCTGGGCTGCATCAAAAGAAATGTGGCCAGCAGGTCAAGGGAGGTAATTCTGCCCCTCTACTCTGCCCTGATGAGACCCACCACGAGTACTCTTTCCAGTTCTGGAGCCCTCAACACAGGAAGGACATGGACCTGTTGGGCCAAGTCCAGAGGAGGGCCATGAAGATGATCAGAGGGCTGGAGCACCTCTCCTATGAAGACAAGCTGAGAGAGTTGGGGTTATTCAGCCTGGAGAAGAGAAGGTTCCAGGGAGACTTTGTAGCAGACTTCCAGTACCAGCAGGGGGCCTACAGGAATGCCAGGAGAGCCTTTTAACAGGGTATGTAGTGATAGGATGAGGGGGAATGGTTATAAGCTGGAAGACAGTAGATTTAGGTTAGGCATTAGGAAGAAATTATTTGCTTTGAGCATGGTGAGACACTGGAACAGGTTGCCCAGACCCCCTCCCTGGATGTGTTCAAGGCCAGGTTGCATGGGGCTTTGAGCAACCTGCTCTAATGGGAGGTGTCTCTGCCTGCGCTGGGGGGTTGGAACTAGATGATCTTTAAGGTCCCTTCCAACCCTAGGCATTCTGTGATTCTATGATATGATTGCTCTGCACAGGGGTCACTGGGGTGGCTGCTGCCTTCACCCCCCACTTCCCTGGGAGGGCAGAAGCTTTTTGGCTATATCTCTAGTGACATGTCTGTCAATACCCTGCGGGATCCCCCTGTAGCTTGGAGAAGCTGTAAGAAATGGTGGAAGTGGGCAGTAGGTCTTGTTGCTGGAGCAGGCACCTTGGAAATGCATGTGGGGGGAGAGTTGGTTGGGAGCTTGGAGAACTGGGTGGGAATGGAAGCAAGGAAGAGGAAGCTGGTAGGAAGTGACACCGTTTGGAAAAATGAGCTTCATTATAGGAAAAAAAAAGTACTGAGGTGTGAGGCAAGAAGGGGGAAAGGCAGTCTACCAAGAGCTCTAAAGATGTCAGCTGTATTTCTAAAAGTGAATGTTTGGAATTTACCTTACTGCATTATGTTGGCATCCTCTGCAGTGCCACTCATCTGTTTGAATGAGGAAGCTGTGGTTTAATTCTTTATAAATACAAAGAAAAAAACTATGGAGGCATAAGTGATTGAAGCAAGCTTTGAAAGAAAGAAGTTATAGTGTTTAAAGTAAGTTAAGCATTACCTTTTTTTATCCATGAAATGCTAGCAAGATCACACAATGAAGAATGCGTGTGTAAAAACACAGTGTGTTCCATAAACAAAAGCATTTGTGCAGCTTTATAGAGCAGTTGTAATAGCACAGCTGGAGGAACTCCAGGGGAATCTGTAAAAGTCTGTGCGTAATTAGCGCAGCCTTTTAAACACACAAAGGAAAAAAGGAGTGGATGCCAGCAAATCAGAAAAAAAAAAAAAAGTATAACCCAAACATGTGGAATTTTATTTAAATACAACTACTAGCTCAGTACAATCCTGTCCAAAAAAACCAAACCAAAACAACCTAAACAAAACCAAATGCCAACGCCCCCCCCCAACAAAAAAAACACCAAACGCAAAATACAGTGGGTGGCAGTTCATTGCAGTTTTCTCAGTAAATGGGTAAAGTATATAAACTTTCCAAATTAGTGGAATGCTGGCAAAAAGGAAAGTTTCCTGAAAAGTTTCTTTTTCCATGGAAAAGCCAATTTCTTTTTTAAAAAGATAAAAAGGGCACTGCTCTAGGAGAAGGAACCTGCAGAGCCCAGGAACATGCTCTTCAGGCATGTCATCTCAGCCAGTCTGCCCTGAGCCAGTGGCAGGAGCCAGGGTCACGGCATGTACCAAAAGAGGAGGAAAAGGAAGGACCATTCCTTTAATCCATTTTAAGCCAATATCTTTATAGTTTTTCCTTCTATTGTATGTTTTCATGGAAAGCAAACCAGCCTTTTTTTATTATTATTCTCTGAAAGCGATCACACCCTTTTCCTATTGGATCCTCAGAAAAGAGTATTGTAAAGCACAAGTTTTGCAGTGTTGCCCTTTTTTTTCCCAGTTTGTTGTTTTTCCCCTGTTGATTACAATGTTGACAGAAATGTTTTGGTGTGACTCTTCGGTGATGCCTACTGTCTTCTCTGGCAGGTACTACTTTGGAGTACATCCCTCATGGCCAACTTGCAAACTCCCATTTAACTTCAAATTTGAGAACACTGAAATTGGAGCAGGACATTGTGCCTGCTCAGGAGGAGAGGAAGACTCCTCTGGTGGAAGCTGTTCGGGGAAGGAAGTCCTTTTCTTCTCAGGACAAAACTCTTGCTCCAATTAATCTGACAGATGACCAGCTTGCCTCTGGCCTCTACGGTAAAAACAGGCTTACATTCATCTTTCATCGTATTGATGGAGTTTGAATATGAAATACAGTTAAAGGAGGTTTTCAGGGTTCTCAACATTGTGAAAGCAGAGAAAGATGTGGCTACAGGGAAAGTCGCAATGTCAGACCAGATATGTCTGCAGATAGTGGTTAGTTTTTAAATGGCAGATTGCAGCGCATCAGTGAAATGCCATTTAGTTTCTTCATAAGAAAAACATACTGAGAGAGAGTGAATATATATGTATTTAAAAGCACGTTTCTATGAATGTTCTATCTCTCATATGCTTAGAGATTGGTTTAAAAAGTTGTTTCAGTGAATACTAAAATCTAAAAGTCCAGCCTTGATTTAACATCCTTACCCTGTTGAATAGGTTATTGTTAAATGTGCTGTATGTACTAATGCAATAGTTCTGGCAATGAGCTGCTGTCATCTGACAACAAGAATCAACATTTTCTTAACAGAGCAGTGTAAGCCATTTGAATGTTAGACATCTTTCACAAATAGCAAAGAAAAAAAACCCCAAACATGTATTTTCTTAAAGTTTTCTGAAGCATCATAAAGGTTAGCAGCATGTTGGAAGATGGGAAGGTTAGGCTAAACTATTTTTCTGTTTCCTGACTTATTTTTGCAATTGTTCTTCAGTATTTCCAATATGCATCTCACACCATGACTGTATATATAAAAAGACTGGAAAGCCCAGCTTCAGTTGGTAAATTTAACAGAAGCTGTTTGCTTTCAAAAATTGTCTAAAGCTGCTGCAGTCAAAGTAGGCTACAGATTTGTACTGATTTTATCTCTGTTTTCAATAGTATGTACGAGTAATGAAAACACACTCAAATCTATCATGAAGAAAAGGGACGGGAAGAAGGATCTGAACAACACCAAGAAAAATCTGCAGTTTGTCGGCATTAATGGCGGGTAAGAAACTTGTCTCCAAAAAATTGTAGCCATCGTGCCGTTGTAGCACTTTCACAATGGGAAGGAAAGGAGGAACCCAGGAGTGCATGCATAGCTTTGGCCTATCTTTTAGGCTGAGGTGCATCTCTGAGTTTAAGGATCAGAGGAAAAATGAAAGAGCTGAGCTCATCTTAATCCTGTGTGAACCTTTTGCGCTTGCAAGTCACACATGGCATCAAGTCTCAAGTACCTGTAGATTAGATTCCTACCAAATTTAACATGGGAAAATGAAACAAACTCAGAGAGCCATGGGAACATTTCTCAGGCAATATTTTAGTAAGGAAAACTTCAATATGCATCTGGCAGCTGACAAGTGCAGCATTGTGCTATTGAACAATACAGCAGGAGATGGCATTGCCTAAGAATTAACTTCTCTGGCTTTGCGCTAGATAAATGCAGAAACTTTGCTACACAGATACAGAAAGCAGTATGGAAAATGACCTTTTAAAAATATTACTTACCCTTGCAGAATGTTGCAAAGAACTTTTAAAATGGTTTCACCAAATGGTTTTTATATAGCTTTTCTAGCCCTTTCCTCAGATTAGTTTTTCAATGTTAGTACAAATGCCTTGAGCAATATATAGCCTAAATATCACAGTTACTTCATTCCATGCATATTGACTAAAAGTATTATTACTTACAGTGGGGGAATGTTGTAACTTAAAAATCACTGTTATAATTGGAAGAATAGTCTTAGTACCTTAATTCATCAGCTGCTGATGTTGGTGAAATAAGACAATTCATTAGAATCAGCATTATAATTTTCCAAATAATTTATATTTCACCTAAAATATAAAAATATTTTGGATTGTCACAGGAAAAAATACTAAATTGTGGCTCTTGAATGGCACTGAGCAAGCAACCCCCCTGCCTGTTCTGCCCCCAGGTATGAGACGACATCCAGTGATGACTCCAGTTCTGAGGAGAGCTCCTCATCAGATTCAGAGGAGGAGTGTGAGGAGCAAGAGTACCCCCACAGCCAGCACACAGAGGAGGGGCAGCCTGTGCCCTGTGCTCCAGAGGTCTGCACCATGGGTGCAGAGAAAGACAGCATCCCCCCAGAAAGCGAGGCTGAGGAGGTGGAAATCAGAGAGAGGTAGGCTTGCTCGCCCTCTCCTGAGCACCTCTGAGGGGGTTACCACCACTGGGGTTTACCACTGTGCCCATGCTGGTGGATCCAGCCCCATCACTGCTCGACTGCTGCCCGCTTCCCTCCTCCTCCAGTGGGTGAGGGTGTCCTATCCAGTGGCTATCCACAGTGGCTTTAAATGGTCCATTTATGGTGAGATCCAGGTGGCTCCCCCCCCAGCAGAGGCTCTTCCAGGTCACAAACAGCACTCGTTTGGGAGCAAGCAATGCCTTGTTAACACCTTGGTCCGTACAACAGTAAGTAAGTAAGCAAGGAAATGAGTCTTGAACCGTGCACACCAAGTCAGCAGCTTGCTGGGATTGCATCTTGCATTTGCACTTTCCACAGCATCTCAGCTGTGGGTGATACTGCTCAGTAAGATGATGTGGTATAGCAACGAAGAGGTCTTCCAACCCTCAGATCATATACTTCATGTGAGATCATATAGTATAATATACTTTAATGTACTTTAAGGCCACCATCACACAGTTGTTCAGAATTTCATGTCTAAGTTACTCTTCAAATTGCTGATAATGAGCAGTGTAAAGTAGTGTTTGATAGGCAAGGCTTTTTTGCTTTTTTTTTTTTAGCATATGGAAAGCAGTTGTGTGGCGAGTTTTACTGATTCTTGATTAGTGAATGGGCAAAAGGAAGTATCAACATAGACAGTGAAGGGATATTTCATAGTTAGTGGGTTCACTGGATGTTTACAAGTGTGCTAGCTTGGAAAATTATGAAAGTGGAATAATAATAGTAAAAGAGCTAAGGCAAAATTAATGTCATGCTGCACTTGAGATACAGCTTAGTGTCAAACTTATCTGTAATTAGTAACTGCTAAATAAAAGAGATGCAGAAATTCATAATTAAGAGCTATTTGTAGGCCTTTGAGCTGTGAGTTTTGAAGTGCCCTGAGCTTTATTTATACAGTACTGTAGGATGGCCTTTTATTTTACAGGTGGCATAAAAAGGTGGGCAGTTTCTCAACGGAGCTCTCTAATTTATGTTTACCCTAGCAAGGGGTGATTGTGAAGAGGAGCAACAGGACAGCTTATATAGCCATGTATACTTTGGAGCATGTTATTTGCAAGCTGACTGTCCTGGCCATGCCCTTTGAGGGGAGGAGGAAAGGCACTTGGCCACCTGGGACCAAGCATGGTCCTTGCAATGGTGGAGCATTTCATTGCTCTGGAAGCACTAGCAGCTGGCTTGTAACCCTGGAGGGCTAGAACACCCGCCTTCCACGTGAGTGTGTTAGCCTGTCTGCTTTGTAGGAGAATTTTCCTGGAAAATTGCCATTATCCTCTGTGGCAGGTTGTAGGAAGAGATGGTTGACCACAGCCTGGCTTGCCATGTGCCATGTGGCATTTTCAGCTGTTTCGAAATTTGTGATGGAAAAGGGGCAGAAGTGAAAACATGATGTCGTGACTGGAGAAAAAGAGTACATTTGCAGAGTGGATGGGATGAGAGAGGATGGTTCCAGTGAATAGGAACCGTTAGGGAGGCACTGCTTGTGCCCTTTCCCACCAGTTAATTCCATTTCCATCACAAATATTGGCATTTCCTCTTGTTAATCAAGTAATCAAAGCACAGAGTCTATATTACATGCTGTGCAGTTGTACAGCAGGTGAGAATTTCCACTAGAGAAGAGTTGCTGCTGCTCCTCCTGTGTACATCTGGGAAACACATTTTTCCTCCCCGTGGAGGTCCACTACCAAGCCAGCAGCTCCACTTGCCATGGAGGGAGTCCCTGCTGAGAAGAGCTGCCAGAGCAGCTTCTGCATTGCAGCACCTGATGGAAACTTCATTCCCACACAGCTTTCTGGAAGGTAAATGTTTCTGTGCTGAAACATCAAGAAAAAAATTTAAATGCACCACATGTTCTATTGTCTTCCTCAGATATGAACTAAGTGAAAAGATGCTTTCTGCCTGTCACCTGCTGAGGAACAACATTGATGACCCCAAGGCATTGACCAATAAAGATGTGGTAAGTAATGCAGGGCAAAATTCTTCCTGAACTACAACAGAAAAACATCTGGGAGGGGTAACTTCTGGGTTTGCAGGACCAGCACTGCAGTGGCTAGGCAGAAGAGGATTTAATGTTGCCTGGAAGAGTCACAAAGTTCTATTTCTACAGGAGACTTCTACTTGTGGTGTGCTGGGGTGTTGTCGTCCCAAGGCACACACATAAAAATAGTAACATGAAAGTGCAGTTTCAACGTATCTGTGCATTCTGGTGTTATTTTTGTAAGCGTTCCTTGAGCACTGCTGTGGGCAGTCCTCAGGCTTCGCATTAAGAGACTGCACGGGGTGAGGAGCCTGTTTCTTCTCATGACAAAAGCTCTGAGTCTGTTCTGAAACTGCAGGTGCTCTGCCTCCTTATAAGCACACGGATACTCCTTCTGTCAAGCTTACTGCTCTGGTGGCTTTTATCAGTGCAGCAGGGAGTATGGAGGATTCATTGTTAGTACTCAGTCTCAAGAAATAAGATTCTATTTGCTTCATATAGGAATTGGCTATATGCCTCATTTAGGAATTGCCTGTGCTACTTTGTGAGCGCAATCTGAAAGCAAAGGAACACTACTTAGTGAGAAGAAACTGAATTCTGCATTTGTTACTGTTGTGCAATGATGTAAAAAGAAACAATCCAGTGCCAGTCTCCTCTATTGTAGAGCATCTGCAGCTTCTTATAGACAATAATATTGTCTGTAAAACACAGACAAATCTGTGTCCAATTCTGACACTGGTAGTCATGAGTATGTTTTGAAAGGTTGTTTAATGCAATTGTGATGGGTAGTTTTTAATCCTGTGTCAGTCCTTCAGGAGTAGTTCAGGCTTTCAAACAACAAATGCTTCTAGGCCCAGTTGGAGTTGAAAGTGTCAAAAATTGCATAAGCAGGTGATAATCTCTGCCTTGGAAGTGTAATTAGAATTTACATGTTTCTTTCTTGTGCTTAAAATGCTTGCCAGCACAAGCAGTGCTGTGTAGCTGGAAACTGCAGACTAATCAGCTCTTGTTCTCTGTCTGCTGATGAAGAAGTCTTGTCCAAAAAGGGTAAACTTCAATACAGCTAAGGATCTGTATAAATTGTCCCAACCTCTTCTAACATACTCAGCTCTTGTAGCTGCTGTTTACACCAGCAATAGCTGCAAACTGCTCTCTTTAGGATGTGATGGATTACTTGAATAAAAAAAAAAGTGTACCATTTATGTAATAACGTGTGTGATACTGTGACTGTAAAAATGATTTCTTAGTGGTGTTTTGCACCCAGTAGTGCCTAAAAAAAAATTTAAAAAATTATATTGTGTCACTTAATGACCACTTTTGTGTTTCACCTGTGTATGTTCACAACAGATGTGGACTCTTAACTCAAATGGTTGGACCTATTAAGTTTGTATTATAGTAGTACTGATGTAAAATATTCTGTATATATGTATATGTAGTTACAGATACATATGTTGTACTGATGTGTGCAGAATATTCTCCCTTTACCAGATATGAGCCCCATCTGGAGCTACTGGTAGAGGTCCTCTGTTTTTCCTAGAGGCTAGAGAAGCATGCTGAGTGTCTTCTCTGCAAAACTGTCCATGAACCTACTGGGCACTTTGCAGGTAGGGTTCATGAGAGGAGGAGGTCCTTCCAGGTTAGAGAAATTGTCTCAGCAACTCAGAGGTGGCTGGTGATGGAGGGAACCTCTTTGGTTCACAGCTAGATCTGCTCTACCTACATTGTTCCCATCAGACATGTACCTGACCTAAGAGGCTCCTGCCCCTCCACCCTCAGTCTATACCAATGGGAAAGTTTATCCTGAATGTCTAGCCTGCATCTTCTCACTGCAACTAAAAGTCCTTACAACTACAGCCAGACAGCCATCCTGCAGGCAAAGAACAGGTTCTTTTTTCTTCCTCACCACAACAGCCTTTTGCACTGTGAAAATGTTACAGGCTTCCTTTCTCCAGCTGTTCTTTCCGCAGAGCATCGCCAGTCCTTTCTGTCTGTCCCATATGTCAGATCTCCTTGACCTAATAGTTTTCGCTGCTCACCTTTGAAACCATTTCAGCCAAGTCTTTTGTGTCATTCAGTGATCAGATCAGACAAGGTGGTCCAGCTGTTGCCTTCACAGTGCTAGGCAGAGAGAAGGGACTGTTTCACATGCTATGCAAACTATAAATCCATTTATTCACCCAGAAACAGTATTTGCCTCTTCCATTACAGCATGATGTTGTTGACTCAGGTTCAGCTTCTGATCTTCTGTAATGCCCAGCTCTTCTGTTGCAGAACTGCTGTCCAGCCAGTTCTCCTGTACTTTATGTATTTGTTAATTCATGCCTCAGGATTGAACCTAATTGACTTAGCATGCTGTTGTTTTAATTCCCTGAGAAATGCGCATTCCCGCTGCTCTTAGTCTTGGGTTCATCAGTGATTTACAAACTTAAGTATTTCATGGCAATGGTTACTCCAAGTCTTTTTTCTGTTCACCAGTGTTTGATACTCATTAATTCTGGGAGTAATTTCATCCTAATCTTCTGTCACCTCAGATGTGAACCATTCCTGAAAATTAAGTGAAATGAGATGAAGTAAACAATCGGTGTTTTAAAGAGGGGTTAAGTCAGAGGGGGAATTTCATCTTGTTTGTGAGCTGAATACTTTCTTCCCACATTTGACTAAAAAAGGCTTGACCTCCTGCATTGCTGACTTGTGGGATGGAAAATCCTTTAAATAGATTGCCCATATGTAAATTTTTCTATCTTGGTTTTGGCAGAGGTTTTGTTTAAATACCATCCAGCATGAGTGGTTTCGTGTCTCAAGTCAGAAGTCGGCTGTCCCTGAAATGGTTGGAGACTACATAACTGCTTTTGAAGAGATTTCCCCTGCTGTCCTCAGACATATCATCAATATGGCAGATGGAAATGGAAACACAGCTCTGCATTACAGTGTCTCACATTCTAACTTTGAAATTGTAAAGCTTCTTCTGGATGCAAGTAGGTTGACTTGTTTGCACGTTATTTTTAATTATTTTGGTTTTTGCAATCCCCAGGAGTGAAATTCTTGATGAGCAGGAGTTTGAGCTTCCTCCAGCAGCCAATATAACTGTTAACAGTTACACAGTGACTTGGGTAGTCTAGAATCCTTGTTTCTAGTACTGGCTTTGGAGGTGATGGTGGGGACTCTTAAAGAAGTTACAAAAATGCTCAAGGACATTATATACAAAGTTGACCCCTCTTTGGGACAGATAGGTAGACCCCTGACTCTTGGACTGTTGTCCAAGTTCAGCAGCACCAGACTCCACTAGTTTTCTCTGGTGGCAGTGCAGCCTCAGACAAAGGTAGGATGCTGGTGAAGGAACATGTATTCAGCTATAAAAATCCATGTTAAACACTCAAATTAGTCTAGCTTTATCCTACTAGAGTAGTAGAGGATCTTCTGGCCACCACCTTGACGTGTTAATGCTGCTCCCCTGAAAAACAGGCATTCTGCCATACAGGAGCATTTTCCTGGTCCATAAGCAATGTGATAATGCTTCATTTGGTTGCTTTTATTGTTGCGTCCTTCTCTCGATCCCCTTGCAACACACATACAGTGAGGATAGTGGCAAAGGGGAGGCTCTAGGGTGTCTGTTCCCCACATGGGCTAAACCAGAAGGCAGCCAGCAGAAGGTGTCACACGTTGGAACTGGTCCTAGGCAGGATGTGGGTCTGTTTGAGCCTAGTTTTGCTGCCTAATGGAAATTTATTTCTCTGAATTAGTTATAAAACCTGTCACAACTGGTTTTGAGACTTAACTAGACCAGTGACACATCTGGAGTGTAAGCCTAGCAATATTTATAAATCCAGAAGGGTAGCATCAGATAAACAAGGATATTAATTATAGAAATCTCAACTTTGATAACCCACAAAGCACATCTGACACACACGCAGAGACCTCCTCAGCAGGAAAGTAAGCACTTTGAAATCTCTGGTCCTGTTTGAAGGCAGCTGGTTGGGAAGAGTGAGTCACGATGGGGGAATGCAGGGAATGTCAGGAGCGCAGTGAACTGCAGCAGGCTGGCTCTGGGTATCTCAGGGTATCATGGACACACTCATCTGTTGTTGGAAGTCAGCTGGAACACAGTGGATTTTGACTGTGAAATGCAACAACCATGACTTGTGTCAGGTGTGCAGCAGCACACTGCATGTGCCAGCAGCTTGGAAAATAATTGTGAACAGGCACATTCCTTCAGGTTTCAAAAGTCTTCCTCTGGACTGTGTCTAAATGGTCACTACAGTCAACATTACAGTGTGGTTATATCACAGGCAGATTCTCAGTGCAAGAACTCGTCTGTATGTTTGGTGGGAAGAGCAGATGACACAAGAGACTCCTCTGTATCCCCATGCGGTGTTACCGAGAGGACAAATAGGAAAACAGTTCTGCTTGTTAGCCATCTAGAAAAGGAGTTGAAATGTGACCTCAGAAAACATACCTGAAGTCTTGTCAAGCTAGGAAAGCATCTTTTCCAGTAATTATTCATGACTTGTGAATTACTGCACGTAGCAGTATCATGTTCTGTGGCTTCTTAGAAGTGACATCTGGAAGTAAGGTTGAGCTACTGGTTATGAGGTAGCACAAGTGTTGTCAATGGAACATGAAAAAAATGTGCATTTTCTTCTATCTGCACTTGTATCACTTCTGCAACATTTTTTCACTTCAAAAAATAAGGAAGAAAAAAAAGCCTTTGGCAATAAATCTGAAGAATTTCCTGGAAGATTTTTGCCTGTTAAGATGTCTGTGGTGCATTTTAACCCCAAGTCTAGAGACACTGTTTACGTATGTAAGTCTGAGTTCTTGCTTTCCGATATGATGAGCTCACTGAAAGTCCTGCTGCCTGGTAAATAATCAGCCCTGTTGTATTCCTGCAGAATTTTAGGCACAGAGACAGACTGGAGGTTAGACTTAAACAAAAAGGAGAACTCCTGTCAGTTGCTGGCACTTATCAGAGAACTTGACTGTATTTGTTCCCAGAGTACTTTTTGTTCATAGTCAAATACTTTGTAGAGCTGGAAACAGTCTTTAATTGAAAGGTTTTTTCTGCAGCACCAAAACACATCAAAGTGCACTTGCAGATCTCTAAAGGAACACCAATTAAAGGAAAATGTTTGTGCTGCGGAGAAACAACTTTTCTGCTGACCATGTTGCTGGGTTGTTTTTGTTTTGCAGTGTGGATCCACTCAGAAGAGGAGCTTAAATACTCTCCTGATGGTATTTCTGGGGTTCGGACCCATGACCCTGATGGTCACGTCAGATTTCAGACCACTTGCTTTTACATAAGAAAAAAAAAAAGGCACAAATAAAGCCCTAAATAATGACATATAAAATGGTTTTGTGCTCTGCCTTGTGTTGCACACATAGTGCAAAATAATCCTTTTCGTTCTCAGGCTCAAGAGCACACCCATTTATTTTTTTCTTCTCCACTTTCCCTTGAATTGCTTCCATTATGAGAGCAGTTACTGCCTTTTCTTTTTACAGGCTGCTCTAATAACAGTTTATTCAGTTCATTAGCACAGTTGCTGCTTTTTGGGTTCCTGCTTTTCAAAGAAATTATCTCATCCCCCTGCAGATGTCTGTAATGTAAATCATCAGAACAAGGCTGGCTATACCCCCATCATGCTTGCTGCGCTTGCAGCTGTGGAAGCAGAGAAGGACATGAGGATAGTGGAGGAACTGTTCAGCTGTGGGGACGTGAATGCTAAAGCCAGCCAGGTCAGTCAAATTGTTCACAAGACACTATTCTCACTCCCATGTCTTTTTATCTTTCCATCCACACTCCCATCCCCACTCCATCAATTCAGCTTTTAACACTCATTTACTTCACCCTCCGCGGTCCTTGATGTTTGTGTGTATGTTTTTGACTGGTGTATACAAAATGGAGTTGGAGAAGAACAGTTAAGCTACAGGTCTGGATCTCTTCTAAAAATGAAGATTGAATATTGTATGAAAGAACCAATACTGAATTTTGGGAGGCATTTATAAAATGCACCATTTAGCAGCTTCCAAGGAACTCCAGATGTCTGGAAATAGACTTGATATCTTTGTTTAATTTAATAAGTAGCTGTGTAGATGTGGCATATATTATGCATAAAAGGTATTTCAGTAATGGCAGGCAGAGCCTTGAGACTGCTGTATAAAACAATAATCTTTTTTTCCCGCAGAAGAAGCACAGTGGCAAACAACAAAAGTGAGCATGCTTTGTCACTGATTGTCTGTGTAGTTATTTGGGTTTTCCTCTTCTTTCCATGCAGGCTGGTCAGACAGCACTGATGCTAGCTGTGAGTCATGGGCGGATAGACATGGTTAAAGCTTTACTGGCTTGTGGGGCAGATGTCAATATCCAGGACGACGAAGGCTCTACAGCTCTGATGTGTGCTAGTGAACACGGACATGTAGAGATTGTCAAACTTCTGCTGGCTCAGCCTGGGTGTAACGGCACTCTCGAGGACAATGTGAGTTGCCTTTCCAGATAGTGCTTCATCAGATAGCTTCTCCACTCTACAATGTTTTTCAATTCAGTTTTTTTTTTTGAGGCAATGGAGAGCTTCTGAAATCTCCAACTCACAGCATGGAAGTACCAAATGCTTGAGTCCTCTGCTTAGTGGTAGTAAATGCTGTGTTTATTTGGCTAGTATCTTTACTTTTCTAACAGACTTAGCCAGTAGGAATTTTTATGGTGTGCTGTAGATGTGCAGTGGTCAGAACAGAAAAAAACATTTGCTATCTCATGGTAAAACATCTTCCCTTCTCAGATTCAGAGAATCACAGAGTGGTTGGTGTGGGTTGGAAGAGACCTTAAAGATCATCTAGATCCAACCCCCCTGCATGGGCAGGGACACCTGCCACTAGACCAGGTTGCTCAAAGCCCCATCCAACCTGGCCCTGAACGCTTCCAGGGATGGGGCATCCACACCTTCTCCGGGCAACCTGTTCCACTGTCTCACCACCCTCACAGGAAAGAATTTCTTCCCAATGTCTAACCTAAATATTCCCTCTTTCAGTTTGAAACTATTCCCCCTCATCCCATCACTACATGCCCTTACAAAAAGTCCCTCCCCAGCTTTCCTATAGGCCCCCTTCAGGTACTGGAAGGCTGCTATTAAGGTCTGCCCAGAATCTTCTCTTCTCCAGGCTGAACAACCCCAACAACCCACAGCCTCTCCTGTGAAGACAGGCTTGTTCAGCCTGTCTTCATAGGAGAAGTGCTTCAGCCCTCTTATCTTTGTGAGACCCTCCTCTGGACTCGCTCCAACAGGTCAATGTCCTTCCTGTGTTGGGGGCCCCAGAACTGGACACCACATGGCGGGGTTTCACCGGAGCAGAGAGGGAGAATCACCTCCCTTGACCTGCTTGTCATGCTTCTTTCCCCCTAGTCACATTCCTTCCCCCTTTCCTAGGAATCTTGCCATTTTCAGTTAGGACCTTATCTGGAGACTTAACAACCTTGTTGTGTTGCTTTTCTGTGTCCATGGCAAACATCAACTTCACAGTTCTCTTCACAGAATGTTCACACAGTATTTACACCATTACTTTTGAGTGTACTAGTTTGGTCCTAGTCATGAAGCTATATTATCCTAGCAATAAACAGATACAGGCTATGATTTCAGTGCCTGGGGAGGCACCTGCATATTTCTTGATTGCCAGGATCATTGCAGCCTACACTGTCAGCAGACAATTTCATCTGTAGACTTCTCAAGCATGAAACTGTTGACTTAGCTTGTCTGTAGCTGGACACAGACTTGCCACATCTGTGTTCTCATTAACACTGCTTCTTGGGTATGTTTCCATTCTTCCTGTTATTCTACCCACTGACCACTAAAAGCAGAGCCTGGGTTTGGGATTTGGGAGGGCAGTAAGTGGTTATTTGTTGAAGCTGTTACAGAGAAACAGAGACATCATTTCAGTTCATTCACTCACCTAATGCAGGAGCTGGCTCAGTTGCCCGATGGCACCAGTGGTGTGTAACAGCTGGCCTGAGGGGAAAATGTAAGAGGGCCTCAGTGTAACAAACACTTTAGGGGGCAGTCTAGGTTACTGCAGCCTGGATGCTGTTAGCACTATTAATCATCTAATCAATAATTAAAGTCTTTATGGGAACAGGGCACTTAACTATTAATGTAGGCCGTTTGATACTGTTTCCCCAGCACAGCTTGTCTGCTGCTTATTTTTCATTTTATAACAAGTTTGTGCTGTGAGATTATGAGATTTTTAGCATTCTCCTAGCTATTCTGAATGTGACAGTGATGGTTTTTCAGACAGCAAAGTAGTAAGCTGAGCTTCATGCTACTGATGTGTGTCACTCTGACAGTGATTCAGCATCTCTCTTTAAGAACTTGGCTTTTTCTGGTGTTGATGGTGGAGTTTTTGTTGTGCATTTGTAGTGCATTATATTTCACTGTAGTGGATAGTTCTTCTAGCTCCTGTCTGCTCTGGACAATTAAATCTATGTATATCATTCTCTGTATTCTCATAAGAAGATTTGCACTTGGATGCTATCCTGTCTCATGCCAGAAAAGGGTTTTCTTAAACCTGTTTCCTTAAAAAACTGGTGCTGACCCTCCTAATACCAGTGCTGTGGCAGTGGCTGGAAAACGTGCTCCATTCAGAGAGGCAACATAAGGGGTAATCTTTATGAGAGGACAGTTCAAATAGTGGCATTTTTGTGGAAACTTCCACACACAAGAACCAAAACCCAGGCAGTGGACCAGTAAGCCACTGTGAGATTTGTGCTGAGGCTGTAGCTGCCCACCTTGTAATTTACACACCATTGGAGAGCAGGGGCTTGTAGCCATGTGATGCACCAATTTCAGGAAGGAAAGGAAGCATAGAAGGCAGGGTTGGGAATGTGGCAGCTTCATACAAGTGTGCCCCTCTGACAGCTCAGAGGTTCACATCACAGGTTGTTTGACATCTACTTTCTGGACCAAACATGGTCTGAAGGCAAAACAGCAGGTCAGTAAATTACCCTTTCAGCAAATGCATTTACCTTCTAGCAGCCTCAACAACTATGGTTTCTGAAAGCAATAGTATCTTCTGAGAAACTGAAGTGACAGTATTTGACCAGGGAAGTCCATTTGTTTGTAGCTAGACTTCCATCAAGGAGTTACTTGGCATTATGAATGCAACTGCTCTTAGTGTTAATGGGAGCTGTAACACAACAATTACCATTGTAACACAGCAAGTATCATGATATTAGACTAGTATTAGTCTTTCTTACCTTCACTTCCACTCCTCACTGACATTGTAGTTTCTCTCAGACAGCCAATCTTCTGAAACCACTGGTCTTACACAGCACTACTTGTAATGTTATTGTGATAATGCCCTGTTCATTCTTCCTCAGCACTAATCAAGACTCCTTGTTGGGAGAAATTAAGATGCCTCTGACAATTGGACCGCTGCATAAAACAGCAGTGCAAGGCTTATTGTCACTTAATTATAACAAAAGAAATTAAAGAAGTCTCTAAATTAACCCAACTGTCTGTCTGAGCAGTAGGGTCTCCATAACTTCCTTTCTCTGTGGGCTGATGGGGCTTTCAAGTGATCTGTTAATGCATACAAGCACTAATTCTCTTACTCCTTCCTTTCTTCTCTCAGGATGGCAGCACAGCACTTTCAATAGCCCTGGAAGCTGGACATAAGGACATAGCTGTTCTCCTTTATGCCCATGTCAACTTTTCCAAAACCCAGTCACCGGTTAGTACACAACCTCCTACAGTTTATGTTTTAACTTACTGCTTCTGAACATAATAGTAAAACATAAACAAAAAACATGTACAGCACATGAAATTTTGAGTTTATTCACAAGATATTTTTTATGTTGCTAAGTGTACATTTTTAAATACAGTTTGACTGCAGAGAGCTGAACCCTTGGTTAAGGATTCCTCTTCCCCTTTATCTGGGTACAGATAGCTCACTGTCAGGCTTCACTGACTCTGGATAGTTTACAGAGGTGCTTGTTGCATCATTGTAATGCTAATTACTGACCTGGTCACAAAACACTGCTGTTCTGGAGTTACAGCTGTCATATGCTTCTGGTAGCTATCCACCTGCTCTCTGAGCCCCAACTTACTGTCCTGATAAATTACTGCTAAATGTTTCTCTGTCTAAAACAACATGCACTCTAAGTTAGCAGACAGTAGCTGGCACTATTCTTCCTAAAATGGAGGGGAGGGGAAGATAATCTGTGCAATTAAAAGGCACAGGAGTGAACAAAGTGCTTGTGAGTGCTGTAAAATTCCCCTTTGATTAATTATTCTTTCCTCTTTTCTAGGGCACTCCTAGGCTTAGCAGAAAGACATCTCCTGCTCCAACCCACAGAGCCACATTTGAGTAGTAGTGCATGAATATCTGTAAAAATCTCTCTGCCATCTTTAAGCTGCTAAATGTTACTGTTTTACTGAGACAGATACTGAATGTAATTGTCTTGTGCCTGGACTCACCAGCAAAGTGAAAGCAGAGATCTAGTGCTAAAGGTAGAAAACTGTAAACTTGAAGCAAACATGTAGTTAAGTAGTGCTCAGCTGAGAACCTTAGCCAGAACTGTTCTTTTGCTCAGTGTGAAGGACCAGGTACTTCCTCACACGAACATAACATGCCCTTTAGGTCAGCAGTCAGAACTGGCTTAAAGATGGCTGCTCCACGTGGCACTCTAAACCCTCTCCTGCCTGCCTCCTCTGCCAGAAAACAACAACTGGGACGCCCTGAGGGGGTAGCTGCTGCTAGAGAGGAGCAGTGGCGGGAAAACAGCAACAGTGTTGCAAACTGCAGGCCTGCAGTGGCTGAGAAGCCTAGAAATACGAAAAGAAACAGATTGTATTTCCGTACACTGGCATAAATCCTGTTTTTCTTTGCTATAGTCGATCCTTTCCTGTGTTATGTGCAGTCTAAGACTTCTAAAGCTATCCATGCAGGGGTGTCCTGGCAGCTTATTTTTAATAATTCTAAAACATATTTACTGTACCTAGATTTTATCACAGTAACCTTTACATAAATTTCATTCCAACATGATTTTGATGTTTTTAATTACTTTGAAATTCAGAAGTTGCAGTTGCTTGTATAGTCAGCTCCATAGATGTTGAGCTGGTGGGTGAGTGGGAAGGTATTGGGGATAGAGCCTCTTGTCAGGTCTGAAGTTGACTAAGTAAGTTTTTGCTAATTGGGGATAATGTATAACTTTTTATATGAAAGATACTAGTATCTATAAAATTAACTCGCACAGTATTTTCAACATTTTATATTCCTTAATAATTAAAAAATACATGAAGAATTACATGTCCTGTTACCATATTTTTATTAACTGTGTCAGTCTATAAGCTCCATACATGTTTATTGGAGAGTAAAATTAGGGGTACCAGCTATATATTCCCCTTGAGTGGAATTGAGCGTAGTTTTCGGTGCATATTTATGGAATGCTATTACCTTGTCACATTCACTTTAGTCACGTGTATTGAAATGTTTGAAGTGCCTTGGACTCTTGCCATATTTTCAGAATAAAATTTCATTATGCTGTTTTACTCCTCTCCTGTTTTACATGTGATTTGTCACCATCCACAAATGCTGCAAATTACAATTGCAGCAGCAAAACAGGGTAGATTGGTGAGTCGAGGCAGGGAGGACAGGTTAGCTTGGCCCTTGGGGGCTGCTGATGCCAACAGCATGTGTGCCTAAACTAGCTTTTTCCTACTGACTGACAGAGTAAAAAGCTTTGCCATCACTGGTCTTGCACATGCTGCAAAGGTTGGACCCTTCATGGTTTGGGAGAGAAGCTGCCTCTCAGCCATGTGAAGCATCATGGAGAGGCACCAAAGGATGGTGTTCAAGTGGTTTGCTTGGACTACAAAGTAGTTACCAACTGAAAACCCAAAAGGTTTTTTGTTTATGAGCTTGATTTTCCAAACCTGGCAGCTTGGTGAATGGGGTGCTTTTTAGATGGCCTTGAAGCAAGTCCTAAACTAGTTCCTGTGTATCCTTGTTGGTTCAGACCTACTTGAGACAGAAACACAACTCAGTGCCTTCCTTCAAGGGACCTAAACACTAATGTTGTTCTGCGTCCTTCCTCCTTCCCTCCCAATGTCCTTACCAGCTTTTCCTACGTGGTCCCTTTGAAATATAGACCCATCCACTTGGACTACTTGGATTTGGTGGCTTGGGCTGCATAAAATTTTTGTGAGCTCTGTCAGAGCTGGTTTGGTGCAGCTCTGCAGGTACAGTGTGATAACAGCACCAGGCTGGTACCCCAGTGCTTAGGTGTGTCTCCTGGGCAAAGGACAGGTGAAATCTCTCTGGTGGGGAGGTCATGTCTTAACATAGCAGGGTCCCAAACAAGGCCTGGCCCACCCCCTGCCCCACCTTGAGGTCAGTCAGTTTTTACTGTTGCACACCTCTTTTTGGACAACTTTCCTTTTCACTCTTCACTTAGCATCTCATTTTCTGTGGATGCTGTCTCACTTGGGTCCTACCTGCTAGTGAAAAAGAGGTATATCACCAACTTGCCAAACTACAGTGAAAATAAGATCTTCCCTCTGAAGACAAATGACAGCAGCAGCTGTAAAAAATTGAACAGAAAAAAATGCCCCTCACTTTGCCATCACGCTTAGTCAGAGACTGTGAGTGCAGGCTGTCCTGTGTAGGGCAGGGAGCAGGTCCCTGTATCGGACCTGAGCTCTGCCCCACGTGTGCATCCACCCATTGACCTGAGACTTGGTCACACGCAGTGTATTAAATTAGTGCAGACTTGCCCATAAATTCTTTGTTTGCTCTAGAGCTGGGAGGGTTTCTTGTTCAGCAGAATTAACACAAGTGGGATCTCCCTGCCTTGGCATGGCAAGAGCAGCTTTTGTTTCAGTTTCAGATCTGTTGATCTGCCACCTCTTGCCACAGTCTGAACAACTGACTGGAAAGCAAAGTTAAGGTAATCTGTTCTTGTCTTTTTGAGTTTGAAACACACACAGTGCTGGAGTAAAACAAATCAAGCTGACAAAGTGGAGAAATGGATCTTCTCCAGAACTTGTTCTAATTTTACAGAAAATCCAGTTCACTTATTTATACATGCTTGCCTGTATCCAATGGATTAAATTCTTGTCTAGTGGGGAGACCTCATAGTGCCAGGGGCAATTTGAACCAGGGGCAGATTTCTATTTTCAGTTTTACTGAGAATATAATTTTTATTTAGTACTGGTTAGACCAAAGACAGTCTTCTATCTATTCTTCTGTGCCTTCTTAAGGAAGTTAGTAATCATACTTTTAATTCTGACATATCTCATGACAGTGGTTTTACACAGTCTTGCAAGGAGCAGGGAGTTGCACTAATGATCCTCATGGGTCACTTCCAACTTGAGATATTCTGTAATTCTGTGACAGTAGTTTAGATTCAGTAGTAGCCTTTAGATTATGCTCCAAAGTCTGACTTGGTTAAAGAGTATGCTGAGTTGTCTGATAACGTCTTTTTCAGTAATGCCACTGTATTGCTGTAGGAGATACCTTAATTAGTAACATGCCCCAAACCCCTGTTTTTTTAAACAATTGTCTTTGTCACTACACTACTATCTTGCTGTTGTGTTTAATTTGCATATATGTGTATTTATACATACTGTAGCCTGAGGCTAAAAAAAATTGGAAATGCCTGTGAATTGAGCTTTGCAGAGCAGAGGGCCATGACTTATTTTCTGGGTTGGCACAGGTCCCTGTCTCTTCCTCCACAAATCAATGGGAGTCCTGGGAGTGCAACTATTGTAGAAATGTTAAAAAAACTTGGTCCAGTGGTTTAGGTGTCTAATGACAAAGGGAGAGTCACCAAATGTAGCTTAATACATTTTTTTTAACCTGGAAATAATCATAGGAAGAGGAATGTAAAAATAAACATTCCATCTTTTTTTTTTTTTTTTTTTCTTCATCCTGTAGTGAATTGGTATATCAGAAACCAACACATTAGGCATTAAAATTTTCAAAGTGATTTCACTGCTTTTTAATGGTCTTGACTGTCGGAAAACGGGGGGGTAATGTGACCCTTCCAACAGCATGCAAGGCTCAGGCTATGCAACTCAGAGTTCAGGATTTATTTAGATGCCATTTTCCTGGTAAGCAAAAGGGTTCACCTAGTATTGGCCTCGTTGAACTTTAGACAATGTTCATTGAAGCTGTGGACTCTGCAATTCTGTGCAATGTTCAGTTTCTTCCCTAAAGCTCATTGTCTTGGGTTAAAATGCCTTGTAAAGCAAAGTTTTAACTGTATGGTGAAGTAGGCCACTGTGGTATGACATGCCAGGAAGATCACCATAAGCAGCCAAAACTTTGGATGTGTTGGTGGATATCGGTGAAAAAAACCGACTATTTACTGGACTGTGCAGTCAGGGGAAAAAAAAGAAAAAAAGAAGAAGGAGAAGGAATAATTACTTTGCTTAGCATTTTATTCTTTTGGAATGCCCTCCTGTCTTAACACCTGAGCACTGTGGAAATCAGACCCTTTCCCAGGAAATAGTTAAGAGATTCTCAAAAACATCTGAATCCACCAGTGCCCTCTGCAAGCCAAGTTCAATTCCACTTGTTAATGCCTTTATCACAGGTTCTGGGATTAAGGGCTTTACCACGCATACCAGCTCTCAACTGAGCTCCCCCTCCACACTCTCCTTGGCATTTGTTTTCAGTTCAGATCAGATGATGATTGACTCTTAGTATATCCAAGCATGATATTGTCATCACCTTTGAACTCTGACTGTCAGTGAATATATCAAAGCACTGGCACTTTTTCAAGACTGTAAAATACATCACTGGTACTGAGTTTTAAAATTATGGAAATTAGCCAAGTCAATATTGATCTAAATGCAATGACTGAGGAACGCATTTTTGCAAGACATACTTGCAGAGTATCTCCTTGATACAGCTGGAAGAACTCAAGTTATTTTAGAAATAGCTCTTATGTCTGTTTCTCCTGGCATCTCATACTTTTGGCTGGGAAGTCTGGCTGCTCTGAGTCCAGTTCAGCCATGGTGTGAAAAATGCAAGCCTTGGCGTCAACCCCTGATACAGGACTGGCTCTGTTTGCTGGGATGGAAGCGGCCCAAAGGCTAAAGATGTCCTCCTCCCTTTGAAAGGCAGCAGCAGAGCTGGCCAAAGCACTGCTCACACTCTTCCTTCAGCTGCTTTGTTGGGCTCTGTGTCTGCATGCAGGTTTGTAAACTTCATCCCCTCCTACTCTTTGCGCCTACATCCATGTCCATTGACTGAAAGCTTAACTACAAGCATTTCCTTGCTAAAAAGAGACACTTTCAGATGTTCAGCTCACATGGAGATGCTTGGGACTGCCTCTGAGAGCCTGACATGAGACAAGAGACAGAGGTCAAGGAGCCATGTTGGAAAACCTGCAAGGAGGATTTCGCATTAAACACTCATAGAAATGGCCACAATGAGATTAGAGGAAAGGTCTACCCAGATTCAGGTTTGTTTCATATTTCAGTTGGGAAATGTGGAAGTATTAGCTTTCATTACTCACAGCTTAATGCAAGGAACTAAATTTAAAAATCCCTGTCCATTTCACTGTTCTTTGTTGTGTCTCTGTGCGTGCATATGCTGAACAGAAGAGCCTGGGTTAGAGGCATCTCTTCTCAACAAGTATTTTTGAGAACCTCTGTATAAGTTACTATGCAGAATAAACTATAACTTTCTTTTTTTTCTGTTTTTTTCAAAGATGTTTGTAAGAACTCATTAAAGTTGTTTGTAAAATGACAGGGTTTAGTCAATGGGAACAAAGCACAAGAGTAAAACATGCTGAAAGTGGTACTGCCTTACAACTGCATACATACTTTGGTCAATGTATCAGATGGTTCTTTACTACAAGTGATTAATAAATTCAGTGCCTCAAAACCTCTGTTCTAAGTGTTCTGCTTCCTTAATGATGATGCACTTCTAACTTTTCATGTTAAAAGATACGCGTGCTTCCACACACCCATGTGTGATCCCTGAAGAGATCTCAGGAATGAGAGGACCATCAGGGAAAATGGGAGCCTTCAGACAGTTGGTACCTGTTGGCACTTCAGCTGGGCCCTTAAAGGGAGTGACAGGATATGTGGAGGGCACAGGAGACAAGTTTCATTAATCTGTTTTCCTCCTTTTATCATTTTACCCATCTGTGCTTTTTCACTTTGCCCTGTGCTACTAGGGAAGTGGTAGTCTTTCCCCTTGGCCACTTCTCACTGGCAACCATGTCTGTGCATTTTCTGTTTGGTTAACCAACACAGCCTGCACCAGCAAAGATAAATTGCCTTTTAAATAATTCTTGCTATAGAAAACTGCCCTTCAAAGACTTCTACAGTAGAGACCTGTAAATAAAGGCATCATTAGACATTCAGCCATGAATAGCAGACGTCAATCTCCATGTCTCCTAAACAGCACTACAGCCATTTCCAGGGAATATTATTTAGATAACGTAAGAGGTTAACAGGTTTTCAAAGCACTGCACGTGCCTTTGTATGATCTTTAAGTGCTGATCTGAATGGAAGTAGCAAAGAGATATTTCTAGAAAATATCCTAGTAAATTTTTTCTTCAGATTTTCACTTAATTAATGGCTTTAGCCATTGTTGCAGAAACAACCCTTGCTGCATTGTCTTTGGCTAGCTGCAGAGTTGAAAGAGTCGCTCATGCTCTCTCAGTAATATTCTCCCTCCTCACTCGGCCACATTAACTTCACTGAGATTAAGATCTGCCTCTTTCTTCTTTTTTTTTTTTTTTTGCATGCCATGGCAAAGAGGCAGATTAATACAGATCCTTCTCTACTTCCTGGCCATGGTATCACACCTTTTTTTGAGGCATGAAAAGCCACCTGCTATCTCTGATGATTGTCCTGTGGTGCCCCTGTGTTGCTCATGGGCATTTTCTGGGGCAAGAAGGGCAATTTTTTTCAGTCCCAGGGCTTCATGAAACTTAGAGCCAGCCAGCTACAATCCCTTAGTACTAGGGAGGTATGAGCAGGCAGAGGCTGGCCCATGAACTAGCCCCCCCATGCACTCATTCTTGCAAATTTATTGTGAGACTCTTCCAGTTCAACCACATATATCTGCTAAAATGCCCTTTATTGTGGCTGTTTAATCTGCAACACTAGTCTAGCAGGAGGAGCAAGAAGCATGTTAATGCCTTCTGCAGTGGATGCTGGTTTGGGAGGAGTGTGAGCAGAAAAGCTATACAAAGAGGTTGAGAAAGATTAGAAACATGGGATAATAATGAGATTTGGTTTAGGAAAATCAGACTGAAACAACTATGGAAAAATAAGTTTGTGAGAGTGAGAGAAAGTTAGAAAACTCTTAAGTCTGAAAGAGAACTTGCCAGAAAGTGAATTAAGCAAGAGTTGGCAGTGCAATGACAGCAAAAATTTACCAGAGTTGGCAGTACGATGAGAGTAAAAAATGGTCCATGCATATTTTTGTCCACTTCAGATGGAGGAGAGAGGCATCTGACCCTGGAAGAGGTAATGCAACTTGACACCATTTATGCTCAGTATGTCCCCAGTGAGACAGCTTTAAAGGTTGCCACCATCAGACCAACCAACGACAGCTGTTAACGAGCTGTAAGTTAAAAATAAGAAGTTTAAAAGCATAGGTTTGTTTCGCTAAGACACAAATTGTGTAAATAAGGAATTTAAAACATCCCACAGTATGTGACTGCTGATATAATAAGCTGTTTAGATGATTTGCAAAAGGGCAGTAAAGCAAAGTGATAACAGCTGAAGGTGAGGGAAGTTCCTTAGGGCAGTTCTGCAAAAAAAAGAGGTTTTAGTTCTTGGGAAGCCTGGGTGAGTTTTTAAATGAATATGAGCTTGTCACCATCTCTGTCTGTTGTGTCATAAGATAATTGTCCATTCTGGCCTCTGTACAACAACTTGTAATGGGGTCAAAAATCAGAGACAAAAGTGACACACATAGATACATGAAAATGGGTAAGTATATGTATAATTTTCTGAAAGCATGCTACAGAGAAGAGTGTAAATCCCTCCTTTAAGCTGTGCAAACGAAGCATTCCAGTGCTTTCCTGCCATGCCCTGCTGGTCTGGTGGAGAGCCCAGCTGCAGCACAGGAGTCCTCCCCACTGCCCTGGCCTCCCTGTTGGCTTCTCTGCAGAGTGGGGTGACCTCTGCAGACAGGATAAATCCAAAGCTGCCACCAGAGTGCAGGGGAAAACAACCAGACTCTGACATAGCTATTAGTTACTGAGGGTTTTTGGGGTTTTGGGGGGGATTTTATTTAGTATCCTGGTATTATTTAATTAATTTTCTTCCTAACCTCTTTTCAAGAGCTGACATGTCAGGGCCTGCATGTAGGACCCCAACATACACGAGCCTTGGTCTTAGGTAATTATTTTCTGTAACTAACTTAACATTGCAGTAGTAGCCCACTGCTTTCTACCCAAGTTTTGTGCTTACAAGGAGGCCCAGCAACATTCTCCTGAGATCTGGGGTCAGGAGATGGAAAAATGCTGTGGCCTGTGCTCTAGCATTCCCTTTGAAAGATGTGACAAACATTGCTAAACAACTGCTAACAGAAATGTAAGCTCCATAGACAGAGAAAGGCAGCTTGCCATGTAACCCTGTGTTAAACTGCAAAACCCCTATGGCTCTTCTACCAGGTCAGTGTGGAAGAAGTTCAGGAGCCTGACATTACCTTATAGGAAAGCTCTAGGGCTGCCATTTTTTGGTTTGTAAGGAATTGGTCCACCCAAGAAGTATTAGGATTACAGCCTCTGATATCTACATCTGTTCCAGGAATTAAAGCTTCCCTCAAATTATAGTATTTTCTTGAGGATGCTAAAAATGTCACCTGCCACTCAACCTGGTACAGGAGACATGTTTCTAGTGTACATGTGTGCCTCTTCCAGCTAAAGTGTGATAAATACACAGACACATCACACTCCCCTACATCCTGACCAGCAGTCAGATCAATAGGGACATTTGTCCTAATTTACAGCAGCTGAGGATCAAGACTGAAACTTTCTCCCAAGTGCAGAAAGGTATTAGTCTTTTCAAGCCTGAAACAAAAAGGTTCTTCAACGGCAGGTACCAACCTGAAAAATAGGCTATCATCTACCACAGCTCTGCCCAGGGAGATCCCACAGTCCACTGCTAGCACACATTATTGCTGAGGAGCATGAAAATTAGCTGGGTTGGACATACTGCTCAAACATGGAAATACTTGAGCTGGGGAACTAGCTATCCCAGAGACTTTCACCTGCAGTGTAACACGGACTGCCTCAAAGTACCAGAAATAGCTGATTGCCTTCCACAGGCAATAAACCTGACCCTCTCCTGTGGCTGAGAGAGCTGAATGTGTCGATATAGATGTTAAAAACAGTTCAAGGATGCCTAAATTGCCATCCTGAACTGCCACATTTTCTCTGTGGTGAGGCAAAGGTGGAGAGAATGGAAATTTATTCTTGACTTTAAATGAAGCCTTGGGGAAAGCATTAGTCCAGATCTGCAAGGAAAATGTGCAACTCTCCTATCCCTGACTCTCTCCAGTGTTGCCAATTCGGAGTAACAGAGTAAGTTCTGGTTGCCATGCCTTAGTTTCTTTTAAACAGGTTAGAGAAAACAACAGTTTAACCATGCAGCAACGCTACTCTTTGTTCTCAACCTTACTGTGTGTTACCTGTTACTATTTCAAACTCAGAGGACATTTTAAAATATTTTACTCAGGCAATGTGAATATTTGCATGCACTTAGCCAGGATGGCTGAGCTGGGCTCAGAACACCTTTATTCAGGCATCTGCAAGAGACACTTTGCATAGCGATGACAGAAAATTAAGACGTCTGATTAATTAGTTTCCACACAATGTTCCCATCACCTGACAAGGCATCACTGTGTCTAGACAAAGACAGCCTAATTAAAATTAACAGCCTGACAGTTGAAATAATTTGTAACAATGTGTCATCTTCCTTAGCACCTTCTAGCCAACAGAACTGGTGAAACTCAATCACTCCTAATTAACACATGTGCATGTAAGATGTACAGAGATCATCAACCTCAACACTGCTGACCAACATGCAAGTGACAGAAGAAAACTGCTGCCTAAGGAAGCCAACTACCTTAACTACCCTGATTCTCTGTATCTTGATATAACTAAACAAAGCCTTACTTGAGAGGTGTAGGTCTCCTGGGACCCAGATCCCCCAGGTACTTCCTCTGAACTGGATTCCCACCATAGAGGAGGGGTGAGCCCATGAGCCCTTGAAGATGGGAGGACCCAGTACACTGTTTGCAGTGTTTGGGGACTGTCTCTGAACTGTCCAATTGCTCTGAGGGCTCTGGCACACTGAAGGGAGATGGGAGAGGCTGCGGGGAAGACAGGCAGGCAGACAGGGAAGAAGAAACTCTTTTTCTCAGATTAGGAGATGCAAAAGGTCAGCAGCTCACATCAATCCATTTCACAGCATGGCTGATTAAGTAACAGTCATTTGACTTTCATTAAAATATTTGTAGGAACTCAGCTGTGGCTGGAGGCAATTCTGATACTGCTGCCCCCCCTTGCCCTGCACCTCCCCAGAAGATTTGAAAGATTTCACATGGGAAGGAGGGAGAAATGGGGAAAGAGCAGCACAAAACATGTTAGACTGACTGATTTTAATGGGAAGTCCCACAGAATGAAATGTGGTTCCCTGAGAGCAGAATATTACCTGAAAAAGATACTTTCTATTTATCTAGGCTGAAAGAAAAAAGAAGAAAACGTGTTTGGAAGGAGCTGTTGTAACAAAGCATTTGCTTCTATCAAGCATTGAAATTGGAAGCAACAAATAATAATAATGCACAAGTAATTAAATAAATTTGACAACCAATAAAGTGACACAGCAACACTTGGCCCCTTCAGTTACCTCAGTTGAAACCATTCCTCACAATCATGGAGCTCCAGCAGTTTTAGGTTCTGAAGATCAAGAAAATAAAACAATAAAAACTCAAACAATTCAAAAGAAAGCATAGGTAATAAAGCAAATGCTTTATAATTTGAAATTATCTATTTATTCCTTTAAATACCAATGGACTTGTTCAATGAAGTGAGAGTTTAACTGTATCTATTAAAAGATTAAAGATCATAAATGAAAATAGCAATTAATTGTGTTGCCTGTTTTTAAGAGGATGCAGCTTAGTTTGTCACACTCTGGCAGTCTATCAAATTCAGCTCCATTACAGATGTCTTAGAGCTGAATTGATGAGGATATTCAAAACTAAGGGCATTCCCTGCAATAGTCCTACCCTGATGAAAAAGCTCAAATGTATAGATGGCATATGTGATTCTATAATTCTTACAGTGTAAATTACAAATGTTAGAAATGTCAGTTTAATGAGTCATGCAAGAGTCTTCAATGTTCTAAGTCACTGGATCCAATTAATTTTTAAGTGTGCCTAAAACGAACGATGAAGACTGAGACAAAGCAATCCAGTGGTTTCCCCATGCTCACTGTTTTACTTCTGTTTTGTAAGTTGGAACTAATAATCCTTCCAAATAGCTATCCAAATCAATTATTAACAACGACTGAAATTTCCAAGAAGCTGACAGTGTGTTCTGTTCAGCCTTTAAGTCTACAATACAATTATTATGACTCGCATGAAGAAAAAAGACAAAATGAGAATGTAGTTGTTAATAAAAAAGTGATTTTTTAATTTTCTTTATCCCTGTTACAGTGGTGATGTGACAACCATATGCATTTTTAAAACATTTTCATTCTATTTGCTTCAATGTACTTGAAAACTGCGTTCTTCTTGTACCATATTTGGCACTATGTACAAGTGTGAATTTTGTTTTCAGTGAACCATATTTTTATTGAGCACTGTGGGCCAGCACTATTGGTTGAGCTCATAACTATGAAGTCCCACTTCAATGGCCTTTAAGGCATGTTACCGGTTATGGCAGACATGTTCTCTCATTTGGGATAGACCTTATGCTGTTCCCCACCCCCTGCACCCTTGCACCCTTTGGAGAAGGGTCCCCCAGGTGGGTGTCAAACCTTATCTTCCGAGTGGGTCTGGATTCACAGCAAGAGAATGTTAACTGAGGGTGATGAAGAGCATACACTTTTTGATCTACTGCAACAACCAGTGGTCTTTGCAATCAGAGCTGGGCACAGCAGCTTTTCCACCTGATGCAGAAAGATATCCCTGATCTCCCTGATGAGAAGCTGTGGATCTTCTCCTCAGGGACTCTCCTAATCCTCAGTGAGGAAAACCAGCAAATAAGCGAGTGCTGGCAGTGCTATAAATGGCTTCAGGTTTTCACTCAGTGAACAACAACCTCTGAGACCAAGACCAGCAAAGGGAAAAGGAGTTTCAGGAGAAGAGGACCAAGTAGCCATTGGGGCTCCCTACGGCTAAAGGCCCCATGCCCCAGAAACATTTTTTGGAGCAAAGAAGAATGAAGCACTTGAAATCTTCGGTCTGAATGAAAGATTCAGCTTGACTGAATGGATTGTAAGCAAAAGTCATCAGTGCATTATCAGACTCCACCGATCTTGAGTAATGCTGCTGGTGCCAGCAGTCTGTTATACTGAGAAGTGTCTGAGGCAGCAACTCTTCGGCTGATTTTAAACTCTTGTAAATATTAGGCATTTCAAGGCAAGGTTTGGCCTCCGATCTGCCTGTCCTAAGAAGAAACCCTTACTTTTTGTTGTGGTGCAGGCAGTTTGAGAGGTATAACCTGAAAATAACAAGTGTCAAAACATGAATACAGAGGAGGACCAAAAAACCTCCCCAACAACTGCTTATATGCTGACACAAAGTGTTGAGAAAATTCTCCATCTGGAATATAAAACTTTGCATGTGAGGCTGTGTTTTAGAAGCCAGGGGGCAAAACTTCAGCTGTTCTCTAAGTTAAAGAAGGTTTAAAATAATGAATTAATGAAATTAAGAACGGCACAAGCATACAAGTGAAACTGCAAAAAAAATACATGGCTTATTTATGCCACCTACTGGCTTTTTGCTGAAGTATCTTTTCAATCGGTTTAGCCGTCACAATCTCTCGTCTGTCCCTCCAGCAAATACTCACGGTTCCACGGGAGGCTACTCGCACAAGTAGCCCAACTGACACCGAGCTGGTGACTCACAGAAGTCAACAACGTATGTGGGCTAACACAGTTCCAGGGCTGGAGATGTGGGTAGCTGTATGCCTGTTTATTCTGCCAACTTGACGGCTATAGGGCAGCCACAACACCCGAAGCTGCAGGCAAGCACTGAAGTCCAGCACTGAGTAGTTTCTCAGCCCCTGTCCGTGCCTCAAGGGGAACGTGCTGGCACCGTTTCTCTCCTTTGCTTGACTCCCTCTGCTGCCTTTGATATTTTGTTCTAGATGTCCACAGTGTTTATGGACACATCAATGTTTTTAAAAAATGTGGACTGGCAGTATGAATGCTGTATCTTCTGCCCCTCACAACTCCTGCAGCTGAGGCTCTGGTGGGAATCCAAAACCAGCATTAGTGACACAGTCTGTGAAATGACCTGAAGGAGTGAAAAAGATCTGGCGTGAATGGAGAGGGCAAAAGTCCTCTGGCTTGACCCACTAACCACAAAAAAGTATTAAACAGAATCAGAACTAACAGATCTCTAAGATGGACTTACTAAATGTGCTTACCCCTGCTGACTTCTGTGAAACTAAAGGTCTTCACTTTCCAGGCAATGGTGTTAGAATTGAGTCCTCTTTAATTTGTGACCTCTCTTCTGAGATGCTCAGTCCAGCCAAATGTGGTGGTGGGGACATGGCTTGTTCACATATGTCCCTCAAAATTATGATCTTCTTAGCAAATATAACATTTTTGCAAGGCTCAAGGGATCAGCCAAAGGCAAAGGACAGATGTCACTAACAGATGACACTCTGTACTTGACTTGTGCAAAAAAGTTAAAACTAATAATAATCAGCTACCTACCAAAAAAGAAAAAATGTAATTTGATTCTTCTAATGTTTGGTTGTGTTGTTTTGTTTTTTTTTCCACCAGAAGCCTTTCCAAAGGTGCCAGCAAACTGAATAATGTTTAGTCATTGACATCATTGCTGGATTCAAACCAGAGACACCCAGACTTACATTACATGAATTACTAGGATTTTCTTAAGACCTGCAGTGAGATTCTTCTGATTTGTGTTAGAACTGCTGGCAGTTTATAATCACTCCTATTCCTTCATTACTCCAATGGATGTAAAAACCAGTAATGTGCAGTCATACTCACCAAATACCCATTAAAAATTTTTGAGACAAATATTACACACTAAACCCATAGCCAAAGTGCAACTTGAGCTAGCAAAACCAAAGCGATTAGTTATTAAACGATTGATTGTATGCTTATATTCATCAAGCATCTAGGTATTTTGGTGGCATTCATCCAGAACACAAAATACTAGATAGGTACTAACAAAACTAGTATTTTGTTCCTCACCAATAGGTTCCGTAACATTATGGATAATACAAATCTGTGCCGTTAGCCTGACAAGCAGGAGCAGAAAATACTAGTTATGTGAAAGACAGCTGAATTTATGTTCTTCTTGGATTTGTTGCATTTTTTTCATCATGTGATTAAACTCTGAGCTTGGCTGTCCTACCTACTTAGCTCCTAGTAAAAAGCCATATATAAGCAGCAGGTTACTTCTATTATTTCTCCTTCGTCTATCTTTGCCTGCCTTATGTACTGTTTCTCTTTCCTCACTCCTTTCTGTTTTTCTCTTCCTCCTCCTCCTGTCATTTCTGATGTGCTTTTTCTTCTCCTGCTTTTCCATACTTCAGGTTGCTAGGTTTTATTTTGCCTTTCTTGTTCTTTTGACTTAGAGTCCTAATTTACATTTTCAATTGACTGTAAGACAATTTGCATTCGACCACCTGGAAATGTCCCTGTGGTGTGCTCGACCACACACAGAACTTCACAAACTATGGAGTTTCACTTTTGAGACTCGGAGATAGCAGTTCTGGAGCCTACCAATGCTCCTACGAGATCAGAAGATTGCAACTGACTTTGTTCAGGGAGGAATTTCATATTCCACATAGCACACCTGTCTGCGTTGCGCACCTCCTTAAATATTAGTGATGTACAGCATTTAAACATATAGGCAAATCCTACCTTTGTTCCACTAAGCATTGTATTAATATCTTTTGCAGTAAAATAAGCAGTTATTGAACTCAGAAATGTCAATTGCAGCAAAATGATGCAAGGGAAAAGTTTCAGTTTTTGCGAGTTGGAACACTTGTCACACCCCCACACCAAGCTCACCCAGCTTCTGCCACTGCCTCACTTGTTTCTGCCAGGGAGGCTCAGTCTGAGCAGAATTAGCTGGAAGATAGCTGATCTCAGAGAGGGAGAAGCTTTCCTTGGCTTCTTCTAGCAGGAATAAATTTCTACCTACTGTAACTTATTACCATCTGATATGCTGAGTCATGAAGCTGGGGTTATAGAAATCTTTATGCAATCTTTATAAATCAGCCTCACATAATCTCAGGCGCTTACTGCTTCATCTCTGTTGAGTCAGTCATTTGACAGTTGTCATTCATCTTAGATTGAGGTGTAATTTAATAGTTTCATTTCAGCAAGAAGACAGCATCATCTACAGTTGAGCCTGGAAAGATTTAAAGGTGTAACAGACGAAGTACTAATACTGTAAATAGTATCTGTAGAGCTGCATGGGTCTATAAATCACATAGCAACAAGTTGGAAGGGGAGCCCATGTAAAAAAAGAAAAGAAAAAACATCTTCCGCAATCTTCCTCTGCAGATCATACCTGCTCTCAATACCCACACCTGCTCCAGACCAGCCAGTTATTGAGTCACTGCATTCTCACCACCTCTATTTGCTGGGATCATCTGCCCGCACAATGTTGATCAAAGTGTGTTTATACCCGTTCGGGGTATGAGTAAGGTAACCTGCAAACAGGACACGTAGCCCAGCAAAGCACCAGAAAACTCACTAAGGACAGCAACTGAGCGGCAGCAACTTGGCTCTTTTATTTGGGGATCACGCCTCTGCCTGGACCAGGCCATACTGGCTGCCTAATCGACCGCGGCATGCCCAACCCAGGGAAATAGGGCTTAAACATGGCCTCCTTCCTCCCTTAGACCACGGCCGGCGACACAGCCATATATGCGGCCTGGGTGGGCCTCTACCACGGCAGGGAGCGCAGGCAATGAGGCCGCAAAGAGGCCACGGAGCTGCGTCCGACCGGGGCGAGAGGCGCGTTGCCCAGCGAGGCCTGCGGCCAGCGCGGCTGAGACCAGCCCCGCGGGGACCTGCAACTAAGCCATGGCTTTGGTGCCGCCCTGGCCCAGCACCCACCGCCCCTTCGTGCACCCGACGGCCGGTCGGGCGAGGACCCTCTCTCCCCACCGCGCGGCCGGCGCAAGCCGGCCTGGGTGAGAGGGAGGAGCAGGGAGGGACGGGGTGGCCGCTCCCCCACCCCCAGCGCCTGCCCGGCGTGGGAGAGGGTTTCGCGGCCGCTAGGACCGGCTGGGGCGGGGGCCACGGCGGGAGGGGTGACGTCGGGCTGCAGCCGCCCGCCAAAAAGCGCGGGGTGGCAGGACGGGGCAGGGCAGAGCCGCGGCGACCCCTCGCCCGGCTGCCCCCAGCCCGCCGCGATGCCCAGTGACTCCCGGGCCTTCAGCAAGCCCCCGGACGCCGCGGGGCCGGGGGACAAGGCGGGCGGCTTCGGTAAGGCGGCAGCCCGCATGGCGGCTGCCCCGGCGGACGGGGTCGCCGCCGCGGCGGGGAAGAAGCAGCCGCGTCTGCCCAAGTGTGCCCGCTGCCGCAACCACGGCTATTCCTCGCCGCTGAAGGGGCACAAGCGGTTCTGCATGTGGCGGGACTGCCAGTGCAAGAAGTGCAGCCTGATCGCCGAGCGGCAGCGGGTGATGGCAGCGCAGGTGAGCCCTGCGGGGTGGCCCTCGCCGCCGCTCGCCTCAGCGGGGTCTGCCCGGGGCGGGGTGAGCTGTTTGCCGGCAGTGGGGTCTTTCCTCCGCGCCTGGAGGGCTTTGGTGCCCGCGGGAGCCGAGCGGTGGGCGCCGCGGCGGAGCGGAGCGCTGGGACTGCGCGGCCGCGGGGGAGCCTCGCCCCGGGCTGGAGCTGCATCGCCGTTTGCCTCAAGTAGTGAGGCTTTTCTCTATCCTTCTCCTATGTTGTTTGGGTTGTTTTTGGTTTTGCATAAAAAAATGAGATGCCCTGAAGGCGTGTAGGAATTGAGTCCCGGGGCCAGTGGCGAGCGGCAGCGGCGAGGTTCGGAGGCTCGCTGCTGAGCACGTCGGGTGTTGCTCCGTCTGAAAACGGGCAAAGCCGAGACGTGCTGGCTGCTCTGAACTGCGCAGATCTGGTTTAAAACCGTTAGAGAAGAAGATGTCGTTTTTCAACTTGTTTTTAACTAGATAACTAACAATCCAATTAATTGGTTAGCGAGATACTGCCCACTGGTGGTTTTGGATTAGGTACATCTGTTTTTCCTGCTGCTAAATAGCTTTAGTTAAGTGCATTTCTAAAAATGTTTTTTTTTAGCGGCGTTGTACTTGATTTTGCATAAAGCTGCTCTGCAGATACCTGTGTGGCTGGATAATTTTACATCTAAACGAGGACTCAATAATACTCGCTAAGAAACCAAATTGCATCCAGTTCTGTGTGGGAATAACTTCGTTAGGTATTTCCGCTGAATTAGCAACTCTTTGGTAATGTAAACGAGCGCTGTTATAAACCTTGAGATCCTTATCTTCAAAACTTACTAATAGAGGGGTCCTGGGCGTGTAATGGCTGCTACAACGTGCTTGAGCTCTCCGTGAGGTTGCACGTTCTCTTTCGTGCAAACCTTCATCTGCAGACAAATTAACCGGAAGGCGTTAGGACTACTGGTGCAACTAATGGCATCGACCCTTTTTGCAACTAACGTGCACTGAGAGATTCGTGATTCCCCGAGGAATGAACGTCCCACTGATTTAAAATTCCTGAGCAGTCCTGGATTAAATCCTTCTCCACTTTTTTTATTCAGTGCAGGTATACTAAATGTCCTTCGAAGCCACTGGGAGCTTTCATTCGTTTAAATAATTTCTCCTTGTCGGTGGCATGGCAGTCCAGAGATGGTTATTAGGGGGAAAGCACAGTGTGAACCACAGAGTAGTAAACGTGGATCCCTTTGCTGCCTGCTTTGGGGGAGGGGGCACGAAATGGGGTGTTGCCCGCAGAAGTGTCCCGTTCCGCATGGACTGTTCTGCTGCCCTTCAGCTTCTGTCACATGGTTAATGCCTCCTGCTAGCGGGTTCCGGCGGTGGCCTTCCTGGGGGTTTTCTCTTCCCTGCTCAGTGTTTGAAAGTGGCTTTGAAAGCCTTGCTGACTAAACTTACACTGTGTAGGAGTTACACATTGAAAGTCTGTCTTTCCCCCTTTTGATATATTTCTGCAATAAGCCCCTTGGCACTTCTGGAATTTACAGGTCAAGGTTATGGCCTTGTGAAGTCAAAGTTAGCTGAGGTGCTTGCAAGTCTACCCCCTTATGTTTGGGATGTCTCTACTGTAAGGCCTATTGTTAATTTCTCTAGTGGTATTACACATTTGTATTAGAAAAATGTTGCTGTTGAACATGGAAATGGAGGAAAGTCCCCTCCAAATTTCCCAGGAGAATTTCCAGCACAAAACCCCCATGATCCCAGTCTGTAATTTGGGACAGATATCCAAGGGTCAGATACAAATGTAAATCAGTGACCTGGCAAGTTGCAGAGTAGGTAGCTCTGAGACCCCCAGTGTCATATATACTGCCTAGACACTTACCACAACTTGGCATGGGTGGGCAGCTTTGCAAAACTGATCTGCTAGTTCACATGGGGCAGAAGAGGTCCTCTGTGTCATCAGTAAGCAATGAATATGCACCCATGTCCAGACTGTATAGTGCCTGTGGGCTTGGCCACTGCTGGCTGGGCTTTGCAACACCATCAGCGTTGGGAAAGAAATGGGGAGTTCCTGCTGCTGCAGGCCTGGCCAGCTACCTGCAGTTTGTGTGATGCTAGGTGAGATGCTTGCAGGATGGTTCCCCACGTTTGCTGTACTTTTTCCATTATGGCTGTCTGTGTATGGTGTGCTGTGCACTGAAATTCCCTTGCAAGATACTCCCCTGAGGGAAATTCCCTCAAGCCCAGATATCCAGCACAGAGCTAGTGAGTGACCCCAGCAGGCTTGGACATAGCAGCAGATGCAGGCATAAGTCCTCATGAAGAGCTGCTTTATATTGATGAAGAGACACAGCAGAGCCCTGCAAGCAGATCAATTTCTTACCTCCAGCAGCTGAGTATGAGCGGAGAGGAGGGTAGTGACTACACATTTTGCAGTATGCTTTGCCCAAGAGCAGCTGGGTGAGTGCAGTCAGCCTTGGAACGTCTTCATGTGCCCTTGTTGGAGGAAGACATATATGGTTCCAGCATTTCGTAGGCTTGTTCATATATGTTAGGACAAAAAAAGAGGTTGATTTTAAATAGCTTTATAACCTCCTTTATATCCTCCTCTACACACTGGCGGGATCGTGAAATCAACACCACAGAGAATACCCAGAGTAAAAAAACAGCATTGAGTTTGAGTCTTGTGTTGTTGCCTTTATAAATTGTGCTCAAGGCAGAGAACATGACCTGTGTCTGTCTTGTCCACAGGTTGCGCTGAGAAGGCAGCAAGCTCAGGAAGAGGAACTGGGAATTAGCCACCCGGTGCCCCTGCCACTGCCCAGTGACCCCGAGGCATTCATTAAGAAGAACAGTGATGGCAGCTCTTGTCTCTTGTGGGAAAGCACCAGCCCTACGCACTCGACGAGTACAGCCACAACGGCAGCCAGCACACCGTCAGGTAAGGTGCTGGGAGAGTGGTGCTCACTGCTTGGAGCAAGGGCTGGCATTGCTTGCACCTGCCTGCTGTTGCACCTCTTCCCCTGCCTGTAGCCACAGGGTTGTGGAGAACCCCCTCTCCAAGGACAGTGCTGCACTTCTGGTATGGTTAGCAAGAGGGAAGAACCCAGAATCAGTCTTGCATATTTTAATTGATTATTTTTTCTTGAAAATCAGAATTAGTTTGGTGTAGACTGGTGTTGTAATTGAATTCAGTAGAGTGTATACCTGCAAGTAGAGATTTATGAGGAGCTTTTCTTCTCTCTCCCAAAGTATGTGCTGCTGCCTGTCTTGGCAACTGCTTGTTGGATGGCTGTGCATCTTTGTCAGAATTTGAGTTTTCAGCATTGTATAGAAGCCATGTAATGTAGGTAATGCCATTGATAACCCCAGCAGCAGAGAGCTGCCCATCTTACTTGACCTGACGTTATGATATACCTGTTCTGTGTGGCCAGATGTTGAAGAACTACCCTTTAACTCTGCTATACCTTACTGTGTTGCATTTAAATCTTGTAAAAAAAAAAACAAACCAAAACAAACAAACCCACCCCAAAACCCAAACAGTATGTTTTTTTGCAGATTCAATGAAACCATTGATAAGCACAACCAGGACTTAAAAGGTGCTGAAATGAAGACTCTAGGCAAAATGTTTTTTCCTACGCAGAGCTTACGCCTGACATACAGCAATTGAATATGTATACAAATGAAACTGATGTTAATTTATTTCTTCTGTATAGATGTAATAAAAGAAAAAAGCATACAAACATAGCGGGAATGAAAAGGAAATTTCATTCATTGTTAATTACCTGTGCTGATGTCAATAATACAGGTGAATATACTTCCCAGTTAAAAAGATGCTTCTAAAGTGAGCAGTGCCTTGCATTAACGTAATAAAAGGACAGCACATACGTGTGTCAGACTTCACTCTGTTAACAGGCCATTGAAAGCCTCAACAGATGGATTTGTTGCATCCATTGCAGACAGGCAGTTTCAGACCGATGTGGAGGAATTTCTTTGGGAAGCTTTTAGAAGAACAGGTGATAAAACAATAAATAGCTTTTTATTAGCTTTTTTGTTTTCATTATTGCAGTCATGTTAGTGTCACCTTTGAATCGATGCAATTACACCTTTCATATTTGGATTACTGCATGCTTTGTCTATAGACATGGAAAAAGCTGGCTAAAGATTAAAGTAGTATATTCAGTAACGTATAGAGATCGTGTGTAACTCAGGAGAACAAGAAAACCCTTGCTTATACAGAAAGGCCAAAAATCGAAATTGTCTTACCGTCAACAAAATTTACATAAGCTTTGACCTTGCTGTTTTAAAAATTTCAATGGCAGTATTTAACTTATTAATCTAATTTCAAAAATTTCTTACGAAAGGATGGTCATCTAATGAAAAATATTCATTAAACGAGCCTAAGGCTATTCTCATTCTTGTGTAAAGACTTGAAAACATGAAAATGCCTAATTTTAAAGTAAACAGAATTGTTTGAAAATTTTTGGTCAAAGTAACTGCACATTTTTTGCAGTAATCCTTTTTACAGCGGATTTTTATTTGTGAGCAATCAAATACATTGTTTCTCAAGTATTTTACTAAATAACTGTGTATGGGTGACAACAGAGAAAATAAACAGCTTCTTATCCAGAGGAAAGATGTGATTCCAGCCAAGAATCAAGGCAGGGTCAGCCTTTTTTACCAGAAATGGAAGCATCTAGGAATTAATAGGAAATTGGGTGAATAATTTTGATTTTAGGCACCTATGTAGCAACAGAAATTCGTGCTTAGCTCAGAAACGACTACACTGTAAAATTCTGTCCTAAATAATGTTGGTTCATCTGTTGAAAGCAGTGTAAGTAACTCATGGATATGGATTTAGTGCCACCAGTGACTGCATGCTGGCTGTGAAGCTGGAGACGGGGCTCTGCATTCAGCCAGACGTATAGGGTGGCTTAATCAGATGTCAGAGTATGAGCTTCACCCTGGGAAGTCTGATTTTTCAGTGAGGAATACTGCTTAAATGCTTTATTTTTTTAGCATATAAAATCTTGTTAGATAAGAAACTGTCAGGTGTGGTGTGACATGAAGTTCTTATTTTAGGTGTCAGGTTGTTTCAGGACCAGGCACTTGAAGAATTCTTGGATTGCTGTTTTATCATTTTGCTAGTACCCTTAACTGCAAGCAAAATGAGTGACCCCGTGGGAGCAAGTGTCACAGTGCCTCAGTTTGGTATGTGGTGATGCTGATTTAGCAAGAACTTACTGTAATCTTTAAGGCAGGCAGAGAGAGTGAAACCCTTTGTGGCAAGGGAAGTCAGCAGCTCCCTGCAAGCCCCAGGGGAACTGGTAGCTCCTGAGAGTGCAGCGTGCCCTGTGCGACACACGTTACACTGGGCAAGAGAATAGTTTTGACAGTGGTAATTCTGTTCCTCCTGAAAGTTTTTGGCTTCACAAGAGCAATTTTTGTTTTGGACTCACATCACACAGAGTGTTTTTTGCCAGCAGAGTAGTAATGTCTGAAGGAGTCACACAAATCAGACAGTGCCAGAGAGAGAGTTTTTCCTTGCTGTATCCATTTTACTGGCAAGTCAGAAATATTGTGACACCTGGAGAGACCAGAGACAATTTTTCAGATCTCTACATGACATGCTGTTTTTGAGAAAGGGAAAAACTAATTATTTCCCAGAATCAGAATCAACCAACCTGGTTGGAAAAGACCTTGAAGGTCATCAAGTCCAACCATAACCTAAATCCACCCACCATAACCTTTATCTACCCGTTAATGCTTAAATCATGTCCCTAAGCACCACATCTATATTTCTTTTAAACACTTCCAGGGATGGTGACTCCACCACCTCCCTGGGCAGCCTGTTCCACTGTCCAACCACTCTTTCAGTAAAGAAATTCTTTCTCATATCCAGTCTAAACCTCCCCTGGCGCAACTTCTGGGCATTCCCTCTCGTCCTATCATTACTCACTGAAGAGAAGAGACCAACTCCCACCTTCCTACAACCTTCTTTCAGGTAGTTGTAGAGAGCAATGAGGTCACCCCTCAGCCTCCTCTTCTTCAAACTGAACAACTCCAGTTCCCTCAGCCTCTCCTCCTAGGACTTGTGCTCCAGGCTTTTCACCAGCCTGGTAGCTCTTCTCTGGACACGCTCCAGCAACCTGACATCCTTCTTGTAGTGAGTGGCCCAGAATTGCACACAGTACTTGAGGTGTGGCCTCCCCAACACGCAGTACAGAGGCACAGTGACCTCTCTACTCCATCTGGCCACACTATCCTGATGCAGGCCAAGATGCCATTGGCCTTCTTAGCCACCTGGGCACACTGCTGGCTCAGGTAAGTCGGGTGTCAGCCAGCACCCCCAGGTCCTTCTCCACCATGGAGCTTTCCAACCACTCATCCTGAAACCTGTAGCTTTGCATGGGGTTGTTATGATTGAAGTGCAGGACCCAGCACTTGGCCTTGTTAAACCTCATACAATTGGCCTCAGCCCATCGATCCAGCCTGTCCAGGTCTCTCTGCAGAGCCTTCCTACCCTCCAGCAAGTTGGCACTTCCTCCCAGTTTAGTGTCATCTGCAAACTTACTGAGGAAGGACTCAAGTCCCTCATCTAGGTAATTAATAAAGATATTGAACAGGACTGGACCCAAGACTGAGCCCTGGGGGACACCACTAGTGACCGGCTGCCGACTGGATCCAACCCAATTCACTACAACTCTCTGGGCTCAGCCAGCCAGCCAGTTTTTTACCCAGCAGAGTGCACCTGTCTACTCCATGTGCCACCAGCTTCTCCAGGAGAATGCTGTGGGAGACGGGGTCAAAGGCTTTACCAAGGTCTAGATAGACAACATCAACAGCTCTTCCCTCATCCATCAGGTGGGTCACCTGATCATAGAATGAGATCAGGTTAGTCGAGCAGGACCTGCCTTTCCTTAACCCATGCTGGCTGGGCCTGATCCCTTGGCTGTTCTTCACTTGCCACATGAGCACACTCAAGACAAGCCTCTCCATGATTTTCCCTGGTATAATGGTCATAGCATAGGGGTTTGTGCATTTACCCTCTCAAGCTTGGAAACCATGTTTACTTTGGATTAAGCGTGCCTTCCCCACTCAAAAGCCAACTGGGAATTTGCAGGGTAGTTGAAAGGGAGCAGATTGTGTTTTCAAGGCACTAGCAGAACCTCTTGCAAATGGATTTTGTAGTTTCTGTGCATTTTGCTTTAAGAAGTTGCAGGTTGCTGAGAGCAAAGGCCATTTAATTGCATCGAGCAGCAAAAAGTTATGATCCCAGGGCATCTAAAGTAATTGTCCTTTCTGTAGGGTAAGTACAGCATGTTAGGTTGACTAGTGTGCAAAGCTTGAAGAGACCATGGTGGGGCATTTAAAACAGGCCTTTCAAATACACTCGGTTTTTAAAACCTGGGTTCTTCCATTTTCCATGTCAGTTTGGTACCTCTGACATTTTAATACTTAGAAATCGCTAGTGGGGGCAGGCAGGGAAGGCAAAGTATGGTCATGAAATACTTTTGAGTGAGAGCTGCTCACACAGTGCATTTCACCTTTTCTCCATTTTGCTTGGTCCTCACCGCAGAGGAAGGGTCACGTTTAACATTTGGTGGATGCAGTGGGGTGGCTGCAACACACTTCTGATGACTGGAAGGTGCTGGAGAGCACCCCTTCTTTCTGCTGGTCTGTGCTCACGTTGGCCTAAATTAGCAGCATCCAGTATAGACGGGATTAACATTATGAGGCTAAGTGCCAGTTCCTGCTCCTGTGCTTTGCAATTGTTGACATCCCATTGGCCTTTGAGCAGAGTTTGGGCCACCTGGCCTCCAGAGGTCCTTTCCAAACCAAACAATTCTGTGAATATATGAGATGCCTACTTCTTTGTATTGACATTAAGTCAATGTATTGAAATGTGAACTTCAACCAGCCTCAATAATGATGAGCATTTGCAAGCCTGGGAAAGAAATCCTCAGTCTTTTGACCTAAAAGCACTCATTGACTAAATCTACGGTATATTTCAAGAGAAAATTAGCATAATGGGGTTTGGCAGGTGCTGTAGAGGATTGCTAGTTGAGATGGCTGTAACCTCAGCAGGAGTTTAGCAGTAAGGGGAAGGAGGCATTAGCTGCTCTGTCTGCCTGGGCCAGAGTTAACATGATGGCTGCACATCCTCAGAGGTTTTGGTGGGTCTGCAGTGGTTACTAGTCCATCATCCTACTTGTTCCTTTTGTCTTTGTTTCCACATTACTTTCTAATGATTATTTTCTCCTGCTGCACCCAGGACTACTTCATTAGTTTTAATTGCTGCCTGCCTCCCGTTCCTGCCAACTCTCCTTTGATACCCAGAGCCAAGCAGCCCATCCATTGCTTCCTGGTGCTTTTTCCCAGCTTGTCTCACAGCCTGCAAATATCTGTTCAAAAGAAAAGAGCGTGGTTGAACATGAGGTGTCTTTGCTGGATTGTAACAGCTGGCAAAGAAACAAGTTTTGCATCTTTCGCCTGTGAATACTAGTACCTTTCCATCCCTAATAATCTGTCCAGTTGGTTGAAGTTAAGATGAAAGAGGAAGAATCACATTTGCATGTGTCTCTTTTAAGAGTTTGTGAACTGTCTTACCTCTAGTTTGTTGGCATTATTTCCACAGCATGAGTTGGACTTTGTCTTGGGAAGCAGTTGTTGGAGATGTATGGTGGTTTTCTCTCTGTATGGTGGTTTTCACAGTCACTAAAATCTCTTTCAAACTGGACTAAGTAAATATCAGGAGATTGTTCCGCTTTGAACAATCTTTCCTTTGTTTAGGCTAAAACTCTCCCCTAACAGGCTTTTTTAATTTCTGACTGGTACAGCTGTGTGATGAACGAATCACTCTGCAGCGTGGTGGCCGTGGCTTTGTAGTTTTCAGTTTCTACTGAAATGATGTGTTTTGCTTGGAGTTGTTTACAAAGGTATTGCTTGTGAAGCAAGGGGAGCACTTCTGCCTTACTCTGCTGCTCTGGTTTTGGTTTCACTGTACTTGGGAACACTGCAAAGGAGTTTTGAGCATCTCATTATAAAATGACATAGATAAATCTGAAAGGATAGAGGGAAGGGTGACAAAAATGATGTATGGCTTGTAGAAAAGGAGACTAAGGGTGGATATAACAGTCTATAAATATTTGAGAGGTAATAATATGGAGGAGGGGGAGGGATTATTTACAGTGCTTGAGACAGCATAACAACGAGCAATGGCTTGAAACTAAAAAAGACAAAATTAAATTAGACAGTAGACACTTTTTCTCCTAACTAGAAGCACAATTACCAATGGAGTGACCTGCATAAGGACAAGTGGGTAAGTGAAGCATAATCAGGAGAGGTGTTTAAGAGTGTGTTAGATTACAATCTCAAGTGATTAATATGGGGGTAAACTCTGATCAATGTGCAGGTTAAACTAGATGACTGAAATCTCCTGCTGCTTTGTCATCTCCTATATGATTCATTGCCTCTGGCCATTGTTTGACCGTGTTAAATAAATCATGTTGTTACAGGGTTCTGCACCCCTGATTAGATGTTTCCAGTTAATTCTCCCATTCTGGAAGCTGCAGCTTGCAAAGCTTGCACTTTACTTGCGCCTCCTTTCAAGCAATAGTCGTTTGTTGTCTTTGCAGCTTCCTCTATGTGTGTGTGTAGGTGTCTGTGTTTAAACTGAGCTAATGTCTGAAGTGCCATACCTCTTTATTCAAGGAGGCACAGACTCTGTCAATAATGTGGTATTTCAGTAGTGGTGGTGACACAGGTAGAACTATTGGCAATTATCAGAGTTAAGTCTCTATGTGAAGAAGTTTTATTTCTCCTTTCAGGCTTTTGATCCTGTCTGAAGCTTCAGTGGCAATGTGAAAATAAACAGTAGCATAAAAAGATTTTGAAAACCTCGAAGATTGCTTTTCTTTTTCTGTGCAAGGGATACTGTGGGTCTCATCCAGGGATGTGTTCAGCAGAGGCAGGGGCTGGGGGGGAGCTTTCTGCAGCATGTTGGGGAAGTGGGGGTGCAAGGAGACCAACTGTGACCTACCCAGACCTGCTTACTTTGGGAAGGAAGGGCTGCTCAACCCCAGAGCTTCTGTGATTGCCTTTGGCTGGAGAGGTGGAGGTGAAAACCACAGGTAGCTCAGGAAGTGTTTCTGTCCTTCTTTCATGTTTCAGAAGAGCTTTGTTCCCGTAAAGAGTAGTAGCTGATATTTTCCCCCTTCATGTTCCAGAATCTTTCACCATAGGGCTTTCTGTGTTTGCAGCACCTTTCTGTACTTGAATCAGGTGAGGTTTCCAGATGAGGAGCTACCTGTTAGAGCAAGGTCCCTGCTAAGCAGCGTTTGGTGTGTGCTGAGCCGACTTTACCAGGCACACCATCCTAGCAGCTGGGTACTAGGGGTTTCTCTTCCCATCGAAGTCCAGCAGGGCTGGGGGGCACCCCCTGTTGTTCTTTGTGCCTTAGAAGCTCTTCCTCCGCCATGCCGGCATTGCATGTATGCATTCGCATTTAGAGCTATCTGTGCTGCCTTGTGCTTTCCATTTGTCATAATGAACACTGAGATAAGGAATGGAGTAGGAGCAGCAGATGTACTAAGAATCTTCTATCCATGGGCACATTATTACACTATCTGCAGCTAACCTCTTGTTCCTTTCTGTGTCCTTGAAACAGTTATTATGACTTATCCGAATGTGTGGGTCTTTCTTTTGGTTTTTAGAAAAGATAGAAGTGGGGAGTGAAGGAGGACTGCATGCTTCGTTAACTGAGCACTGGCGTGATTTCTTGTGTTTTCCTTTTTTCACATGCTTTCTTATACCTTGAAGACTGCTTTAGTTGCCTTTATTTATCAGCTAACTTCCGAATTCAGCCTGTTGGCCCATTTTCTGTTTTTAGTAGATTTGTCATTTAATGAGGCAGGGACTAAAATGCAGTTTTGAAGGCTTTTATTGTAGGAATGCTTCTTTGTATGTTTCCTCTAATTCCTTTTTTTTTTTTTACCCTTTTTCAAACTTTTCTGAAGAGCTGTGAATAGCTCAGTTACTTAAGTACAACATGCATTTCTGTTCTATGTTATCTTGAAGAGCTTGCAGAAAGTCAGTTAATCACTAAGCTTTTCTTTGTTTGCAATGAGATTGGATGCCTAATTATATATATTTTTTTATTATTTTTTTTTTCCCCAATTCCTGTGTCTAGTCTATTTATATTATTTCTGTTGCTTGCAGCATAGGCCACGGTTTGCTGACTTGGATGCCTATAGTCATGGGCACAACTGAACCTCAGCAGATGGAAGCTACCGTAGTTCTAGTCACTGTGCATTTCTGTCTATCAGTTCTGCATTAACAAAATTAATTAGTGATCAAATTACATTTGCATGGAAGCAGATTTTGTGAGTGCAAATCTTGTTGCACCCATTCAACACTGCTGATTGTGTACAGAAGTGATGTACATGCATGTAATTTTTCCTCACTTGCCCACGTCCGGTCAGTGTCTACAGTGGTTCATTACTGCTCCTGATATTAGTTTTTCCATCACATACTAGGTAGACAGAGGGAAAAAGCCCTCCTGTTACTTCTAGTTTGTGTTTTTTAGAAACCTCTCGGGTTTCTGTCATCATATAGCTTATAACAAAGCATCAACTCCAGCCAATTCCAACCATCGTCCTACTCCCTTTATTATTTTTAGTGTGAGGCATAATGATTTTATCCCAGTCATATTTTCTCCAAGGTCTCCTATCTCAGACACTTGCAAAGCCTTCCCTCCCTTCTTTTGTTCTCTTTGATCTCCTGTTACTGACTTAAATCTCTTTATGTTAAATCCACACCAAGTTTCTTTCTCCTCCTCTCAGCTTGCTTCTTTGTACCTGCAGGTGTCTGGGCTGTTTTCCATCACTGTCAAGAAACCTGGTTTCCTTTCCTAATATGCCTTCTTTTCTAATCTCTTCCTCTAAAAGCTGTATTGGTTTAAGTTTTGCTGCTGTAACATGCATTAGTAGCATGTTGGATGTTTGAATGCAAGGAGTCAAGTGTTTGTAAATTTCCGTCTCAAATCAAGTATCTCAGGATGAATAATAACAAGTATACAGATATATGTACACTTAGTAGTCATACTCCCAAGTGTTATACTGAGGATTGAAAATGGCACTTGTTTCTCATGCACATAATTTTCTGAAGCACTAATTTTATTGATCCTGATCCTATTAGCTATCATGCATGCTAATAACTCAGGTATGTAAATAATCCCACTATCTCAGTTAAGCATGAACAAACATATACTGGAGCATTAAAATAGTGACTAACATCCTTACAGATTCAAAGCCACGTTCAAAGATTTTGAATGCTTTTTCTTTACTAAAACCATTATTTTTTGCGAATTTGAATTGATCAGATTTGAATATGATCACTATAGCTGTATTACAAAGACCAAAAGTGCAATTAAGGAAAGAACAAACATTGCCCCCCAGCTCACATAAAAAGATGAACTATGCTGCTGTAGTGGCAGAAGATACTGAAAATGCAATTGTTGCTGTAGACATCTTATTGAGGACCTGAAGCTTGCATTAAGTGTGGAAATAAAAAAAAATAATTTCTGTAGGTTTTATTTCTTCAGCTGTATCAGGAGGATTTTTATGTTGCATGCTAAATGTTTGCAACAGATCATTTTTATTAAGGGTATGCTAAATGTGAACAAAATGTGCCCTCTGTAGTTCTACTGAAATCAGTGGTGGTATTTCAGCTCCTCTTAGCTGGAGCTGAACTGGGGCTATGCATATGACTGTGAAACTTACTCTGCCAAGCTGCAGTCTTCTGGCTGGGTTTTCTGCCTCCTTGGTTTTTTTCTCCCAAATCACATTTTCCTTTGAAAGAAAGGATGTGTTAAGTTTAAAATTAACTAAAAATCTTAAATGTGGTAGTTTTTTTGTTAGTTTTTGTTTTATTTTTTAGGAACACACACAGAGTTATGGGATAATAACTATATGTGGAAGAGAGGAAGAAATGTTCAATAATTTTTTCTGATCTTTGCTTTGAAAAAAGGCCGATGATGTTGTTCTATATGGAGGTGATGACATTCTGCTTTCATTTCCAGCAGTAACTGATATCAGCAGGATCGAATTACTTGATGCAGTATTAAAAATAAAACAAAACACAAAAGCAGCAGAAAACCTCTGGTCCATTAACACAGATTTCTAGTAAGTGTTTTAACACCGGTGAAATTCATAAGGCCTGGAAGAAAGCTGATTTCATTCCAGTATTTAAGAGTAGTGAATGTTGTCGGATGCATGACTACAAATCTGTCAGCCTGACTTCAGGGTTTGTGAGAATAGTGGAACAGTTTGCAGCAGACTGAAATGTGTGGGAGGGGGAGAAATGCAACCACTAAAGGATGCTTGCACAATGTGGATTAGGAGAAGTTTATGGGTAAAAGAGTCTGTCAAGTTAATAATCTTCTATTGTTACAAAATTGCTTGACAAAGTGACCATACTGATGCAATTAAATTCTGCAAAGCAGATTTTTGAATGCCCTAACTTCTTGATTAGGGAACTCAATTGATGGGAAATCAATATTGCATATGTTACATTATTTAAGAAGGATGATGCTTCCTGTCTGAAAATATAGGTCTGATAGGGGACTCTAATGCAGTGGTGTTTCCAAAGAAGTCTCACAGGGACCTGCACTTGGCTGTAAGCTGTGTAGTCTCCCCACTGGTATTTTGGAAGCAAGCCTGGGATCACCAAGGTTGTCTTGGTAGGTGATGGAAAGGTACATGGACTGGCAAGCAGTGGAGAAGACAAAACGGAGGAGTCTGTACCTGAGAAACATAATCGCTGCAGAGGAGCTGGTGGCCAGGAGGGGTTAGTGGTTCCCGGTGGAAAAGGATGATTGATGCAGCACTTTCAGACAGACCCGTGGTGATGGGAAGGAGGCTTGGGGTCTTCTGTGCCTGAAACTGATAAGGTGCCTGTGGGACTAGTGGGACTTCTTTCCTGGTGACTTTGTACTTACAGGTAGGTGGGCTCTTGATGGATATTGAAAGGGCAGTTGGTGGTGGTTATTAAGGAAGCACAGCACACCAGGCTCAGGAACTTCACTGAGCCAAAAATGATGTGAAGCTGGGAGAAGGGGTGAGGGAGGTATCACGTTTGTTTGCCCTGTTCGTACTGTTTCCTAGGCTTCTTTTGTAGGTGGTGGTGGGGATATAGCCACGGTCTGCACCAACACACCTGAAAGGGTTTAGGAAGGATACACAGGAATGATGGGAAGACCAGAAAACACATCCTGAGGTGAGAGACAGCAGCTTATGTTGCCCTTTAGTGACCACCTCATCTAAGATTTAATTAATCCCCATATGATTGTTCTTAGTCACTTGTGCCTTTGCCAGACTAGACCAGCTCAAGTTGAAGTTTCTGTGTTGTTTCACAGGATGTATTTTGACATTGTGAACAGAAGCCTCATGTGGATACAGAATCCCATGCAAAGCTTGTGTTGGGTGCATCCACCACAGGGCTCAAACAAGATGATAATGAACAGCCTTAATTCTAGAGTCTCCCAGGTTTTCTTGAAATATTCTGACCTTGCTGCGTAACTTCTATCCTGGAGTGCCTCTTTCTGGCAAATGTCATTCTTGGTAAGATGTGCTGTCCCAGTTAGGACTGGCTTTATGGGTGGAACTGAAAAAACTTAACTCCATTTTGCTCAAATGATGACTCCAGCATTATTCCTAGAGGGAAGAAAAAAGTAATACTCACTCCTTTGGGGTGGAAATGAGTATTGTTCTGACAGTCGAGTTAACCTTGAGAAGCAGGAGAGCACAGCTCTTGATGTTTTAATGGATAAAGCCATCTCCTGCCCCCAGCATGTGAGCGCTGTCCCTGCAGACACTGCTGCCTTTATGCTCACTAGTCACCAATAATGCCAGCTCAGCTTGCAGTCCAGCTTCTCTGTCCAGCAAGGGGTATTGCAGAACATCCCGGGTCTGCCAAACTGTCAGAGGTGCCATGACTGGTTGTTTTATCTTGGGGCAGTGGGAGGAGGTGAAAAGCGTTATGAGAGTTGGCAGGGGATAAGTGCCCAGGCAAGGCATAGCTGTGGTAAGCTGGGGGGGCGTATGTCAGTCCCTGTACACTTCGGCTGCAGGGAAGAGGCCAGGAGCCTGCAAGGGGCTCAGAGTTGCTGGACTGTGCATTTTTTTTTTTTCTTCTTAAAAAATACCTCTGCTGAGCAGTTGTGTTCCTTCGGTACAGCTGGAGAGATACCTATGGACTGCAGTGGCAATAAGCCGTTCTGGCCATGATTTATTCTCTTTAGCCTGGAGACACAGCTGCTTTTAACCCACACGTCTGATGTGGCTGATAACGTATTTTTTGACCTCTCCCTGTAACAGATGTTAGTTGCAGCACAGCTGGGCATCCAGGGCTGTTTGGGCAGGAGGAAAAAGAACCACTGGATTTGTCCTTTGAACTCGAGGTGGGGGTTGTAGTGTTATTGGCAATTGAAGGAGGGAGGAAGAAACATGCTTTTCTTGAAAGCTTTCTCATCAAAACAATTGGGATGGCTGCAGAGGTGGTTTTCCATAGGTGAATAAGAGTAGGGAAGCCCCATACATTTCAGAAACCAGGCTCCAGGTCAGGGGTATGAGTGCAAGCTCCCCTGCTGTTCTGCAGACAGTGCTCTTCACCTGCATTTGCTGGCTCATGTTGAACCCAGGGTGACTCTCTTCCTTGTACCCTTGTTAAGGTCTGTGAGGGTTTTACCGGGACAGGGTCTCCACCTCCTTGCTGCCCAAGAGCCAGCATGGAGCAACGGGCCAAAGGTCTGCAAACTATAAAGAAGCATGGAGAAGGGTTTTGTCTTCATAGCAGTGGCTCAGGTAGTTGTCTTTTAGGGCCTGAACGCGGGCTTTCAGGAGTCTAGGGTCTCTGTTTTTTCACTTTACTTTTAGGGAGAAGACTTTCACTGTCAGGGCTGTAAAGCCTGATTCTGCATACCTTGTGCTACAGTAATTTATACTGTGAACTTACAGTCCAAAGTGAGTACCTGATCCTTGGTGTTTTATTTGTCATGACAGTAGAAAAATACCTGATTTCTTTGTATTTGGGAAGTTTATTTAATCACAGAGTTCAGAAGCATCACTTTTTTTTTTCTTTTTTACTAGAACTTGCTAAATTATAATTTCTTAAATATGTCTTTTCAAATAGGGCTGTGGGTTGAGAGTTTTATACATACATAGCACCTGAAAGAGAGGTTTTAAGGTGAAGAAACCTCTGGTGCTTTTCTAGGGAAAACAGAAATCAGGATGCAGAGTCAGCTCTTGTGTTTTCTTCGCAGCCCTCCTCTGTAGAGTCTGATTGCAGTGTGTGGACTCGTAGTGCAGTGAGACTGTTAGCCAGAACAAATGATGCTGGGATGTGGGTCAGTGTCTGGCCCTTCTCTGGGAGCTTTGAGTGCAGTGGAGACAAAAACCCTGGCCTTTGAGTACTCACATCAGTATTCGTAGAGAACAATCTCTGTGAATCTCATATTGGACCAAAATTGTCTCTTAGGAACCCAAACTGCATTGACAGAAACTAAACTGGGAAGGGGGAGGAGGAGGTGGTGTGTTTAGAGTGCCTCTCTGCTTACTGAAGGAGCAGTAAATGGGCATCTGTGTTAAAGACTAGGGCTCAGCAAAGTTACACAGATGCGAAAAGAAGCTGAAATGAGGTAATCAGAGTCTTGGCAGGGAGGAGAAGGAGAAAAGGTGGCATTGGAGAGGAGTGCAGCTGGGACCTTCTGCAGAGCCTGACATTCAGGCTTAGCCATGTGTTGCTCTTGTGTTCCTCAAATTCCATTGAGAGACTCCAGCCTCTTCCTGTTCCCTTCCATCCCTTACTAAAGAAGCTTCCTTTCCTCTTCTCATTTTAGCTAAAGCAGGGAGTGTGAATAGGGAAGGTGTTAGTGTGTAATATTTTGTATGGTATCACTGTGCAGGGTACAAATAATAAATCACACACTGCATGCTTAGGCGATTTACTGCCGGCTTTCCTGTGTGCTGTGACAAGTGCTCAAAAGGTCAAAAAAGCTTTCTTAACAAATTTGATAAGGTAATGCAGTGAGCTGTAACAGCATAAAGTCCTGGGGGCCATAGACCAGAGAAGAAGAAATAATTATGCATGGTAATGGGTAATTACAGATAATGGCCTTTTTTGGGGGTGGCAGAAAATACACAGCCCCACTGCCTTGCCTGGAATGAACATTGTCTAGCACATTAACTTTATAGCAAGCTAAAAGTTCAACGCTGGAACCAAAGATAATCCGCAACTTCCAATTGGAAGAGAACAGAAATACTCCTCTCAAAGGCAGAGCAAGCATGCATATTTTGTTCCTGGGGAGGCACAATGTCTCAGCAGAAAGTCAGTAATGGTTCCAGCTTTCTTTGACATCTGAGATAGCTCCGTCGTGATTGTGTGGTGGGAGAAACATATTGTTCCAGTGTTTCTGATTACGATGTTAGGGAGTGATTTCACACCAGCCTCATTCAAGGCTACTGTCTGACCTCAAAGCCAGCTATTAATTGAATGAATGCATTGCAAGACCTAATACTGCCAAAGCAGTTAATAGGAGTGTTCTGATGCTTTGTATGCTGAGGAAAGGGAAATTTTGAGATGCAGACCCAAGACTCTTTTGAGGTCTGAAGGCAAGTGTTTCCTAACCGAATAATTAATTTTTGCCTTTTTAGTGGCACAGCTGTCTCCTGCCAACAGGAATGGCTTGCAGGAAGATGCTAACATTGCAGTGATGCAAGCAGTCACTCTGAATTGAAAACTACAGGAAATGCAAACTACCAGAAGCTGAATTCTGCTCACTGGGCAATGGCTATGCCTTCCTTGAGTAAATGTGTGGCTTTAGTACACACAGTTCTGCATTTTTAGCAGCATGTCTGTATGCTAAGAGTCTCTGTATGCATAGAAGAAATAAAAAACACTGACTATAAGGTGTAAGAACTCATGTCAATAAATATGGGCAGTGAAATTCTCTTAATTGCCACACTGCAGCTACAGAATCTTTTTTTCTGAAATACACAATCAGATGGAGACTAATCAGGTGTTACAGCCACATGAGTAAATTTAACAATGCCACTGCACACTCCTAGACATTGAAATGTGACTGTATGTGTTACCCTGATTTTTAAAGCAGTTCCTGATGTGCATCTGTCCTGAGGTGACTAATGTGCTCCTCCAGATTCCCAAGTATAGTCCAGTAACCATTCCCAGTAGGCAATTTGGTGCTACAACCCTGTTTTAGGTGCTGAGGAAGTCTGATAGTATGGACTCTGTGCTATTTGACCTCAGCATTAGAAGCTTTTCCAGGCATGTTTAAATTATTAATATTACCAGTGTATAATAAGATGTGTAACTGGCCCTTAACTGTACTGGTAGGAATAGAAAATACTCCGTGCTTATATACAGAATGAGTGAAGGTTACAGACAGAGCTTCAGCATTTGCATTTTGCAGTGTCTATGCTTAAAAACACCTTTGCATCTGTGAGACAGAGATGTTGATAGAAATTGCTGTTAATTCCGTGTAATTTCTTCTCTCTCTTGCCAAAAAGTAAGAAGGGAAAGAAATTATCTATATACTGGCTTCTGTGCTGATTTTGCCATGCATATCCGTAATCTGTGTAAATCGCCGTAGCTTCATTGAAGTAAATGGTCTGAAACTGGTTTACATTGACTGGGTACTGGACCACTGTTTTTCACTATGCTGTTTTTCACTATGTTGTGCTAAGTGAAGGCAGGAGCTCCTCAGTTTACTGAATGTATAAGACACGTGTGTAACTGACCTCCAGAGCTCACCTTCCTTAAAAGAAAATCCCAGCCGTCCTGAAATGAGTTACTGGTTAACTGCTATTAATATGCCATAGAGCTGGAGAGTCGTCTACAACACTGCAAGATCAATAACAGTATTTATCGTGCATCATATTGATCTTCTATGAAAGAGTGGGCCATATTTCACACTGTGTACATAGTGCAAAAAAAGTAGCATTGGTTCTCTACATAGAAAGGAGCTTAGAGATCCAAGGGCACAACTGCATGAAGGGATACTGTTGTCTCCCTGTGAGAGCATTGCTCACGTATGGAGAGCCTCTGACAGCCCTACATTGTGCATTTGGTCTTCCAAAAATACAGCGAGAATTTTAAGCACTCTTTATTTGGTTTGCTCACCTAATTTTTGTTCCTTCTTGTACAGGTTCAGTCCCATTGTTTGAATTGTTTGCAACTTGCAAAACATTACTATTTGTGGCTAGTGGCAGGGGAAAGACCCAGGAGCCCTTCCCAGTTATTTCCACGTAGAAGGTGAAGACCAATGAAGCATGAGCCCAGCTCCTGTAGCAGTCCTCTTCTTTTAAAGGGCAGGCGTTGGGACAGAGTGCGAGTCTGACGGTGCTGCAGTCGCTACCGTGTTGAGAGCTTAATTCCTCTTGAGTATTGCTCTTCTTAGAGCAGTGAACCTCAGGGCTGCCCCTCGTGTGCAGGTGTTGTAATGGAGCAAGCTCTGAGGCAGCAGAGCCATTCAGCTGAGTTGAATTACATTTGGGGGGGGGGGGGGGAAACACTACAGCTGAACGCTGCTTTCTTAACCTTGGTATCCTCTCCTTGGTGTCCTCCTTCCTGGAGGAGGACACTTTGCTCGTTGAGTGGCTTGAGGCAAGTCTGTGGGAAAGTTCAGCCTGGAGGTAGGAGTGAAGAATTATAGGTACAGGCCAAAGACAGACCAGAGGAACCCCAGTGAGTTAAAGCTTAGTTACAGCCTTGCTTCCAATAGATCTGCCCTGTTTTGCAAATGCTGGCTGTGCTTGAGGATGCCACAGCCCAGAAGCAGCGTGCTTGCCAGCCAGCTGGCTAGCAGACTTCAGCTGGAGAGAACTGGCATGGGTAGGGCGGAAACTCCCGTGGGTGTATGAGAAACATGAAATCTTCTCTGGGCAGATATCCAAGTGCCTTGTTCAATGCAGGTTTATTCGGCCTCTAGTTATGCTCCCCTTGACACTTAGCACTTCTGTGGAGGTACCCAATGCCGGTACTGGCTGGTCTGACCTGCTTTTCTTCCTGAGTTCAGGAAAAATGTCAAGGCTTTCAGGGCTTTCTCCATTAATAGCAAAACTCTTTCCCCTTAATGTGTTAGCCGTTGTGTATGTTCTGTGTGTGTTGTATATGTATGATGTATGTATTAGTAGGAGGAGATGACATCATTCAGCCAGGTTAGATGGGTTAAGAGCATAGAGCTGGACTGCAGACCTGCCCTTGAACAGAGCCACTGACGATGTGCATGCCAGAGTAGCTGGAGACCTGCAAGAGCTCAGTTCTCCAGAGGCATCCTTCCCTCAGGCAGGCTGGTTCAAGACTGCAAGGTGTTTAGAGTAACCCTGGGGGTGCTTTGACCTTGTCTGATCCGTCATCCACCCATAGTCCACGTGGCACAAAGCTGTGTCTTGGATGAGGTGTCTCACCTCTCCCAGTGAAGCACCAAATCTCTCCAAGATCGTACAGAAAAAAGCAAAGACTTGTCCCAAAGCACGACATCAAAGAGAAACTCATCTCCTAAATCTGGGGAAAAGTGTGAGTTGGAAGCATGTGGCCGCTTTCTTGTACTCTTTGTCAGATGTGACCAGTCCTTCCATCTTTAGAAGCATGATGTGGCTTGGGATTGAGGGAGATTAACTCTTCTGGACATCTTTCCAGTGCTGTCACAGGAGTTGTAGGTCTGTGTGGAGTTGTTTGCCTCTGTGCCTTCACTTGAACTTGTCCCTTTCCCTTGGCTCCTCTTTTTTCTGCTGATCTGTTGGGGCACATCTTGTCATGTGGCCACAGCTCAGAAGGGTTGTGTGCTAGGGATATTACGAAGACCATGGATTCCATAATTCTGGGTTTATAAGAGAAAAATGCCTCTGCTTCCTCACACCTGGGGATTTATGTGCATAGGTGCATGGGTGACTGAATGAGCATGTGACTGGCTCCACAACATTGAGTCTTGAGAGGGCATCTGAGAGGCTGTGGCAGAGCAGAGGCACAGCAGAAGGAAAGCAGAGAATTATTCTGGTGGATTACTAACAGCCCTGAGAACTGAACTGCTGGCTGATATTGTGCAGCTAGAGACTGGAAAAATGGGTGGCAGGAAGTCAACCCTGTTACACCCCAGGTGGCAAATGATGGTAACCCCAATCACAGATCGGGGGTAGAAAGAGAAAAAGCATGTTTTTTTTCCTCCTCCTTAATGCAACAGGAGACTGTCACCACAGCTCTTTCTTCAGGAAGAATCTGTAGCACTGCCAGCCACTGAAACATCATAGAGACATCAAGGATGCTAGTATGATTTTGTGGATAGCTATGGGCAGGTTGCTGTTGCAGCATAGCCTGTCTTGTCCCATGTTAGGAGTTGTTGTGCTCAAGACCTTTCCAAAAGTTGCAGTGAAGCCTGTTACTTTCTCTCCCACTTCCTTTTAGCAGCTGACACCTCAGTATGGCTGACCTTTCATGTCTGGGTGTAAAGAGGCCCCATCTTCTGGTGCTAGCATTCTTAGGGGAAATAAATATTCCTTCTTATGGTGCACTGCAAGTGGAAAGACCCTGCAGAGGTTTTGGAAGAAATTGCACATCCGTGCAGCATAGCAATGCCCTGCCAGAAGTTCTGCGGCAGACTGCCTTGCGTATCTGTCTCATGAAGTCTGCATCTAGCAGGGAACGTGTTGGAGGATTTTGCTTTCGGCTTCAATTTTACAACATGAAAAGCAGAACAGTTGGACTACAGCTTTATTTAGAAGCCAAGTTTGGGGAGGGCAGTCAGGGTTGTGCTGTGATTTATCAGAATTGTTGGCTTTTCAGTGCCAGTGGTCTTAAGTTTTTATTTCATCAAAAGCATGGATAAAAGGAGTTGGGAGGCCTGTCGAGGAGCAGAATAATAACAATAATACAACTTCATAAAAATATGAAAGTGCAAAAACTATGAAGGGTCTTTTGCGGCATTGCAGACTCCTCTGTTTTCTGTGCAAATTTGAGAGGAACTCCTGATGAAAAAGGTGAGCTGGCCTGGTTCTCGCTTGCATAGAGCTGAGGAGCAGAAAAATCAGATGTGGAAGGCATAAAACACTTCATTTGCTAATAAATGGGTATAGTTCATTGATGTCAACAAAATGTCATCACATGCTGAATGAGGGCACTGTATAATTTAGTGACCTGGAAGGAGACTATCCATGATTGCAGAAAGCTTTTGTTACAGCTGAAGAAGGGAAACAGAATTGCATTGTAAATGGCAATAATTGGTAGAACTAATAATTGGATCTAGTGTGCAGCCAATACACAGTACAGTGCGAGTTGTTACCACAACTCCGAGAGGCTGTTGATTACCACTATATTAATTTCACAGGTAAGTAACCAAGGTACAGATATACCAAGAGAAAGACACAAAGCAATCTAGGCAACACCTGCTGGACATCTCTCTTAGACGTGTTACGTGCCTGTTGTCCATGCAGCTTTTAGCCACATCCTTTTCTCCACCACGGTAGTTAGACAGTATCATGGGAAGAGCAGGAGCTCCTTGCAGAAGAGATAATTAATGCTACAGACATTCTAGGGGTTGGTGGAGGGCAGGGTTGCAGGCATGCGAGCTGGAACCAGGGCTGTGTCGTCAATGATGGAATTTACACTTGCTCCCTTTTTAATATGTAGATGTGTATTCACCATGTGGTTAGACTTCCTAAGGTTGTGGCAGTTTTTTGTCTGGCTTGAGCAGGTAGCTGATGCAGAGCATTAGAGAGCTTGGCTGTGAAACGAGCACCTTCCATTTTCAATCCCAATGCAAATACCGCAAAGCAGTGGTCGGCAGCGGAGTGAGAAAAAAATGGGACCTAAAACATCCTCTGAGGAGCCTCCCCAACTTAAGGAACAACAGGGGAGGCAGACCTTTGCGCATACAACCAGTGGCGAGTGCAGCTGGCCTCTGGTCTGGAGCACTCCAGAGTGCAGGCAGCAAGTCATGAGCGATTGCCTCCTCATCCTCTTTTGCCAGAGGTGTGAGAACTTGCTCTGATCTGTGATTTTGTAGGTAAACAGGAGATAAATGTGGGTGTGGAGGCTGGGCAAGGATTGAGGGTCTTGCTGCTCAGAGTTAGCATGTTGATTTCTGAGGTGCCTTGGCTGATCATGCAGTGCTGTCCCTACTGCAGTTTCTCTTGAATTTGTGGCTGTTTGCCCTTTCTAGAAGCATGTTCAGAAAGTGTTCTCTCACCTGCAGGACACTGGCTGGAGAGGGGCCGTCCTGTAGCTAGAGCTTTTCTACTTCCAGGGAGTGAAAAGAGGCTTGGCACACTTGTACAATTTAAAAATGATACGGAGTTGAATCCTTAGCTGGTGTAAATCATCATCAGGTCAACTGATGCTGCTTGAGGACTCTGAGCATTGTCTTAACATGCAGTTGGTTTGTCTCCTGTTTTGCAGTCTGCAGTGAATGTAGGTGGTGGTCTTGGGATTTCAGCGGACGTCAGTCTACTTGAGTTTCCACCAGACATCCAGCCATGTTTCCCTTTCAGCTCTCACCTCTTCCTATTTACTACCATCTGCCCAGCCTTCGGGAGAAGTAGCAACTCATCAGAAGGTGAAAAGTAGTGGTCTTCATGGAGCCTTCTGTTTCATAATGGCTTGTTTTTTTTCTTTTCCAGAGGGATGGATGCTCATTCAGGACATCTCTTCCTTCCCCAGCAGAGGGCACTTGGAGAGCACGTCTGATTTGGTTGTGGACTCCACCTACTACAGCAGTTTTTACCAGCCATCTCTGTATCCTTACTATAACAACCTGTACAACTACTCCCAGTACCAGATGGCCGTGGCCACTGAGCCTTCCTCAAGTGAAATGGGGGGTACGATTGTAGGGTCGGCCGTGAAAAACAGCCTTCGAAGCCTCCCAGCAACATACATGCCAAGCCAGTCGGGAAAACAGTGGCAGGTATGATGCTACAGAGGTGTTACACATAATAGTGAGGTGGACAGTAAGCTCTTTCTTGGGCCTGATTCTGACCTTCTGTTCACTGGTTTCATGGCAGTGCATAACCAGAACCAGATTCCAGGATGGGATTAGGACCCATGTTAGGAGAGTTACCTGGAATGGGTGGTTATGATGCAGCACAATGAAAACAATAATACAAGTATAGGTAGATTGCTGCAAGCACAGATAAAGGGCACCCACTTGATTTTATCTTCAGTTACATCATAGTAGATTTTGGCCTTTTTATCTGGAAGAGTAGTCCAACTGAATTACCCAGCATAGCATCCTGGGAGCTTCAGGTGTCACTTTTGAGAGGCTTCACTCTTCAGGAATCTGTTCCTTTTCTATTTTTTGCATCCGAGGTGCTGAAGTGACCCAGGAGACCATGCTGTTGCGCAGTGGGTTGGTGGCAGTCAGTTGAATGTAACATGGTGTGTTGCTAACAGTGTGTTCTAGCAGCGTCAGCTTCAGGGCTTGCGATTTCCGCTTGGGTAGCTGAAGTTACAGGCTGTGCCTAAGAGTTTGCAGCCGAGCTTTGTTCTTCGTTAGTTTGGATATAAAGCCAACAGAGCCCTCTCACTCTGGGACTTGATAATTGTAGCCTCCTACTGAGTACTGGTCAGAGACTGGAAAAAGGGGAAGTCTGCCAAGGCAGAGGCTTCTTGGCAAAGTAAGTGAAGCTATTTCAGTGACCTTGAGACTGCTTGATCTTGGGCTGCAGTGGTGTTTTTTTGTCTGAGATTGAACCTGGGAGGCTGCACCCTCTGAGTCTGCATACACCTGTGTCACTTGTCCAAGGGCAGACCTCTTCTGTAGAGCATTAAGGGAGGGCAGGCTGCCTTCTGCAGAGGCTCTGTTGTGAAACCACTCAACTATGAAAGATTAAACATCCACCAAAACCTCCTTTCTAAAGGGAACAGATGGGTCGTCCCCCTATGCTGACAGAGAATTCCTCTAGCAATTCTGGCACAGGGACCAGCTCTGAAAGGGTATTTTAACTTCTTCTACCAAGGTGCTGGAACTAAGACCAGGGTGATTACAATTGCTGTAGCAGTCCACATCATCCTCAGTGAGGCTTTACTATCATCAGACACTTATTTTGTGGAAAGTTTCTGAAAATGCAGGAGCCTCCTGGGACAACAGCTGGCTGGTCCATGAATTTTAGGGTCATGGCTTTACAGCAGTCTGCATTTAGTAATATTCCACGTCCCTTTTTCACCACGAGTACAGCTGCATTGGGGAAGGAGCTGTCTCCTTTCCTTCTGCTGTGCAAGCTCACACCACAAGAGCTTTCTTCTATCAGTCTGTTGATAGGCTTCACCACAATAACCTTCAAATACATGGAGGTACACCTTTTCACTTAGGTTAGTTGATAGCATGTTCTCTAGCTACTGAATTTGATCACCAGACCAGAGGGAGAATTAGTCAATGCAAGCTGGGTCAGGATTTGTGCATGGTAATATGGTGAGGTGCCAACAGTTTTTTAGCTTTTTCATTTTGGTTGGTTAAGTTAACCTGACACATCATAGCAGTGTATTTCAGATAGAAAGTTACTTCTTCTGAAGGTTTTTAGTACCCAGTTTGTAAGAGCCTACTGCAGAGCTGATGCTTGGAGATATCATCACAACACAAATGAAGGGCAGTAACATTTGTCTTGTGAGAATAATGTTCTTGCAGGCTGCTGGTCCCACACTTCACCATTCCTCCAGCCAGTGGAGACCTCTGTGATTTTACTTGCTTGAGAATAAGGAAAGTAAATTACAGGTGTTGACTGTGCTAGTGCATAGCATTTGAGGAAGAGATACATGAGGATACGACAAAATATGATAGACCTTGGAATGAAGATTGATGATCTCCAAGAGGAGTGTCCTCTCATTTCTGTACTGTCATTTGAAAGTAGACTTTATGTGTAAGAAGTCTTAGTCTAGCCTGTCTGTTGTCTCACTGTGAAATTTCCTGTTTCTTGTGGGACCTTTGACACTCCTTAAAGAAAGAAAAGCAATAGTGTGTTTACCATGCATTTTTAGCTTGGGGCCCTGCAGAATCTAAAAGTATCTTCTGATTAAATACCACTCAATTAGTGGGATACTGAAGAGGTAATTAAGGAAAAAAGAGGTGGTGATTGTCAGAAAGTACGATTTTTCTTTCCACCAGGTTCCAAGTGCTGCTGCATGTTCATTCCCGCCTTGTAGCATGGTTCAACCTCACCTAAGATTTTAATTTATCCTAGCTAAACCTTTTGGGATCTCTCAGTGCTGTTCTGGTGAGATGCCTGTGCAGAAACACTAGAAGTGGTACTTTCTGCCTGCAGAAGTGACATCTCCTCACCTTTTAAATGGCCTAAAACCAGGACCCACCTCTCTTGTTCAGCAGGGCAGAGTGTAGTTCAAGGTCAGTGTCACATAGCTTACAAGCTGTTTCTCAGAAGCTGATCTGCAAGAAGGATTGTTATTGCTGGAGGAGTTACGAATCACGGGGTTTGCATACTGTTATGACAGCATAACATTGCACAAATAATCATAAGAAGTTTCAGTGAGAGCTAGGCTAGATAATGCTTGATGGCAGTGGGTGCAGTGATGCTGAGGTTGTAAAATCCTGTGTGGCACTGAAGATGGTTTCTTGTAAGGGCAAGGAGCTCTCAGCTGCTACACGTGGTTAAACATCGATTCTGCAAGTGGAAGGTTACCACCAAGGGAAGATCACAGAAATACAGTGCTAAATGGAGATGGATGAACAAGTTTCTCTGTCAAACACAATAAGGAGTTTAAAAAGAGTTTCAAAGCATGATTCGTAAAGAGGAATCAGACCTTGCTTACACCTTCAGGGGGTTTTGCTGGTAAAGCTATGCAGGCTGCTTCCCTCCAGAGGAAACACACAGCTGTATCTACACAGGGATTTTTGCTGGACTGCCTGTACTGACTGGGTTTATTTTTTACATGCACAGGCTTTCTTAACCAGTCTTCCAGTACAAGTGAGTCTGCTCATGTGACTGGTAGTGCTATAACTGTTTTGATCAAGGTTTCTGATTTTTTTTTTCTTTACCAGAATGATGGCTGTGCAACGCCAGCTGTGACCAAATCAGGGCAGCTTGCTAGCCGTGAGCCCACAGGATGGTTTCTTTGTTGGTATAAGCCACCCATGTGCTCACTGGAAGCTATCCTAGTGTAAGCAATGTAGACAAGAGCCCTGCCTTTTCCAGGCTCTGTTGGTGGAGGCTCATTTGTCCTGGAATAACTGTAACCACACAAGGAAAATTGCATACTTAAAGATAACTTTGGGATGCAGACAAGGCCTTGAGCAGCCCAGCTGTCTGCTGTTTCAGAATTTAGGGAGCAAAGGAGAAAAGCCAGGGAGGAAACATGTGAGTGTGTGTGGGATGGGATGAGGATTAATGCATCATTGAGCCTTGGCAAATAAACTGAATCGCTGAATCTCTAATGTAGATTAATGTCAGATTTCATTAGTCTTTGTTCTTTGCAGAGGCTTGCGTACTTCAGTGGATTCATAGAGGTGCACATTTTTTAGATATTTCTGTGTAGGTTTTGTTAATTTGTATATAATTATCCCAGAAGCTGTATCCATAATTATTTGATAAACATAATGAAGATTGTGGTTTTGTTTAAGACCACTTCAGTCATTTATGTTCTGCTGGTTTTGCCAGCTTAAGGCAGATAATCAGATATGCCTGGGGTTGCACCTGAAGAAAAGGCAAGCTTATGTTGGAGAGGAAACATAGCAGATGTGGTGATGACTGTGCATCTCCTTTCACTCTAGTTCTGTGTGAGCATCTGGACCCTCCTTTGAAGTTCTCATAATTGTTCATTACAACAAGAATTTATGTGCATTCAATTCAATTAACAGTTAAATGAGTTAGCCAACATCAGTACTGCAAGTTGGAGCATGTTGGCAATCAGTGGAAACTGGTGCTTCTGAAACCAGTCTCACTGTGACCCGCTTAGGGACAGCAACAGAAAAATGATGGGGTGACCACAGTCTTTTCTACTGTGGCAAAAGTAAAACCAGCATGGCCACAATGGAATCTAGTCAGATTTAATTCTCCAAGCTGGCAGTGAAACTGCTGGCTTGTGACCCACAGCGTAAGGATATGGCTCCCTGTGAGTCAGCATCCTCCTCAAAAAGTGTTAAAAACTCTTCTGGTTCCTACAGCCAGACTAATCTGCAGGATGGAGAATGTGCCCATACACCTAGGGACCAGTGGCTGCATTTTCTTTGTTACTCCAGGGATCCTGCTTCAGAGAAAGGTTAAGGCTGACCGGGAGGTTTTGGACAAATTTCAGAATTTCATACAATTTCTGTTTCATGCTCTGAGGTGTTTTTCCTTTTTTTTTTTTTTTTTTTTTTTTTGCAGCTTGGTAGATCACTATTCTCACTTCCAAACCTCAATATTTTGTCCTTTCCTTAAACCAGTTCAGAGCAAAAACCTGAAATAAGTGTTGGTGGCTGTCAGACTGAGAAATTTTAACACATTTTCTAATACGGGAATTGTACTTACCATTTCCTGAGGTAGAAAACTGTTTTTTAAGGATTTCTTAAGAAGTAGGAAATATATAAAACTGTCTTTAACTAAATCCAGGAAACCTTGGCTATTGTAGAGCAGCTAGCCCTTGAATTCTTAAGAATAGCTGCATGCTAGTAAAAAAGATGGCTCTTTTCAACTTCTACAACCTGTTTCTAGATTCTGGCACAGTTTTTCCTCCTATAAGCCTGGCCTTCGTACAGAAATGTGCAGTCTAACTGTCCTGAAATAGGTGTAAAATGTGTAACATGTGCATGTGTGTAAATGTATCCGCATTGTGCAAGTAACCCAACACAATCCTAATTTTATGTGTAAGCAGTGTATTATATACTGTATTCATAACATACCCTTCACAATACAGATTTATGCTAAAAGTATCCTAATGTTTCTGACAGCTCATGTGTGACATGAATGCAATCCGTATTTCTTGGAGGAGCTAATCTAAGGTGTTTATTTTCCGATACTGCTGATAGGGCTATATCTCTAGGTGTCACTGCAGTTGAGATTCTGATGGTAACATATTGTTTATGGGTCACTGCCTTTGTCTAAAAGAATAGGTTGGAACAGAATAGCAAAGGTTAATTAAGTTTGTCTATCAAGGAGGGACAGATATAGATGTCTCTTGTATTTTCTGTGCTAGAATCAAAGTAAGTCAAGGCAGGGTATCATAGACTCAATTTTCCCTTCTGCTGGAAAATATGCTTAGCTGGTTTTAGGAACGAAACAAGGCCACCTTGGGCAGTGCCAATGCAGCAGTAGTGAGGGATCAGGTCATGGCCAGTAGCATTGCAAGGTGGGAGAGTCACAGCAACCCTCATTTTTACAGCTGGGGAAACTGTGTTAAATGAGGGAAATGTTAAATAACTTGTCCAGGGTCACACAGCCCACAGGTGACAGAGTGGGGAGATATCTGGTGTCTGGATTTCTACTCCAGTGCCCAGTGGGTGCCTTCTAGCCTCATGCCAAAAACGAGCTTGTGAATTCTGTTGTTTGCAAACTCATAAATGCAAAATGCCATTTTTGCTGGCTTAATTTATAAGATCGAGGCAGAAGGAGGAGGATATGTTAAAACTTGTAATGGCATTTCTCCTAAAAGAATTATCTGGGTGATGTTTTGTCTGAATAAATAATCTGGGAAGGACCAAACTTACTAGTCTCTGAGGCTGGAAGGAGACGTGATTCGCTGCCTGTGCCTGCCTTACTTCTTTTCTGTCTCTGGTCTGGCCACCTTCTTGGTTCTTCTTCAGTGAAGAAGATGTGTAGAGGTTATGCAGGTGCTCGCAGGAGCTTGAAAGGAGGAGCTGGGCTTTATGTTGCTCTTCTACCGGCTGTTGAGAAGGCTTTTTTGCAAGACTGGTCTGAACTGATGCAGGAGAATTTTCTTTATTCTTCCTTGGCTTTTGGTACGTGTTCTGCCACTGTTGGGCACTGCTGTAGGGCTGCACTGATTGTGCCTGGTGATGGACAGATCCTGCTTCCAGCTTGCATGTTTGTGGACGAGCTGTAGCAGCTCAGGTGTTCAACTTAGGAGCTCAGCTTGCTCTCTGCAAAGAACAAGTACATGCCCTTCCCTTCCACAACACTTCCTCACCTAAAACATGCTTTGCTCTTACTGTGGTGTTGCAAACCAGAATGGCTTGTGGAACCATCCCAGCTCTTGCCTGTCTTGGTCTCACTGTAGGGCTGGAAGGGGTGGAGGGGTGAGGGAGGCAGGAGAAGCCACCAGAAAGTCAGGTATCTCCTCCTATGATCCCTGCATGACCCCAGCATTCCCCCAGAACAGGGCCCAGGGAAGGATCCCAAACCTGGCACATGGCTGTAGTGTTTCAATGCCGGACTGTCCCAGGTTAGAAATAATCTGAATATTCCAGTTTTGGGGTTTTTTTCCTCCCTTTCTGGCACCCAAAAGTGTGCAAGGACTCTCCAGAGCTGCAGGAGTTAATAACAGAGCAAATACCCCTTCTCATGGGGTAACGATCTCCTAAGCCCCCTTTTTAATGCAGCACTAAGGTCAAGAATTTTTATGACTGGTTGTTTTTTTATTGTTACTGTAAAATGGGATTGCTAAGCACTATAAAAATGAAATGTTATGGCTCAGATTTATTGCAGTATGTATTCTAAACAGTTTAATAAAACAAAACCAAAAGCTTTTAGATTTTCTGCAGTGGTTAATGCACAGCATATTCTTTGCCAGGGCCAAGCCTCTGGCTGTTGGTCAAACTGTGGTTCATAGACTTGGTGTGGGTACTAACATTATAAAACATGTCTCTTGCTAACCACATGCTAATAATAATAATAGTAGTAATAATTCATTGCATCCAGAGATTTTAGGCAAGTTTTTTTTTTTGAGAAATGGAGAAAAACCCTAAAAAAAATGTTTGAAAGGAGACAGGTCAGTAAATCCACTCTGCTGGGAGAGGAAAAGTGCATGCCATCATCTCAGTGCCAGGGAGGGATCCCTCCATTTTGTTACAGCTGAAAGAAAGCTGTCTCCTGCAGGTGATTTTTTCTTAGTGGTACTTGCACAAGGGAGAGATGGAGATGTGGGGGACCCATGTGTGCTGCCTACAGCCTTGCCCCCACCAAGGGAAGGAAGGCAGTGCATGCAAAATGGCAGGCAGAGAGGAGTTTGCTAACTTTTTTCCCTACTACTTCCAGAGCTGTTGAGCTTTGCGGATGTGCAGATTGAAAATGGCTTTGAACTGAGCTTTTGGGCAATTTGTATTACCAACCCATAATTTCACGGCAGATGCAGCCTGGGTCTCCAAGATGAGACTGCCCTTCTTTAGAGCAGCAGAGGGGATGTAGGTGGCTCTTTTGAGTTCAGACTTCCTTGGGGTGACACATTACATTTTTTTAAGACCAATGTACTGGTTTTCATGGATGAAACTCTGGTGCATGTTGAAACTTTTTCTGCACACACAGGGTGCAAATGGTACAAAAATCACCTTTTGAGTATTGCTTTAATTTATAATAGGAAAACTTTTACAGACTAAAAGTATGTCCTGCAGATCCCTCAGTACATGTGCAAATATATGCAACTGTGCTGCTGTCACAAAATGGGCAGAGATGCACTTTGCTTCCTGTAGATAGTCACTCCTCATTCTCAGTACTTAATTTCACTGCAGACCAGGCTCCACATGGAAAACAGGGTGTTGCCTTCTGTCTCAAAGAGCACCAGCAGGATTTTGTGTGACCTGTATCACATTATTTCCAGCTAGGCATACTAAAATGAATATTGAATTATTAAGTGGACCCCTGGAAAACAAGGGATGACTGCATTCTGGCTGCTTCACCTTCTGCCAGCACTAGACCCTGGGGATCTGCTGGCATGGGGCAGCCACCATGGGACACCAAGTTCATCCCTTGCCTACACTGCTCCCTGAGCCCCAGCTTCACAGCCTGGGAAAGGCTTAAGTACTGTTGGCTGGGACCCAAAGGAACCACAGTGGAGTGGGCAGAGCTCCTCTAACCGAGATGAGATGCAGCTGAAAGGGCTGTCATGCACTTCTGCTTGCAAAGACGACATCTCATGGCATAGGTGGATGTGCTGTGGAAGCTGCAGGAGGAGTTGGACAGGCTGGATCAATGGGCTGAGGCCAACGGCAAGAAATTCAACAAGACCAAGTGCAGGATCCTGCACTTTGGCCACAATAACCCCAGGCAGCACTACAGGCTGGGGGAAGAGTGGCTGGAGAGCAGCCTGGCAGAGAGGGACCTGGGAGTGCTGGTTGACAACTGGTTGAACATGAGCCAGCAGTGTGCCCAGGTGGCCCGGAAGGCCAATGGCATCCTGGCTTGGGTCAGGAATAGTGTGGCCAGCAGGAGTAGGGATGTAATTCTCCCCCTGTACTCAGCACTGGTGAGGCCTCACCTCAAGTCCTGTGTGCAGTTCTGGGCCCCTCACTTCAAGAAGGACGTTGAGGTGCTGGAGCAGGACCAGAGGAGAGCAACAAGGCTGGTGAAAGGACTAGAGGGAAAGTCTTACAGGGAGAGGTTGAGGATGCTGGGGTTGTTTAGCCTGGAGAAGAGGAGACTCAGGGGGGACCTTGTCCACTCTTTTCAACTACCTGAAGGGAGGTTGTAGTCAGCTGGGGGCTGGGCTCTTTTTCCAGGCACCCAGTGACAGGACAAGAGGGCACAGCGTGAAGCTGCTCCAGGGGAAGTTTAGGTTGGATATTAGGAAGTACTTTCTCATGGAGAGGGTGATTAAACGTTGGAATGGACTTCCCAGGGAAGTGGTGGAGGCACCGTCCCTGGATGTGTTCAAGGCAAGGCTGGATGTGGCACTTAGTGCCATAGTCTAGACGGTGTGGTGGTGTTGGTCATAGGCTGGACTTGATGATCTTAAACGTCTTTTCCAGCCTTGGTAGTTCTGTGATTCTGTGCATTATTGTTGGCACTGTTACCTTTATACCTGGTGCGAAACTATGATGCTTTTTTCTCCTGGAAGCTTTCCATCTTAAAGTCATTCAGCACCTAGCAGACTTAGGGAGACCAGGTAGTGTTTCCTTTTCTGATGAAAATCCTGATCTTGTGAAGTGTTTGGCTGCGTAATTTTGAGCACTGTAGTGACTTGATGTTGGAGCAAATAATAGTAGATGGTAGTTCTTTCATAAAACAAAAATTTAAAAAAGCGTTACCACCTCTGAGTAGATCAGTTTGAATTATTTCAGGCATTGGAGCAGGATAAACTGATTCCTGAGTGCTGCCAGCTTAGCTGCAGGCTGTGGGAGGGAGGAGTTGTCTGGTGAACATGTTGCACATACAGCAAACCTACTGGCTTGTGTCCAGCTGTGGCTCCACTACAGGCTTCCCATGTAGTCTGTCCACAACTTGATTTCTCTGGGTAAATCTGGAAAATATTTTTTAACCTTGCTGGTTTTTAAGAAAGCTGTGTGTACATGTGTGTGTGTGTCACTGCTCATATGCCATGCAGTGTGCCCCAGGTGAGTTGGTTGGTAGGACGGTCCTCCTTAGCCACCTTGTAGGTCCCTGGCAGAGCAGTTACCATCAGTCTAAGATGAGTTAGTCTCTGATGAGGTGTAGGGAGTGGATGGATGCTTCACCTCTGACAGTGGCCGGGTGTGTGCAGTTGAAGGGGTCTGGAAAACTTTCAGTGGTGTTGTCTGTGCCATAAGCAGGGGTCTTGCCAGGAAGCTCCTTGTAGTGGGGGGTATGTACTTGTGTGCTGGATGCAGCTTCACCTGAAGTAAGGTAAACAAGCCATTGGTGTGCCGGTGCTGCTGCTGGGTCACATCCCATACCATGCCAGCTCACCTGTAGCTGAGTAATATGGGCACACCGTGAACCAACCAAAGCAAAAACCCAAGGTCAGCGTGTTAGGATTTTACTTCTCATCCACCCCTGTGACCTCCTTCAGAGCCATGTGCAGGGAGCAGCGGGCTGCCCGCATGGTGCCGGGGCTCAGCTTTCACAGGCTGCTGTTGCGCTTCTCTCTCTGGCAGGTGAAGGGCGTGGAGAGCCGCCACACCGTCAGCTCCCAGTACCACATGTGCTCCTACTACCCAGCCGCCTCCTACCTGGGACAGGGGGTTGGAACTCCCACGTGCCTCCCCCCAAATCACGACCTCTGATGACACCCCATCCTACTCAGAGTCAAAAGACAGAGGTAAGTGCACCACGGGGGGCATCTGGGACTGCCTTGCCTTGGGGCAGGCACCCAGGAGGTGTAGATTGCTACGGGGAAGGGAGGAAAGCATCAGAAACTAGGTGTTTACAAGATGGTGGCTGTTTTCTGGAAGGCTCCTAGTGTGGTGGCAATGGAAGGCTGTTACTGTACAGTAGTGCAAGCTTGTATTTCAGAAGCCTCGTTGTTCAGGAGCACAGTTAGTCATACCTTTCTACTCCTGTGTTATGTCTCTAAGTTGTACCTGAGGTGCTGTCTTTGGTGCTCACCGCCTGTCTCCCTCAGAGGAACAAAGAATTATCTTAGCCCTAACCACAGAATTATCTTTTCTCTCTTTTGTTTTTTCTCAGAAATATTGTCCATTATTTTTTCCACAGGCCTTCCACTGAGTCTTTGCTGTCCTCTTCTTTCTGAACCACATGGGGGAACTATTCCTGTGTCACAACCATGTCAAAAAGCCCTTTGCAGACATGCTTCCTTGTTTGCTTTCAAACTCATCACACCATGTTACTTCATTTAAAACTACTGCAGTTAAGTTTTTCTTTTCATACCCAGTGCTTCTTGGCTGTCCTAAGGATTACTGTAATCTGCAATAATTTCCAGGAAGGTGTTGGTGAAATTACCTTGTGGTTTTGACAAAGTTTCTCTCGCTTCCTCTCACTTCCTTGTTCCCTTGCTCTGATAGCAGGTAGAGTGCACACATAGGCATTAACAGGGCCCTGCTGGAGTAGACAAACTATTGAGCTGCTTCCGTGTCTCTGGAGTGGGATAGTAACTGGTGCAAGAGAAAGAAAAAGAAAAGCAGAGAGAGTAGGGTCATCCTACTTGGTATGTCCAAAATCCATACACTCCTACAGCATTCAAAGGTGTCCTGAGCTGTTGATGGCCTCTGAACTATTGTTTCAGTTACCAGCAGCAGACCTGCATTCCATGAATCGAGCTAACCCTTCCATAAGCTTTTCACACTTTTTGTCTCTCTGTAGCTACCAATTAATTTAGCGGTTAATTTTGTATGATCTGTGGGAAGTATATATTTTTGTTTACTTTACACCTGCCAAATTTCTGGGGGTTGTGGTTTTGGTTTGGTTTGGTTTTGTAGAGAGTCACATCACTGGCAACAACATCCATCCTCATTTGCTGCTCTGATGCACTTATACATTGAAGTTAATGTTCTCCTCTTTATATCTGATGGAAGGATGTATGTTGCATAGATTCTGTAATTGTTTACAGTCATGGCCTTTCTGTGGCCAATGTCCTGGCATCTGTTGAATTTGTGTTGTGGTGAAAAATATAGTGCTTATATAATGGCAGGACCTTAAGGACTCAAATTTTGGAAGGTGGTATGTGTATAAAGTTATACCTGTGGCTGGTGTAAATTTGTACTGAGCCCTTGAATTCAGCAACTCGAGAATTACTTATGCTGAGAAGGTGGCTGCTCCTTCAGAGTGGCTGTTTTCTGAAAGTCTTCCAACTACCTGTGACATGTCAGACAGCTGAAGAAGCAGCACATGGTATGGTGAAACCTTAGACTTTTCCTCCATCTCCAGTGTTTTAAATGGCTTAGAGAAATCGGTGATCCTTGGTTCATTTTCCTTCTCTTTTCTTCAATTTTATTTTCCTCCCTCTTCTCTGACCACAGCTGAACAGTGACGTCTTCCTTTCTGCCCATTGGTTGGAGAAGCAGTTGGCTTTAAGCTCAACCACAGTTGACACTTTTTCTTGCATCCATCACTACTAACTCACTAAGAACTCTAACCAGTCAAATGTTCTTACAAATAGACAAAAGACCTTCTACCCTTTGTTCCCAAATGCACTTCAGTAATTTTTCACCACTCTAGAAAAAAGTTGTGCGCAATGTGCCACTGATTTTTAAACTGCGTAAATACTGTATTTTCAATAGTCCCTGACCGCTTCTCCAGACAGTATTCCACACACAGATATTGTTCCCTAAGTTACACCATCAATCAGAAACTGACAAGCAGTGAGATGTAATTTACCGAGATCAAACATCATTTTCCAGACTCTGAAGAAGTGCTTTTCCATCGCAGGGAACTAGTGGGTGAAAGAGGCACCAGTATTTTTGTGAGAAGCTTGAACATGTGAGGAGGACCGTACCCATTTAATGGGCTTCCTAAAAGCATCTTCTTTTTCATCATGCATGTTCTTGGAGGAGGTTACTGCTTTTACTTTTTCCATCTACAGACAAAATAATGTTCTCAGGCTGTTAGTTCGTGATTTACACTCCCATGATTTTTTTGCTTTGGGTGCTTTTCACAGTCCTCAGAGTGTTTGGGTGTTTTTGCTTCTTTATTTTCATCTTTGTGAGTGCTTAGTCATGCAGCAGGCTGTGACCAGTGGATCCTGGGTATTAAAGTGGATGATCCATTTACCCCAGAGTACTGACTGCCCATGCTTTCAAGTGCTGTCTCATACAAAAGACACATTCTTACATGTTTCTCCATTGGTTGCTGAACAGAACTTTCTGTACAATCCCAGTTGCTTTGTATGAAGCCTGGTGACATGTCTGTGCAGGGTTAGTGGTTGCTATTTGCTAAAGACAACTCTAGTGCATGTTTGAAATAAATAATATTTTACTCCTTCCTTCTCTGCAGTTGAAGTGGTATCCATGCTCAGAGACGTGTTTTCTTTCTAAGAACTTGTTTTCTTTCTATGTTCATAGATTTTAGGTCCAGAAGGGAACATTAGGATCATCTAATCTTACTTGCTATATATAATGCAGACTGTAAAACTTCACTTAATAGCTCATGCAGCAAGCCCAAACTAATTTTGTTAAGATCTATGTGAAGATTTATGTGTTGTTATTCCAGAAATCTTACAGGAAGGTAACACTGTGTATAGAAGAGCAACAGGTCAGCATAAAAAACTCATTTTGCAGCCAAACTTTCAAATGTGTACCTTTAAGAAAAATGGTTATTAAATTCCCAAGCACAAATCTGAGATGGCCTTAGAACGCATGCAGTCTATTATCTGCACTTCAGTTGTAACTTCAGGTTTATAGAGGTTTTGACAGTTCATGTATTACCTCAGTTATTATTTCAGTCAGACTATTTCATTAATTCCGTTCTGCTAAGTTAACTGCCTGCTTAGACCAGTTATATTGAAAGGGAGGAGAGATGAGCTGGCAGACCAACAATTTACACTTTGTTTTTATGAATGATGCGAAGTTCTCAGGAAGCTTCTGACATTTGTACATGAGGTCATACCGTGTTACAGTGTGTTGCATATAGTAATGGGCTGACATTTTCTGAATGGCAAAACACCATCAGTCAACCTCCTTGCAATCTGAAGTGGTTCTAGGTAAAATGGGTTTGCTTCCAACTAAGCACAGCTGCTACCCTTCTAGCTGAAGCTGGAAAAAAATTAAGAGAAAAAGAAGCTAAACCTGTGACAAGTGGCAAAAGGATGTATGAGCTCTCTTAGATCACCAGGCTGTAAATTGTATATAATAATTTCTAGGTAGGAGAGGGATTTTCTGCCCTGTACTTTCAAAAGATTTTTCTTCTCCTTTTTTCTGCAAGAGCAGTGAGAGGAAAAGATGTATGAAAGGTTGTGACCAGTCCCTGTACATGCAAAGCATACTTTAAAACGTGTCTTTCTTTTGTAGGATTTAGAATGGCCAAGTGTCTTATTCCCATTGATTTTTGTGGGAGTAATGCTCCAGAGCCACAGGTGGCACCTGGCTGTAGTTTGAGAGAGGCCAAGGAGTCCTTGTATGTAAAAGGTCTTTGAGACCATTTCTTTGAACCTGAACTACTTTCTGCAAGTATTCAGGCTACACAGACAGCACTGCCACAAAGCAGGCTGTTCTGATGTGGCTAAGAAATTACCCCAAAGAGTGGAAGAAAACCTTGCATCTATTTACAGTTTATTTGCAGCCAGCGGACAGGCAGAGATATGCTAATAAAGAACATAAGTGAGGTACCTCTCTAAGTAGAAAATAGCCCAGGTTTCCTCCATCAGTGTAAGCTGAAGAGTAGTCATTGTAGCCCCTTGCAGTCTGGGCATTGTCAAGCCGGAGAGGTACCACTTCTACTCCTTTTTTATGCACCTCTTCAGTAGAGCCCCAGAGGGGGCCCGTGGGGAGCATATAAATTTGCTCCTAGAACTGATACAGTTCAGCAATATGTAGTTTGTGGGTTTTTGTGTGTGTCTCTCTCTGTGCATCTGTTGTTTAAAAAGTGACCTCTCTTCAAATAATATGCTGTCTTCAGTGAAGAAGGAGCAAGCAGTGTTTGCTGAAACTCCAGGTGGTATTTTCCACTATCCATCTTCCACAAAGCTTTCACTAGTAAATTTTGAAATAAAACAAAAGAAGAAACAAAGGGATAATCGTATAAATCTGAAGAACTTGAACAGTCAGTTCAGGTGGGTCACTTAATCTTTGCACAACTGTTTATTGATCAATATTAAAATAACTTTATAATGTCTGATTGCTAGTGAAAGGAATCCCTGAAAAGAAATTAATGTAAACATTTGTTTATATCAGGTTTTGCTTCAGTTCATTACTGATGAAAAGGTTTATTTTCATAGTTTCTTCTTGAAATGCAACCTGTATGTTATACTCACTCAAAAAAAAGCACACAGAAATGAAATAGTATGTGCAGCAAAGCAAGTTGTCATTGGGCAATTTCAGAATTACGCTTGTGATTCATGAGTTGCTGATTCATGCCAGGGTGGCTGATGAGCCCTTGCTGTTTGCTCTAGGGGAGGCTGCTGATCCTGCCGCAGGAGCTGAGCAAGCTGTAGTTTTTGCTGGTTTTCTCCCAAGCCTGTTTCTGTAGAAAAGCAGGTATTTTTGGAGTAAGGCTCTAGCATCCTCTAGGAGGAATGGTACACTCTCATGAAAGCTGCCTGTGAATGCTTTCACTTACCGGCACCCTAGCACAAGAGACCAGGGTAGCCTGAAGCCTTGAGAGATGCCAGTGGGACCCCATCCATCCACACCAGCAAAACCACATCCACCCAGAGAGGATCAGCCCAGACAGTTGGTGAGCAGTGGAAGAAAAGTTTTTGTCATGGCATGTGTTTATCCACGCTGTAGTATTTTGTGTGGATAAAAGGGTGGAGTGTTGTGAAGATTCAAGCCTGTGTTTCGAGCTTACAGGCATTGGTTTGGTAAAACAGGGATTTAAGGAAGGTCCTTCTGTTCTGGGAAGATCACATCAACAATACAATGGGCTACAGCAGGTGTGGATCCAGGACAATAAATTTAAGCTTACTGCCAAAATCTCTAGTTCTCTTAGCGTTTTTTTATGAAAGGAAGTTCCTGGTGTCCCATCAACCCTGATCTGAAACAGTGGGTATTGAAGCACAACCTTCACTCTTGCTGGCCCTTGTTGGAGGTGTAGCAAAGAGCAGGTTCTGTGGCAAGTGCTGCCACCTTGACAGCACACCACAGACCCACGGGTGGTGGCTCTGGGTCCCACACTGGCTGTCAGCATCTCTCTGTAAGCCCCTGCCAGAGTGGTGTCCTGGAATAAGTAGTGGCTCTGATTGCTTTTCCTGCACACGTTCTCTCTTTACCTTTTTTTTCAGAGGGAGGTTTCTACTCACTCCGTCTTGCAGTTAGGAGCATTATTGTAGAGCCACGTGTCAGAGACCAGTGGTTTATACCCACTGCAACCTTGGACTTAACTTTCTGCCTGTCTGAGCTGCTTTTTGTGTGAGATGGAGGATGTTACTATAGGTTGGTGAGGCCATGTGGATTTTGTCCTCACACTATAAAGGATGTTGGATACTCCACTGAAAAAATATCAGTCAAGCTGCTTCCTTTTACAACTAGTGTGGGTTTGACACTCTGAGTTTATTACCTCTGGCTACAGAACTTTTCCTACTACAAGCAGAAATTCATAGAAATCATTAATAGTAAAACGAACTCTACCATAAAGTGATAAAACAAACAAAAACATCATGTCAGGACAGTGGTGGTAACAGTGTACTTATCCAAGCATAATTTGTAACTGTGACAAACAGTAGTACTGCTTGGCTCTTTGCTTTGCTTTAGTGTGCAGTTGCATTCACACAGCTTGACTGGTTAAGAGAAGAGAGAACTCACTCCATGTTCTGCATATTCTGTGCATAAGAGTCTGTGTAGAGCAGCTCGCAGTTCACACCAGCTTTGCAGCTCAGGTGAGAGTCTCCAGCAGAGCTGACTGTTCTGCAGCTTTCTCTGCTTATAAAGCATTACCATGAGCAGATGATGATGAATTGTAGGAAAAGAAGAATTTGCTACTGATATAAAAAGGGAAGGGGAAGGGAAGAGGAAGGGAAGGGGAAAGGAAGGGGGAGGGAAGGGAAGGGAAGGGAAGGGAAGGGAAGGGAAGGGAAGGGAAGGGAAGGGAAGGGAAGGGAAGGGAAGGGAAGGGAAGGGAAGGGAAGGGAAGGGAAGGGAAGGGAAGGGAAGGGAAGGGAAGGGAAGGGAAGGGAAGGGAAGGGAAGGGAAGGGAAGGGAAGGGAAGGGAAGGGAAGGGAGAAAGGAAAAAGCAGTATTTTTAAGTCTCTCTGGTGCTGTAGACTGGCTTCACCTCTAGCAGGGAGGCAATTAGCCAAATGTTGAGTCTTTGCAAGAGGTTGTGGCAGTCCATGGCGCTGCTCCCACTTCAGAATGATCTCAGGGAAACAAGGGTAACATCTCTTCCCACTGCCATGCTTGCATACCATGAGTAGTCTCATTGTGCATTATACCCTGTCAAAAGGGTAAACTTCTGACAGAAGAGAAGTAGCATTCCTGCAAGGAGTGGACAGTGGAGCTGGGGGATGGTCAAGCACTATGTGTAACTGCATAGGGTACAGGGGAATTGTGGCGTGTGAGCAGACAGCCCATCATTTGTTCTGCCTGTTCTATAAATATGCATATTTATTTTGCATGTGTAAATAACACCAGGATTTGTTGCCTGCACATGATGTATGTAACCCTGCAGGGCAGGGTGGGGGGCAGATACCAAGGCTACTTAATGGGCTTTCTTAATTTAGCAACCTTTATCATGCCTGCCCATCAAGTATTTTAATTTTACACTTCAATGTAACCAATGAGTTTATTTCCAATGCTCCTTGCAGGCATAGCTTAGGCCAAGCACAAGTTGAATAACCTTCAGGAAAGCTGTGCTGTCCTTCTGTCGGCCGCTGTCTTTGAAAATTGCCTGCAGAGTTAGTGAGCAGGAACAGTTAAGATTTACAAACAATGATGAAGCTTGTCATGCATCTTTCACCATTCATCATCTGGGTGCCGTGGCTGGGCGGTGAAGTGTTCTTCATAAAAACCAGCTCAGTGTGAAATACACCTCGCAGCAATGTTTACTGCTCTGAAACTCGTCAGCAGCCCTTTATAGTAAATCCAGATTGCGATGTGACATTACAGTATATCATTGCAGAGCGCGCTGGGGTTTACACTAGGAATGAGTGCAGTTCACACCAGATGAGATGTCGAAATTGAGTTATGTAGGAATTTGGCTGTTATATGGGGATAGCTTTTGTTTTCTGAGGACTGAAAGTTAGCTTTATATATATAATATATATAATCTACACATACCTGTACTTGTGTGTAGGTGCCTATATTGATAGAGAGATATATATACATGGATATATAGATACACACATGCTATGCACACATTCTGTATATAAACACTGTGTGGTCAAATACAGATTTCTCTGATGGGCTCCTGTTCTATCCTTATTTTATTTTTTTTAATTATTTGAGTATTCCATTGAAGTGCTGCATTTTAGTATTAACTTTTCAGCAAAGTAGCCTTTTGTTTTCAGAAAATACCATTGAAAATACAGTTATTTGAGTATTAGAGTTTTATGATTCCTGGCTAGAAATACGGAGTGGGAATTTTCCTAATGAATTTTTTTGTTTAGGTTAATTGTTTTCTTGGTAGCAAATGGTAATATTGAATTTCTCAGCAGCAAAGCCAGGAGACCTGTCAGGTGTGTTAGATCCAGCTGGTGTGCTGCCCTTGGGATAGCAAGGGTTCATCTTGGTGCACCCCACAGGCAGCCGAGCTCCGGCGAGGCAGAGTGCTGTGGGAGCAGCTGAGCTGGAAGGTGTTGCTTTTGAGATGTACAGATGATGCAGCTGACTGCTGAGCACTGAAATGGAGCTGAGGCCCATTGCTGGGTTTTGGGTTGGGTGGGGTTTTGTTGATTTTTTGTACAAATGTCTCCCAGAGCTTGGGAGATGGAACTTTGAGCAGAAGATTTGGACGAAGTTTACCCAGAAACCTTAAAATACTGAAACTACAGAAGTTACTTGTACATCTGGCTGTATGCTGGAATGACAGATGTTCTCCCTGCTTGTTTTGGTGCCTTCAGCTGCAGTGTGGACTTGAGGTCATTGATAGTAAAATGAAATAATAGGTGCCTTTGTCCATTTACATAAGTAGGATGTCAGTGCAAAATATAACCCAAGACATTTTGTGAATGAGTAAATCAAGGCTCAGTCTTTGGCGATAAATCTGCTGTCTTGGGAATTTGATAGTCTGAGAAGCATCCCTGGAGTTAAACAGCAATAGCCACTTAACTTGCTTCAGTGAAAATTAGGTACTTTGGTAGCAGTTAGCTGGTGAAAAGAATGAAAGAAAAGACTGGAGGTAGACCAGCAGAGTTTTTAAGTGCTTCGTGTGATTTCAGTGCTGTATTGCAAAACCTGGTAATTAAGTTATAGTTCATTGTTTTTAGTGCTGCAATTGCATTGTCCTGTGTTTGAAACAGAGCTGGCATGTTCTTGACCCTTCACTGAAGTCTTTTAGTTTTATTATTGCCTGGCATTTCAACCAGAAAGAGAGATGGGATGTTTGAAATACTGTTATATTTAATTTTAGATTTCTGAGACCCATAGAGATAACTGTACTTCATTTGTCCTTCTCAGCTTTTTTCAACTCCTGTAGTTGATTTTTTGTGCTAATGCTGCAATAAAACCATACTTTTCTAGCTCAGAACAGTTTCCACAAATGTGGTTATTGTTACTGATTTTATTTAGTTGATTTATCATGTTTTTTCTAAAAATACTGTAAAGCTTACCTTTCCGTCTGCTGCAGGCAGTATGAAGGTAAAGCTTCAGATCCACTAATCAGGTAAATAAAGAGGCTTCGAGGTATACCAGTGGCATTACAGACTTGTTCATATTCATAATTAGCTTAATAATACCCTAATCATCTCACCTGCTTCTTTCCCAGAGACTTTAAAGGATCCAGTGAGGATTCCTAGGAATGATGGGGGATAAGAGAGTAGAAGTGTTAAGCACTATTTGTGAAAATTTTTTATACTTTCTCCTTTTATCTTGAGATGGGGAATTTCAGACATCTTTTATGTTACTCTTGTGGCTTGAATTAGAGGGGTTGTGAGTAAAGCTGTCACTTATAATGCAGTGGTTTCAGATGACAGAATGTTGCATATAAAATCAAAGGGACATATTTCTTCACAACTTTGACTGCTTTATGTACCTGTTTGGTTTCTAGTAACTTTACTTCAGATCAAAGTAGTAAGTGGTGCCTTGACATAGGGACACTGTAATGGCCTTAGGAATCTTGAGGTCTTTGCAAATACACACTCAGAACACTATCATAGAGTGTGTCCATTAAATTTCCCATTCCTGCAGGTGACTTGTTCTTCTTGCAGTGTCTGCCGTACATAGACTGAAAGAGAATGCCAGGAGTTGGGGCAGGAATTGGGAAAAAAACACTCCAGAATGGTGCCACATTAATAGTACTTAGTGTGGTGTCAGCATTCAGTTGTTGCTGTCCAGGCATCTTTAGATTTGAGTTAAATGGGTAGGTGCTGGCAGGATTAAGAAAAAAGGCAACTTGTGTGCCAAATTAAGGCACTTAATTTTATGTTGCCTTCCCACACTCTATACAAAGGTCCCGTGGTGGGGTGGCATTCAGTTACAGTGACCCTGCAAGGAATCAAAGCAAACATATCTACAGAGCATTGTAAAAATAGTCCTGGAGGAAGTTGCTGAGAATAGGGGGGAAAAAAACACACCACAGTGTGTTGGCTGATTATAATGACCGTCTTACAGCATCCAGGAGTTGTCAATCATACCTTAATGTTTATAGAAGTGAAAAGTCAATGTGTAGTTGTTTAATGTGACATGACTCTCAGGTTGAGAAAGTGTAATCGCTGGAGGGGACAGTTAAGTAGCTGTGCTGCGTGTCAGACTGTCTCGCTCTGACTACTGCACTAAACGCTTTCCTGATGAGCGATAGATTTGGTTAAATACCAGGATAATTGCTAGCTACAGCATCCAGCTCTCTTTTAATGCCTTGTACTACATCTGTATTAGCTCTTGCCTGAGGCTATTTGAGGTTCCTGCAGCGAAGAAGGCATGTATGTTCAATTACATTGTTCTTCGGGTTTTGAAGGGCAATTGTTGCAGAGCTAAATAGGCTATAATAAATCGAATTTCCTTTTTTCCAAACCTGTTGAAATACATCAGACATGCAAGTGTTACAGCTGCTTTCTGCTTGTCGGTGACATTTTGTTAGTCTGTCCTACTGAGAACATGCAAAGAGTTATTTAGTCAAAGTGTTTTTTCACTTGAAAAATGGAAGAATACCAGACTTGAATCACTATGCTCATGCGTAGTGAAAGTCAGACTTACCATGTAGGCCTCCCTGTGGGTCATTTAGGAGTTAAACAAAAAACTGTGAATTTGTTACTTTAAGAATGGCATTTAACCTCTTCGCATTTATTTCCTGCTTTTTTGTAATTTGCAATGCCAGTTTTAAAGCTCTATGCCTGATGTTTGTCTCACAGTATCTGTTAAACCAGTTAAGCTTCACAAGTAGAAGGTTTGTATAAGGTCTGAATCAGAGCCCATATGCTGTGGGTAGCATGTTTATTTACCCGAAGCATGGCACTAATAACATCTTACACTGCTGAAAGTAAAAGAGTGGTTTTAGTCCAGTTTGTCACTAGTTTTGTTTCATTTCAGGACATGAAAGAAAAAGGAAAATCAATGAGCTCTCTCTCCTGTTCATTTATAAATCATTTTCTCTTTCAAGTTCTGTCTCAGAGCAGTTGCAGACACTGCAAGGAGTGTTTTATTTTCCCACCCTGAAATAACTGTTTACATTTTTTAGCAGAGTTTTGGATTGGCTTTTGGCTATATAAAACACATTTTGATAAATTTCAGTCTGAGTGATTTGAGCTGTTTGCGTACTCTTAAATGTAGTGTAAAACCCCCTAAATACTCTAAACCAAAACTAGGCTCATCTCAGTTTTTGCTGTACCCCCTCTCTTGGATAAATATGAACTAGTTCATAAAGCTATCTCTACCAGCTGTGTCAAACATGTCTTGCCCTTGCACTTCCCTGAGTCACAGTTGTTTCCAGGGATTTTAATTTTATAGGTTGAGTCTCTTAATTTTTCCAAGGCAAAAATGCTACACATGGGTTTGTGCAAACAAAATCTACATCAGAGTGAAGCAACACTGGCTTGTTTAGAAGGGTCTGCTTATTCTTGTTAAATGGACACTTTTGCTGGCACTAACCCGAAGGAAGCTCCAGCTGCCTGAACTGTAGTTAGAAAGGAGTGGGAAGAGAGGAATGTGGGTTAACCCTTAGATTTACAATAATTACCCCTCCTCAGCTATGAAGCTGACCTCTGTATCTCTAACTGTCCAGGTTGGATCACTTCCTCTGCTTTTCTTTCTGCATTCAACTGCTATGCCTGTCAGCTGCATGTGTAGAGGGAGGCAGAAGTGTCTGCCCACCCAGTGTTCCAGAGGAGGGAAGAAACCTGCCTTGACCCTGAACAGCACCAGGGACTCAGTTGTTCTGCATGGTGCAATCTCCCGCAGCCCGTGCCCTCTCCCCCCTTCAGTGCCCTGTGACTGCAGTGGGTTGCAGCAGGGTTATATGATGCAGCAGAGGATGAGCTCCACTTTTTGCTTCCCTTCTCTTCTCCCTGCCTTGCCCTCCTTACAGTGTTCCATCAGTTTTGTATTGACCAGAGTTGCATTCAGTGCTATTGAAATTAACTGTAGCATTGGAGTGGTCCTCATGAAAGCAGGCAGTCTTTGACACAGCCACCAGTGTCTGGATGGGTCCACTAGACCCAGGGAACCTGTCTTAAAGTTTTCTCTACAACAGGTGACAGCAGTAAAATTCTGATTTTCTCTCTATTCATCTATTTGTTTATTTTAGAATTTTCTGCCACTTAACCAGGATTTAAATTTCATCTTCCTGCCTGCTGATCATGGCAAGCAAGGGCAGGGGAAGCACATGTTGGAAATTGGTCACACACTCGAGCCCATTCCAGTAATCTTAGTAAGGAAAGATGGCACAAGAGCACTGGAGTGACCTAGTACCCTTGCAGGAAACTAAAATGACCAAGGGTTTTGGTCCCTGTTGGGCCATGGATTGTTGACCATTACGTTTGATCTTGGAGGATTTTGGCCCTTTCTAGCAAGGCTGCTGTTGTCAGGATCCTGAAGAAAGTGCTGGACACTAGAGGCTTGACTGTCCCACCAGATCTGCATTGCCACAGCAGTAGGAAGTCAGCAGGGACCTCCTGGGCTTCAGGAGATATTGCTGGTGCTGCCAGCAGCATTATTAGGTGCAGCCCGTGCCCTCTGGCTGATGGCACACGATCAGCTGGAGGCTGGCCCTTCACCTCTGGGCAGGACCTGCCTCCCTGCCTCACTGGTGTTTCACAGTATGCATTTAATGCTGCTTATTGTGTTTGTGGAAATAAATATAAATATAATGCACTGGGTCTGTCTGAAGCCTAATGTTGTGTGAAGCTTCATTTAACTTATTTGACTACCTCAAAAATGTTTTGTATTTGGTTTTTGTCCCTATTTTCTCAAGTATTGTGACTTATTGCAGCAAGGTTCCTAAACTTCAGCAAGCATAAATCTCACTTTAAAATAAGTAGCAACATTTTTACTCTATTCACACATATGCCCTCCTTGTGCTGCGTATTTCATCAACACTTGTTGAACCATTTTACTGCAAATCTGCTTGACTTGCTTCCAAACTATTAAAAATTGTAATGCCATGGTAATATTAAGTCACTTTAAAGCCTCCTGGGCTTTTTAAACTGCAGATTCATTTAAATTGTACGCCACAGAATCAACCTGGTTGGAAAAGACCTTGAAGGTCATCAAGTCCAACCATAACCTAAATCTACCCACCGTAACCTTTATCTATCTGTTAATGCTTAAATCATATCCCTAAGCACCACATCTATATTTCTTTTAAACACTTCCAGGGATGGTGTCTCCACCACTTCCCTGGGCAGCCTGTTCCACTGTCCAACCACTCTTTCAGTAAAGAAATTCTTTCTCATATCCAGTCTAAACCTCCCCTGGCGCAACTTCTGGCCATTGCCTCTTGTCCTTATTCACTGGAGAGAAGAGACCAACACCCACCTCCCTACAACCTCAGAGAGCAATGAGGTCACCCTTCTGCCTCCTCTTCTTCAAACTAAACAACCCCAGTTCCCTCAGCCTCTCCTCCTAGGACTTGTGCTCCAGGCCTTTCACCAGCCTGATAGCTCTTCACTGGACATGCTCTAGCAACTTGACATCCTTGTAGTGAGGGACCCACTAGGTGGTGTGGCCTCAAGGTGTGGCCTCACCAGTGCTGAGTACAGAGGCACAATCACCTCTCTGCTCCTGCTGGCCACACTATCCTGATACAGGCCAGGATGCCATTGGCCTTCTTGGCCGCCTGGGCACACTGCTGGCAGCACCCCCAGGTCTTTCTCCACCATGGAGCTTTCCAACCACTCATCCTGAAGCCTGTAGCTTTGCATGGGGTTGTTGTGACCAAAGTGCAGGACCCAGCACTTGGCTGTGTTAAACCTCATACAATTGGCCTTGGCCCATCCATCCAGCCTGTCCAGGGCTCTCTGCAAAGCTTTCCTACCCTCCAGCAAATTGACACTTCCTCCCAGTTTAGTGTCATCTGCAAACTTACTGAGGAAGGACTCAATTCCCTCATCTAGGTAATTAATAAAGATATTGAACAGGACTGGACCCAAGACTGAGCCCTGGGGGACACCACTAGTGACCAGCCACCAACAGGATCCAACCCCATTCACTACAACTCTCTGGGCTTGGCCAGCCGGCCAGTTTTTTACCCAACAGAGAGTGCACCTGTCTACTCCATGTGCCACCAGCTTCTCCAGGAGAATGCTGTGGGAGACGGTGGAACACTGGAACAGGTTGCCCAGAGAGGCTGTAGATGCCTCATCCCTGGAGACATTCAAGGGTCAGGTTGGACACAGCTCTGAGCAAGCTAATGTAGTTTAAGAGGTCCCTGCTGACTGCAGGGGTGTAGGACTAGATGACTTTTAAAGGTGCCTCCCAACCCAAACCATTCTAGGATTCCCATGCCTAGATTTGGAGTTGTAGACAGTTCTGTTGCTGTTTCTGCCTTGCCACCAAAGTTGCTACCTGTTGACATGGCTTTGCAGCCTCTTCTGACCTGGATCTGTGGAATGGTTTGTTTTCTCTTCCACAGGGAAAAAATTAAAATAAAATAAAAACAGACTTGTTTGACTTGTTTTTCAGAAAATACAGTTCATTTCATGGATCTGGCTTCAAAGGTGGCTGCTCAGGAGAAGCACATGGAGCACTGAGGTCCCTGCCTTGCTGCTGTGCCCAGCAATGGGAAGAGCCTAGAGGGTCCCAAGCCTCCTGGCCCTGTAGCACAGCAATTTTGTGCAAAACCATCCTGGTAGGATAAAATGCCCAGAATAGAAATTTGGAGATGTGCACCAGCAGCTGGCAAGATAATTAGATATTTCCCCTGAGAAATTATTGATACATGTGTTTTTTAATCTTTTTGTTAGAACAGTTTAAATTACTGTAGAAATAAGAAAAACCGTCCAAAAAGTTGAAGTCCATTTTTTTTCTCAGCTGCCTCTGTCTTTTGCCAATTTTTGAGTACAACACGCCAGGGACACCTTGTTTTGATGCGGAATCAGTCTCCGATGTTATGTGTGGAATAGCAAAATAGTATCCAACCTCCAGGAATAGAGAGATTAAAGGTCCCAGCTTTGTCACAGCCTTTTTACGTGCTGAAGCAAATCACTTAATTTCTCTGAGATTCCTTACTGCTCCTGAGCTGGTGGCAGATCTCCAAATACTCCCATCCCTCACAGCCACTTTTTTATATACCTTTCCTGGAAATCGATGCCTCCTCATACTTTTCCATGGCTGCTCTCTAATCTTGAATCTTGGAGTGGTTTGTTGTTTCTTTTTTTTTTTAAAAAAGCATTGTCTGTTTATTGGCCTCTGGTTTAGACCACAGCCATGCAAACCGTTGGGTTTGCCCTGCCATGGTGGACTATTGAATGTCTGAGGGAAGAAAGGATCTCCAGAAATTGATCTAGTGGTATTCATAACACAGAGTCATAGCCTGAAGGAGAGGCATCTTTTCATCACTGGTAATACAAAACCAAAGGGTCTGCATGTTCAGCAGAAGAGTTGGTTCTCCAGTGTAATTCTCTTTGTTGCTTTGCAGCTGTGTGCATAGGACACTTCAGGGTTTAGATAAGTGACTAGAGAATGGTAGGGAAGGAGAAGGGAGATGCCTTTGTTACTTTATTGTGATGCCTTTTCTTTATAGTGTTACTAGCAGGTTAAAAATACTTCAAATCTGTGACTTCATCTAAGCTCTTTTGTGATGCTGGGATCCTCATGTTTTTTGTGTAATCATACAGAATGTTTACACATAGAGATGACCCAAAATCCCTCTACAGAAGTGTACTTTTTACCTTATAACCCAGCAATGGGGGAAGGGCTGTGGATGTTGTCTACCTTGACTTCAGCAAGGCCTTTGACAAGGTTTCCCATAGCATTCTCCTAGAGAAGCTGGCTGCTCGTGGCTTGGATGTGCACATGCTTCACTGGATAAAAAGCTGGTTGGACGGCCGGGTCCAAAGGGTTGTGTTCAATGGAGTTAAATCCAGTTGGTGACCAGTCATGAGTGGTGTTCCTCAGGGCTCAGTGCTGGGGCCACTCCTGTTCAACATCTTTATTGATGACTTGGATGAAGGGATAGACTGCACCCTCAGTAAGTCTGCAGATGACACTAAGCTGGGTGGGAGTGTCAATCTCCTTGAGGGCAGGGAGGCTCTGCAGAGGAATATAGATAAGCTTGACCAATGGGCCAAGGCCAATGGTGTGAGTTTCAAGAAGGCCAAATAAGGGATCCTGCACTTTGGCCACAACAACCCCCCAACAGTGCTACAGGCTTGGGGAGGAGTGGCTGGAGAGCTGCCCAGCAGAGAGGGACCTGGGGGTGTTGATTGACAGCTGGCTGAACATGAGCCAGCAGTGTGCCCAGGTGGCCAAGAAGGCCAACAGCATCCTGGCCTGCATCAGGAATAGTGTGACCAGCAGGATCAGGGAGGTGATTGTGCCCCTACACTCAGCCTTGGTGAGGCCACACCTCAAGCACTGTGTGGAGTTTTGGGCACCATGATATAGGAAGGACATTGAGGTGTTGGAGAGGGTGCAGAGAAGGGCAACTAGACTGATCAGGGGTCTGGAGAACAGGTCTTGTGAGAAGAGGCTGAAGGAGCTGGGGCTGTTCAGCCCGGAGAAGAGGAGGCTGAGGGGAGACCTCATTGCTCTCTACAACTGCCTGAGAGTAAGTTGTACCGAGGCATGTGTTGGCCTCTTCTCCCTAGTGACTAGTGATAGGTCAAGAGGAAATGGGGTCAAGTTGCTCAAAGGGAGGTTCAGATTGGATATTAGGAAAAATTTCTTCACAGGAAGAGTGGTGAGACATTGGAACAGGCTGCCCAGGGAGGTGGTAGAGGCGCCATCCCTGGAGATGTTAAAAAAATGGGTAGACGTGGTGTTTGGGGAGTTAGTTTAGTGGTCAGACGGTTGGACTTTATGGTCTTGAAGGTCTTTTCCAGCCTTGATGATTCTATGATGCTATGATTCTATGATTCCTGGAGAAGATTTTGTTTCATGTCTTGCAAAACAGAAAATGTTTGTGTGAAACCATTAAAATCGTGTCACCTTACGGAGAGAACTAACCATTGGGGTTCCTGGCAGGGGAATATAAACTGGGAAGCTTTCTGCAGAGTCATACTGGTTTATACCTTGCTGAGAACTGGCTCAGGAAGAGTGAGCATTTCTGGTGAATACCTTGCACGGAGGTAACTATTCACTTCTGCCGAAGCCAAAAGCAAGCTTTTGCCAACTGAATTTCATGTCACTTTTCAATCATTGAAAGCAAGGGTACTCATCTCAGCACACCTGATCCTCCTGAAGTTTTTCTGAGACTGTTCACCCTTTCCCAGTCTGTGACAGTGACATCAAGCTAGCTGCAGAACATAACACTGGTAATAAGAGTGTTGGTCCATCAGTACTGCCCTGCTCCAGGTGGTGTCTGCAGGCATGTAGGGAAATTGCTTTGTAATGGATTGGTATAGTTTCAAGCCAGGTTTTGAATTCTCAGAAAAAAAGCCTGTGCTTCCTGAATGTTGTCATTGCATCCTCCCTGTCTTAACTGGTGGTGGGTGAGAAGTGGAAAGCCTTGTTTGATTGTTTCATTTATTATTGTAAGACAATTTAAAACCAGAGGTGAGGGAGTTCAGCAAAAGAGTATTTTCATCAGCTTCTGGTTTCTAGTTACATCCGTTATATCCTTGCCTTCTCAGATGCTAAAAGTAGCTTTACAAAATATGAATCTTTGTGTTCAAAGGAAATATTGAAAACACAGTTCATGAAAGCTCATCTCTTAATGTTGTTAAGGCTTTGCAGTTTCTCTGTGGTCTTAGAGCAGAACGCATCAAGCCAAAGGCACTTGGCAGCGGGGTCCTTAGATCTGCACAGACCAGAACACCAGAGCATGAGACTGATCCCATTGCATGGCTGGCTTATGAAGAACAGACAGCCACTAATGCTGGTTTCTTCACTCTGGTGTAAGTCAGTAGTCCTCCACCTTTTCAAATAGTACATTCCCACAGGAAGGAATCACATGGGAGATTCAGTGGAGGTAGATACTCTATTTGATCTTTTGTTAATTAACTCAATGCTTGAAGAGTTGAACATTTTGAGAACCTAGGGTTAAGCACTCCAAAGGTGAGAGGCAGCTGAATAGAAGTTGTTTAGGAAAATTTAACTTGCCTTTTTTGCATGTGTTTGCATGAAGATTTTGTCATGCCCATCTTAGGAATATCTACAGCAAAGTCAGGACAAACCCTGGCACTCCTGTTGCCACTCTGATGCTTTCTCCACAACAGAAAAAATGTGGGTTTCTCTCATTCTCTTTTTTTCGAGTCTCTTTTACTGATTCTGGTGATTCTCTGATTCTGAGTGCCTGTTTTTGCAGCAGTAACATTTTTTTTAGTTTGGTTTAGTCTTTTTTCCTAGTGCTTTGTCAGGCAATTGCCTGTGGTATTTGCTGCATCTTGGCAGGCTGTTTGCTGGCAGTGGGTGGTAAAGTCAGCCTCCAGGATCAGTCTGAGCAGTGGAGTGGCAGGGTACCACTGACTTGGGTGGAAACCAAACAGTGTTTTAAAACAGAACTCAGCCCATAGTATTTCCAGGCCACCACGCCAGCCTTCTTCCTTCAGAGCATTGCTGGCCACCCCACTATATCTGGTAGTGGCACTGAGTTGGTGCCAGTCCTTCAGGGGTAACCTGGGGAGAGTGCCATCACCATTCTCTCCTGTTGCGCTCTTTGTGCAGGTAGCATGGCTTGCTTTTTGGCTTGACTGCCACCCATTTCCCAGGTCTGTTAGTTTTTCAAGATGCTTCATACAGGATGTGTCAAGCCTAGAGTGGAAGTTACTGCTTGCTTAGAGAGCATGCATTTCCAGTTGTATTTGCAAAAGGAAAATGGTTTGGCTACAGAGAAGGTACCATGGAAAGCAGTTCCTGTCCACCCTCACACCAAAGACCCAGGCACCCTTTAGTGATGGTCTGGTGCCCTCGAGCTGCCAGTGGCAGTCTGGTTCCACTCCCCTTCATCCTGCACACGTGGCTGCACTTACGTACGTATGTGTGCACATCGGGAAGGAGCGCGTAGGCCTTAACAGCATGTGGAACTGTCATATGTAGACTTATTTTCCTTTCCCCTGAAAAGAAAGTGAAAGAGTTTTTGTAAATTGATTGTACCTCTCAACTTTTAAATCTTTAAAGATTGCTCCTTAATGACAGTTCAATAGTTTTTTAAACGTGAAGTTGGGAAAATATTTACTTTTCAAGCATGAATATCCTTCTGCTTTCTCACATCACTAAAAGTGTATTGTTCTTTTCAGTCCATTGAATTCCAGGGATCACTCATGTTAAAAGTCAATGCAATTTCCAGTGTCGGTAGATGTAAGGTTTTGTGTTTATGGTTGGAATCCCTTCTCACTTATTTTTCTGTGTGGTATTAGCCAAAATTTTTTCAGATTCATATGGCTCAAAAGTATTCAGGTGCTTTCCCAAGGGTAAAATGTAATTAGATCAAGGAATGGTCTTTAAAAACTGTCACAGACCCAATTCTCTTACTGTTATTTACACAGATAAGGGCTGTGTAACAACAGTGGGAGGATCAGCCACAAGCCTCAAACAGATGAACTCATAGACTCAAATAAAAAAAAACACATTAGTTTTGTTTCTCTGAACTTGGAACTTCTTCATTTTATTGCCATGTGATTAAAACACTGGAACAGAATTGCTTTTTTCCTTTTTGCTGCCTTTTTACAGCTACAAGTCCCAATCCAAGGATCTTGCTCTTATCATCACCGTTGCACCTATCCACTGCTCCTTGCTTGAAGTAGCAGTCTATCTGAGTAAGCAGTGCAGGTTTGGATGTAGGAGTAGCACTCGAATCTGCTATGGAGAATACCTTGGTAGTGCCAGGTTGTTTTTAAAATCTATGGCAGTTGTTACATACCTCCATGCACATTCAGAGAGCAGCGTATGTAGCCCAGATTGTCCAACTCTCAAAACTGTGATCAGTCTGGAAGTCAGTGGAAAAGCAATCTCTGTTATTTAGATCAGTGCTTCAGACAGACCCTGAGGCAGTTCATGAAACCAACCAGTTGGTGACTGGACTTGTTCTTATGTAATAACACTTTCCATTTGAAGTCTGATTGAGATGTCTGATGATCCATGAGAAAGGCTGGCAGACTGGTGGAGCTCCACTGATCCAGAAGGCTTAGAAGCAACTCCTTTAGGTGCTAAGAAACAAATACAGGTGTCTGTCTACTGAACAAGTTGTCCTTTGTGTCATTCCCCAGGTTTATGCTAACTTAATGTAGAGTTGCTGGAAAAACAGATCATAAAAACGAAGTGGCAGTTTTGCTGTGGTAGGGGTTTTAGCATCCATGCTGTAGCTTGTTGGATAGATTTTCTGTTGGATTCTTTCCATTTAGGAAAAAAACTTTCCGTAAGTTTGTCACAGAGATTTACGGATCTCAGTATGTAAATCGTGCATTTCCATCACTCCAGCACATGTGCAGTAAAAAATACTAACAAATCCTTTAAAATAAATAAACCTCTTCCCCATTTGGCTACTCAGGAGTAAACAAAAAATCCTCCCACTGCAAGCTCAATCGCTTCCTTCATACTTCTACCCTGGAGCCTGAGAACACATGCATGTCCTAAATCTTAACACATTGGGCTTTGCTAAATTAGAGCAGAAGGAGGTTTCAGAGTCAGAGAGCTGAGCGTTTGAGCCAGCCAGCCCTGTTGAAGTCATGCTACTATTTGTTTACCATGTAGTGCAAAGTAACCTCATGGAGAAAAGATTATTCCGGATGCTAGATGTGGCCAGAGCCAACCAAAACTTGTTGGCAGGCAAATCTTAGGTACTGAATGACCATTGAGGAGCTAGTCTCTAGCACATGTCAGGAAAGCTGCTGGTTGCTGCATTTTCTGTAGGTGATTTCCCCTTTGACACTGGAGTGTCGACCTACAGAGACTCTCTATTCTGTCGTTTTCTAGTAGTCAAAGCACAGACCACTCCCAACAAGTTGCTCATCTGAAGTAATACATGATATGTGCTACACGGGAGTGTGGTGCAGAGTGTGTTTGTGCTGTGTGGGGAATGGACTAGTTCTCCCCTCACACAACAGACATGCTCTGAGCCCATTTCACCAGGTAAGCCAGCTTTCCTTCCAGAGGAGGAAAAATGCGCACAGAATCACAGAATCATTCAGGTTGGAAAAGACCTTTAAAGTCATCAAGTCCGACCAGTAACCTAACTCTGCCAAGTCCATTGCTAAACCCTATTCCTAAGCACCACATCTACTTGTCTTTCAAACACCTCCAGGGATGGTGATTTAGCCAGGGTGGTTCCTCTGTTCCTCTGCTTACTTTCCCTGACCTGTATGTTTGCATCCGGTTCAAGTGCAAGTGCTAGGAGCTCTTAGGCAGTGATGTAATCTTAAGCACAGACTTAGCAGAGGAAGTGAAGTGGAAAGACAAATTGCATCCTCATCCGAACACCAAGATGTGACTTCTGCTTGGACTTCACCATCAATCCCACTTACACACTGAAAAGGCGAGGTAGGAAACAACAACATCAGGAATCACCTAGTATGTTCTCCTGGCAGAAGAGAGCTTGCCTGTTGCAGCTCACAAGGAGTGTTTCTGATCTGCAGCACTTTTGAGTTTCATGATTGATGGGGTAGAAAAAGTGACAATCTTCAAAGTTGTTCCTAACTGCAGGTAACCCAAGTGCTGTTCTAGCTTGCTCTAGGTGCAAGTTAGTGCCCTCCTCCAACAGGCCAATCGTTACTGAGGCCCAGAGATGTTCAAGACCTGTTTGGCTGCTTTGCGTGTTTGACTACATAGCAGAGAAATACATGGTGCTCCAGACCCAGATTCCTCTTTCTGTGTTGTTAAAAATTAGCAGCATTTGCAGACGTCTAAATACCATTGGAGGTTGCCTTGACTACTTTGTCACTCCCTTATATCTAAGAACTGCATTCTTTTCTTTCTCTTTTAGCTAGGAAAAAATCTACTGTGGGGTTAATCTCCCATTCATCAGGTTAAAAAAAAAACAACCTCCTTTTGAGCACTGGAACAGGCTACCCAGGGAGATTGTGGAGTCCCCTTCTCTGAAGACATTCAAAACCCACCTGGATGCAGTCCTGAGTAATGTGCTCTAGGCAATCCTGCTTTAGCAGGGGAGTTGGACTAGATGATCTCTGGAGGTCCCTTCTAGCTCTGAAAATTCTGTGATTCCGTGATTCGGTGTCAAGTCTAAAAGACAGTACTGGAGTCTTCTTT